>CM036754.1:43115983-43291819 GCA_020796225.1 Arion vulgaris
TATGCATTTATCATATTTTTGAGTATTTTCAAACATTTTTATTTCTGAAAACATGTCAAATTCCAAGAAAAGTATTTCTGTCTTACACGCAAGGTCAATAAAAAGTAGATTTTACCGCGGCCATCGTAAATACTGGCCTTTGCGCAATATTTTTCAAGATGGAGGGTGAGGCGGATTATTCAAACGTGTTTAGTAAACATATGGACATTTTAGTAAACATACGGACTCAAACGGACTTCTTTAGTAAACATAACAACAAAATAGCGATGCCTAGCTAGTAAGTGATGTGTACCAAAATGTAGATCAAATTACGATTATAATTATATATATATCATTTAAGTTAATTTAACAAGTAAATCATGCAAAGATTTAGAAGAGCACCAACTGTTGACTATTACATAACAATGGCACATGATAATCTGGTTGAAGCAATTAGTTTATCATCCACCACAATAAGCACTAGTTTTGTGCCAGAGAAAAAAACTCAAATTCCTCCCTGAACAGTTGCATCTGGTCAAAACTCCAGATAATAGAAAATGGTATAGCAATAACACTTAGTATTTTGCATTTATGACATATTAAATTGAACCTGATCTGTCCTCATATCATCTGGATATGAAGATAAGTTCTTAGCCATGTCAAACCATAAGGAGATTGTCATACAAATTGTAACTACCAGCTACATGAAATTCTCATTAGACAGTACTGTATGTGTCTGCGGAGCTCAAAAAGAAATATTTTATTGTCTGCGGTTCCAACATTTTCCTCAACAATGATATAAAAATCAGGAATGTTCAATGCAATGTTCAGCAAGCTGCTTCTTCACAAAAAGGAAAGGAGCAAAATTCAGTAGTAGATAAATATATTTGTGTAATACTGTTTAGTTTATGTGCTAATCAAGTTGTAGTGTGGTGAAAATTGATTGGCACAGCATTTTGTTTTTCCTTGTTATCCTGTATCACTAGTGATCTCTTCGGACATAATGTATCAAAAGGTGTCACATAGACTTGATCTCCTTCGACATAATGTATCAAAAGTTGTCACATAGACTTGACCCTTTCATCAAGTTGCGCATAATTGATACAAAGTATCGTTGTCATGTAGACTATTGACTCCTTCGAATAATGTATCAAAAGTTGTCATGTAGACTATTGACCTCCTTCGATATAATGTATCAAAAGTTGTCATGTAGACTATTGACTCCTTCAATAATGTATCAAAAGTTGTCATGTAGATTATTGATCTCCTTCAACATAATGTATCAAAAGTTGTCATGTAGATTATTGATCTCCTTCATAATAATGTATCAAAAGTTGTCATGTAGATTATTGATCTCCTTTGATATAATGTATCAAAAGTTGTCATGTAGATTATTGACTCCTTTGATATAATGAAATCAAAATTTGGGTCATGTAGACTATTGACCTCCTTCGACATAATGTAACAAAAGTTGGTATGTAGACTATTGATCTCCTTCGACATAATGTATCAAAAGTTGGTATATGCTCATTGATCTCCTTTGACATAATGTAATAAAAGTTGTCCTGTAGACTATTGATCTCATTCGACATAATGTAATAAAAGTTGGTATGTAGACTATTGATCTCCTTCGACATAATGTACAAAAAGTTCTTGACCACGACAAACCAGAAGCTGTGGTGTTGTACAAACATGTGGCTTACTTATTCATGGATAACTGATGAGAGACTACCATAAGCTGATGTAAGTACACTAGTAATCATATATAAATTACTCCTCATTCTGTATAAAATTACTCCTCACTCTGAAGTATTCTGTATAAAATTAAACTAAAATAGTATGTGAGAGCAAAAACTATAGCTACTCATCATAAAACTTCTTCTGTAATACACACATGCATCCAACAACAAGTTTCTAACATCTTTAAGATGTATTGTCAAGATCGGCGTTTCCCAATAGTAGCAGACAATAGTTAGTCTGTGCGAATACACCGCCTCAGCCTGTGACGTCACATGGCAATATTGCCATCTGCGCTGCGGCCATAAATAGAGAAGGCCGTGATTTTACCATATAATTTGACCTTTTTATCCAGCAACATTGCTAGGTGGAGAACTCAATTGGGCAACATTTCTAGGTGGATAACAATCAGGCAACATTGCTAGGTGGAGAACTCATATATATATATATATATATACAGGGTGTTCAACTTAAAAGCAGCCTATAAATGGAGCTAATCTGGCATAATGTATGGAAATGAGAAGGTTCAGTTATGACGTAGTATAGGTCAAGGTTGTGTGACGGTGTGTAATTGTAGTGCAGGAAGGGGCAATGAACAAATGTGACGTAGACGAGCTAGTCAGAACCGGTTTAAATAGTACATAAACACAACGCGTTAGGTTATCTGGCAACTTTCGATTTGTCAATGGGGCTGCAATTATCTTGAACACCCTGTATAAAAATTTCATCTGTAATTATACAGCACACACATATATTAGAACATTCTACAATAAATCTGCCAGAATATGATTATGGAAACAAAATCTCTTATCAAGTATGGCTTCCCAAACATATACAAGTTGTTTAGTAAAAACCATTTAAACACAAGACGTCATGTCATGTGGTAGCATGTCCTTGGAACATCACTTTCATCACAGCCAGCCTGAAAAAATCTCTATCTCTAGCAAGTTCTCCTGCCTCCTCCAGCATCATTTTCAAGGTTACTTATACTTGCTCTGTCATCATTTCTTCCCCAGTTCGATTGGTTATGTTATGTTATGCGATCGACGTCACGGCACATTGGGCATTCCCATGCATGCTCTGTCCCCCGCTGCAGCAGCCATCCTAAAGTCCATTTGCTCACCCATGAGAAGTTGATTACTATATCTTCTCTCTCTACCCGAAGACGACACTGTCTGGCATGTCCACACTTTAACGCCTAATTCTTGAACTCGTTCCAGTGTCTGAGATGTGCCCATGTCACATAATTGAGAGCGTACCGCATTGATGATATTGGCTCTGTCCATACTTCTGCCGTTTGAGTCGGGGCATTGTTTGCAAGAAAGTCTGCGCGCTCGTTACCCTGCACTCCAGCATGATTCAAGTGGTTGATTTGTCTGGCCTGGGAGTCTCGCCATCAGCTCTTTGAGTTTCTTTGTTTTTGGCTGTCATAATTTCTTGCCATTGCTCATTCAGTAGTACCAAACCAATGTGCAATGTATACACATTCTTGACAAAGATCAAACATATCACAAAGAATGATTAAAATTGATCATAAAGAACGAACACAAAGAAGAAGAAGATTCAGTAGTTTGCTGTTATTTTCCCGAATAGTTGAAACAATTATGCTTTGTTTAGTAACAAACATTGAAACACAAGAAGCATCAAGAATTTTTTTAATATAAGTATAGTAAGAGACGTCATGTCCCGGAAAATGAAGAATTTCGGTCACATTAAACAACATGGTGGTTTGGAGAGAACAGTAATGAAAGGCGTGATTCCTGGGGGTAGAGGCAGTGGAAGACCAAGACAAAGGTAGTAGCAAGGCATCAAAGAAACCTTGAATATGGCATTAGAAGAGGCAGGAGAACTTGCTAGAAACAGACATTTTTTCAATCGGGCTGTGTTCTGACAACTAAATTTATTTTAGAATTAAAAATGCCCTTTAGTGTGGCTCCTGGTAAAAAAGATGTCCAACCCAAAGCCATATAATGCTGCGTCTGGTTCACAAGGAGTTCAACATGTTAGATAAATGAGTTGAATCGCTTGTTATTCTATTTCCAAAAATCAACCACAAATCTATCAAATGTGTCACTCCCTTATATATTTGACTTTGTACTTCTGTACTAGGAAATCAATGAGATACATTTAGCTCAAACCTTTATTTACATTTGATGTATGCTGCGCATATGTGTGTGTGTGAATGGTAACTGTTCAGGAATAGTTAGTTAGTTTGTTCCTTTCATGCCAAATGCGGCACATAGGGGAGAGGTTTTAGATTTCCATGTGATGCGGTTCGTTGCTAGCAGTTGGAGATCTTGTATGGTTTTACATCCCAATAGTTTACTTTCCTGTAGGATTGCTCTTCGAAGAGTGGTCTTAGGTCTTCCACGTTTTCTTTTCCCAACTGGTGACCACATAAGGACTTGTCGATTTAGTCTCTTTTCTTCTGAACTAAGAACATGATCTAAATATTTCCACCTTCGTTTCCTTATAATATTTGATACGTGTTGTTGCTGTGTTCTATCTCTCACTGTGTTGTTCGAAACGGAATCACTCCATTTTACTGTTAGTAATTTTCAGAGACATTATTCTCAAAGCTGTCCAGTTTCTTTTCAATTTTCTTTGCTGATTTCCAACTTTCACAACCGTAGGACAGTACAGGAATCACACATGACCTAAACAATTTAACTTTTGTACATATACTAAGGTCTTGAGATTGTCAGATATTTGTGAACTTGGTGAAGGCACTAGCTGCTATAGCAATACAGGAGTTTATTTCTTTCATCGTGTCTCCGTTGTTTGACACTTTACTACCCAAATATGTAAAATGTTTAACTTTCTCCAGTGTTTGGTAATTTATTACGATGTCTGTCGAGTTTGTGAGGTCCATAATTTTGGTCTTGGCAGAATTAATCTGGAGACCAATATTTAATAAACTAGAACGGGTAGCCATTTCACATTAGGTATTTCACACTAATAGAACGTTATACATTTAGACACATCCTCTGTTTCCAAAATACTGGGGTTTTCACGAATGAGGATTATTAGGCCTCAGATCAAACGACCATAGCAAGTACGAAGAAAACAACACCATCCATCTTGAAACCGGGACCGGAAAAACTGTTCAGGAATAGTGAGCATTATTAGGTTTAAGACAATTTGACAGAAAATCTACATCTGGTTAAAAAAGGCAACTATGGATATTTGAGCTATTGTTTTTGTACAAGTATACTAACAAATGTCTAACCAGGTCACTATGACATAATATGATAATAATTCAAGATTTAATTAGAGCAGGCTATATGAGAAAAGATATTTTTATCCACAGAGAGAAAGTAGAAAATGTGAAAAGTTTTGAATATCTTGGTTCACTGCTAACAACAGATGGAAATGGGATGAAGGAAATTTAAAAAAGAACAAACATGGCTTTACAAAAAAAATTAACTAAAAAAGTATGGAACAGAACTGGTAGGAAAACAAAGGTCAGAATACTAAGAGCATGCATATTCCCAGTGGCAACGTATGGGTGTGAAGCCTGGACATTTAATAAGGCAGTGGAAAAACATATATGTGCTTTTGAATATAAGTGTTACAGAAGAGTCCTCCGTTTATCATGGATATAGAAGAGAACAAATAGATCTATCGAGAAAGAACTCAAAATGAAAAAAAACTGGTTAATGCTACAAATAAGAATGAGAAAATTGAAGTATTTTGGACATGTAAAAAGACACGAAGGGCTGAGAAGACCATCATGGAAGGAGGCATACCGGCAAAGAGAAGAAGAGGAAGACCACAGAGAAGATGGATTCAGGATGTAACTGATGATTTCAACATGACGGCAGCAGAGGCGGGACATCTGGTATATGAGAGAGAGAAATTTCAGAGGACTGTTGGGGTGACAAGATATTTGATGATGATATGAGAAAAACAACAGTGCCCTCTAGTGGCTACAGTAAAGTTTATTAACACCACACTGGAAGTTTTTCCGGCAAGAATACAGCAAACATTCAAAATGGTGGGTTAGTTGAAATTAGGAAAAAATAATATTTACAGATGGCACAGATCTCCTCTTTCATGAATTCAGATTAAATGGTTTATTTATTTATTCATGAGTTTATTCTTAAAAAATGACTATGTGCGTTGTTTAATCAAACATCTGTGGTTGGTTCAGGATCTAAATTTGGCAGTTCTCTGTTCGCAGAAGATGTCAAAGGTGTCCTGGCCTCACTTTTGCCTTTATCTTCCTGCAAAATATAGTTTTACTAACTCTTTTAATACAGAGTATATTACTGAGTTCTAACAACTAACATTTTATGTTGTCACTGTTTGTAGTAAGTATCATATTAACTCTCACAATATGACAAGCCACATGGAAAACTGTTCTGATAGTACCAATTCTCCAATACGCCACTTCACAAAAAAATTAAACCATTAAATATAAACAAAAATCGATTTTCTGCTATCTACAAACAATTTTTTTTTTAGAATATAGCAGAGAAATTTATAAAACACAGCATTCAACTTTCTACATTATGATCTATGAAGAAAGCTAGTAATGACAGAGATGAAATGTCTGCGCAGAATGCTGGGAGTAATAAGAAGAGACCGTTTGAGAAATGAAGACATTAGGAAAAAGTTGGTACAACATCAGTACTAGACTTCATCAAGAAACAACAAATTAAATGGTTCAGCCACATAAGCAGGTTACCAACAAGCAGTGCACCTCAAAAGCAATGCTGCTCCGATACAATGGATACAAAGCAAAAGACCGGCCATGCAAAAAGTGGACCTGAGAGATAACAGAGGCGATGAAAGACACTATTTATGAAGCGCACACTAGGGCTCGACCTAGAAATCTCTTCTTATATCCTGACGCTGTGAGGCAAACCAGGATTGAGGAAAGAAGAAAGATCTATAAAGTAGTTCTTTGGTGTTTAATATAAGAGACTTATGATAGATTATGTTAGAACACTACAATCAAATATTTATTCTAAAAATCAGTTTGTAAAAAACGTGATTTTAGTGTGTGTATGCTAGACATTAACCATTGAGGCCTGTTCACTTCATATGAAATGAGAACTGAGTCTTCTTCTTCTTGCGTTCGTTCTTCGACCAATTTTAATCACTCTTTGTGATATGTTTGATCTTTGTCAGGAACGTGTATTCGTTGCACATTGGTTTGGTAGGCCCCTAAACGCATAGACTTCTACACATTTAGGACATGTACATCTGATTTCAGCCAAACCTCCTTAGTCGCCTCTTACGACTTGCGTAGCAGGTAACACTGGTTCTATTTTTTACACCCCAAATTTGGGCCCCGGTAATCACTTGGGCAGCACATGAGAACTGAGTAACCTCTGAAGTCAGAGAAGGCACGCCTGTATAGTGGGGGACGCTGATAATAAGCATAGCAGGTCTTCACGCAAAAATCCGGCAGAAGCGCCATACCAGGCGCCCTGAATATGCCTGAATTAACAGCGGGCAAACACAAAAAGAAGAATAACCGAGTACTTTTAGAGTGTAATTCTCCACACTCGTATATCATTTTTAACTTTGAGACAATTTCATGAATGTGTGTTCCTTATACTCTTTTATACACATACACTCCTCACACACTTGCATGCATACACATGTGCTAAATAAACTCAATTATCAACAATTACCAACCTGTTCAGCATACTTGAACACAAATACCTCAATGATAGTAGCAAGACTGCCAAGAATCAAACCAAATGCCAGAATAATTAGTGCCCCAGAGAATGTTCCGAGATCAACCTTGAAAAATATGCACAGGTTTTATGGTTATCTTTCGTGAGACATATAAATAGCTGGTGCAACATTGCCATATTAAATTACTTTCAAACAGTAGGTAAAAACAATAATCATGGTTGCTTAGGACAGGAATTATCCTGCACACAGTGTGGAAATCTACTGCCATCTTCCACTAAAACAAAGCTCAAGGTATTCAGCTCAAATGTGAAATCTGTGTTGCTGTATGGCTCGGAAACGTGGCAAGTCACCAAGTTAAATGCAATTAAGATTAAGATTTTGTGAACAGATGTTTTGGGATTCTCAGACTGAGATGGTAGGACAGAGTTGCAAGCACAGACCGGTGAATGAAAACAGCAACAGAAACCCATGATGACCCAAGTTAAGAGAAGAAAATGGTGATGGGCTTTGCATACCTTATGGAAGACACAGTCGAGTGTCACTAGACAAGCACTCGAGTGGAACCCGCAAGGAAAATGGAAAAGAGGGCACTCTAAACAGACCTGGAGATGAAGTCTTCTTGAGGAACTGAAGGGTGCTCGACTATCCTGAAAGACCATAAAGAAAACAGACAGAGACCGGGAAAAGTCACGAACAATTGTTGAAGCCCTATGCTCCACGAGGAGCAGAATAGGCAAGGAACAATATTGAGTCTTATTTTACAAACCTAAATTCTGCATGTGTTGCGTCTATTCAAGGCTGTCCAGAGTCAATATACTTCTTCTTCTTTGCGTTCATTCTTTATGACCAATTTTAATCACTCTTTGTGATATGTTTGATCTGTGCCAAGAATGTGTATACGTTGCACATTGGTTTAGTAGACCCCATAACGCATAGAATTTTAGTTTAGGACACATGCATCCGATTTCAGTCAAACCTCCTTAGTCGCCTCTTATGACATGCATGGCAGGTAACAGTGGTTCTATTCTTGACACCCCAAATTGGGCCCCGGTAACCACTTGGGCGAGTCAATATACTTTCTCTACATCTTCTTTGAAAATGTTGAAATGATTAGCAGAACTGACAAACAGAATTACAAGAACTAACAAACAAAATAATATATACAAATTTGACTAAAGCTTATCTACAGTTATGGACACACACAAGTCAAATTTTGTCGCCATTGTATAACTTTCGTTCCTGGTTAGGGGGTAGCTAGAGAGTTTTCTAATAGCCTGGAGACTTTACTTTTTGTACTTTTCCAATCCAGCAGTCATCTGAGCATTTGCCCTTCGACTTGAGGCCATGGCAGTGAATTTATAGATCTGCCTGAGTTGTGGTGTGCTAGCATAGATAGTGTTTTCAACGTCTGGATACGGGATGGGGTGGGGGTGGGTAGGTACTTGTGGCGTAGGTCACTGAGTGCAGAGCACTGGAAATGATGGTGTGCAAAAGTTTCTTGTGAATAGTCACGCAGTTGACATTGTGGGGCAATCTTGGTTGGATGCGATGTAAGTGAGCTTTCAGGGGCACATGTTGTGTCCTAAGGCGAAAAATAATGACTTGTTCTTGTCATGTGAGGTGATTTATGGCATCTTTGGGAGTTGGAGTGGTCATGTGTTTAAAGAGAGCTCTGCCTGTTTTGCCCTTTCATTCAGTCACTCCTCCTTTTTGTTACTTCTTATTTTTTCTTTAGCAGTCTGCAGTGTTATTTGTCTGTCATGTTGTTGACTATTTGTTCCTGCCTTTGCAAGGATGTCTGCTCTTTCATTTCCTTGTATGTTGCTGTGTTCTGGTATCCACTGTAAGGTAAGCTTGCAAGGTAAGATAAGTCAGAAGACTTTAAATTCTGCTATGCCAAAGCTATCATCACTCAATGTATATATGGCATTTTCGTCTTTACAGACAATCAATTGGCAAGTGTTTCACTGTGACAACCTCTGAGTTTTCGGTTTTCTCTCTTGTCTTTCAGCTCATAGATAAGTCTCTTCTCAAAAGACTGCGCCCTTTTGTAATTTGGCTTTCCACACATCTGTCATCAGCTATTTTTTCCCATGTGCAGGGACCTATAGAAAAGTTTTTCATTGAGGCCTTGCAGACATATTTATATCTGAGCAGTGGTCTGCCCTGGTGCCTCTTCCCCTCCGAAAACTCATAGAGCAACATTTGTTTTGATATGCGGCAAGTTTCCATTCTTCTCACATGACCCAACGATCTTAGTCGTCTACTGCTGAGCATGCCCATGATGGAAGGCAGATTTGCACATTGCAGTACTTCAGAGTTGGTTATCTTGTCATACCACCTGATATTCATAATCTTGCAGAGACATCAAAGGTGAAAGATGTTAAGTCTCCTCTCGTGTCTTGAGTAGGCTGTCCATGTTTCTGAGCCATATAGTAAAGAACTAATTACACAGGCTCGATATATTTGAATCTCCGTCTGCAATGTTAGTTTTGTGTTGTCCCACACTCGCTTGATAGTTTGCCGAATGTAGTAGCCGCACTCCCTATACGAGTGTTGATTTCTTCATCAAGAGAAAGGCTGGCAGTGATCATGGACCCAAGATAGCACAATTTTTGAACTGGTGTTAAATGGTTACCATTTAAAGTGATATTTGTTGTGTTACCTCCCTGTATAAGGGACGATTTTTATATTGTACCCTTGACTGAGAAAAAACCCTTGACCTTACCTAGGATTTAAATCCATGTTCTCATATCTAAAAGGTTGGTGTTCTTATTCACTCAGACCACATGCTCACATTAAGTTATGAACAAATACAAAAGACCACATGCTCACATTAAGTTATGAACAAATACAAAAGTCAAGTTATGCATAAACATGCATCAAAATATATTTTGAAAGACTGGTTAATTAAAGAGACAAAAGATCTACAAGATGTGTTCTGAGTTAGGCTCTGCATTCAGCAGAGTTGGAGTTGACCAGTCTTTCTTAGAAAAGGGCGGAAAGTGAAAATGAGTAGTCTGCTGATAACCCATAGAATACACAAACCAATCCCACCATTCAGGAATGTAGACTGGGAAACTTTGAGAACGAGAGCAAAGGCTAACAGGGCTTTGACTCACCTAGAGGATAGACTTCCTAGGTCAGTTTTTGGGTTTTTTCTACGTAGAGAGAGAAACCCAAATTAAAAGAGCATGGAAAAACTGGATGTGCTGGCCTACAGGTCTGTAAGCATCTAGCCGTCAAAGCAAAATTACACTATATAGTGCAAACTACATAATGAGTACATAGAGTGGTTTAACAAGTGGTTGGTGTAGAGCATAATGAGCACATAGAGTGGTTTAACAAGTGGTTGGTGTAGAGCATAATGACCACATAGAGTGGTTTAACAAGTGGTTGGTGTAGAGCATAATAATGAGCACATAGAGTGGTTTAACAAGTGGTTGGTGTAGAGAGACATAGGGCTTTATAATGACCACATAAGTGGTTAACAGTGGTTGTGTAGAGATAATGACCACAAGATGGTTAACAAGTGGTTGGTGTAGAGCATAATGACCACATAGAGTGGTTAACAAGTGGTTGGTGTAGAGCATAAGACACATGGTTTAAGTGGTGGTAGAGCATAATGACCACATAGAGTGGTTTAACAAGTGGTTGGTGTAGAGCATAATGACCACATAGAGTGGTTTAACAAGTGGTTGGTGTAGAGCATAATGACCACATAGAGTGGTTTAACAAGTGGTTGGTGTAGAGCATAATGACCACATAGAGTGGTTTAACAAGTGGTTGGTGTAGAGCATAATGAGCACATAGAGTGGTTTAACAAGTGGTTGGTGTAGAGCATAATGAGCACATAGAGTGGTTTAACAAGTGGTTGGTGTAGAGCATAATGAGCACATAGAGTGGTTTAACAAGTGGTTGGTGTAGAGCATAATGAGCACATAGAGTGGTTTAACAAGTGGTTGGTGTAGAGCATAATGAGCACATAGAGTGGTTTAACAAGTGGTTGGTGTAGAGCATAATGAGCACATAGAGTGGTTTAACAAGTGGTTGGTGTAGAGCATAATGACCACATAGAGTGGTTTAACAAGTGGTTGGTGTAGAGCATAATGAGCACATAGAGTGGTTTAACAAGTGGTTGGTGTAGAGCATAATGAGCACATAGAGTGGTTTAACAAGTGGTTGGTGTAGAGCATAATGAGCACATAGAGTGGTTTAACAAGTGGTTGGTGTAGAGCATAATGAGCACATAGAGTGGTTTAACAAGTGGTTGGTGTAGAGCATAATGAGCACATAGAGTGGTTTAACAAGTGGTTGGTGTAGAGCATAATGAGACAATAAGTGTTTAACAAGTGGTTGGTGTAGACATAATGCATAGGTGGTTTAACAGTGGTTGTGAGAGCATAATAATGAGCACATAGAGTGGTTTAACAAGTGGTTGGTGTAGAGCATAATGAGCACATAGAGTGGTTTAACAAGTGGTTGGTGTAGAGCATAATAATGAGCACATAGAGTGGTTTAACAAGTGGTTGGTGTAGAGCATAATGACCACATAGAGTGGTTTAACAAGTGGTTGGTGTAGAGCATAATAATGAGCACATAGAGTGGTTTAACAAGTGGTTGGTGTAGAGCATAATGACGGGCACATAGAGTGGTTTAACAAGTGGTTGGTGTAAGAGCAAAGGTAATGTGAGCACATAGAGTGGTTTAACAAGTGGTTGGTGTAGAGCATAATGAGCACATAGAGTGGTTTAACAAGTGGTTGATGTAGAGCATAATAATGAGCACATAGAGTGGTTTAACAAGTGGTTGGTGTAGAGCATAATGAGCACATAGAGTGGTTTAACAAGTGGTTGGTGTAGAGCATAATGAGCACATAGAGTGGTTTAACAAGTGGTTGGTGTAGAGCATAATGACCACATAGAGTGGTTTAACAAGTGGTTGGTGTAGAGCATAATGAGCACATAGAGTGGTTTAACAAGTGGTTGGTGTAGAGCATAATGAGCACATAGAGTGGTTTAACAAGTGGTTGATGTAGAGCATAATAATGAGCACATAGAGTGGTTTAACAAGTGGTTGGTGTAGAGCATAATGAGCACATAGAGTGGTTTAACAAGTGGTTGGTGTAGAGGCATAATGAGTACATAGAGATGTGGTTTAACAAGTGGTTGGTGTAGAGCATAATGAGCACATAGAGTGGTTTAACAAGTGGTTGGTGTAGAGCATAATGACCACATAGAGTGGTTTAACAAGTAGTTGGTGTAGAGGGAATCAAGAAAAAGAAAAAAAAAAAAAACAGGAAGCATAACAAATGTATTTACCCCATAAAATGGTGGAATCTTAACCTTGTTCTTATTGGATTCTACAATAAATTTAGAACAGTCTCCAGAGAACCACCGATCTTCCAGCTCTTTCAACACACCAGTCTCTCTCAAGGTAAGTAAGGCAATATCCACTCGCTTGACTAATCCAGTGTTGACTTTGAATGCGATGGAGTATGAACCTGTTTGAATAATGAATAATAATAAATATATATGTTGTAGAGTACAGTAGCAACATAACAAGGGGCCAGCTAATGAATAGAGCTGACATTATGAACGCCCTCATAGAGTGTGGCTGCAAAGAAGATTTTCATTTAAACCAATCCACAGCAACTACTAGATTGCAAGAATTTAGACCCAGACCATGCACATAAGAAGCTAGTTCACTGTAGCTACATCACATTTGATTTCGTTTTCTTGCACTCTCAATCCTACATTCTTAATCCTTGCACCGTTTACACGCCAAATCTACCTTGAAAAAGTGAAAATCGCGGCATATCCTTTACAGGACATAGTCATCAACCACAGTAAATGAGTCGTTGATTTTCTAGACACCACTTATCCGTTCAGTAGTTTGCCATTGCTTTCTGAGCGGTGAGGTCTATTTTTACCTTTCGTAAAAATCCTACGGAAACGAATTTGTTTCTAAATTGCCGGCGCGGAGTTTGAACCAGGTACGCTTGGGTTGTGATCGAGCTCACTACTGCTTAAGCTACACTCCTTTAGGGCATTCATAATATCAGCCTGGTCCATTGTTAGTCTGCTTTCTACAGTAGCTATGAAGGAACAACAATCTAAATTGCTATTATTCTCAACAAAACACAATGACATACTTACCAATAGTAATGAAGTCTCCAACCATGTAGAGTTCACATGGGCTCTGTTTCGTGAAGTACTTAGCCATGGCTGACTCTGCTATAAGAGCAAAGGGTTTTCTAGAAGTACGAACTTTGACAATGCCTTCCTCCAGAGACTCTACCATAGTGTTCTCCTGATTGATCCTTGACCACACAACCATGATTTTGGAGACCTGATAATAACATTTGATAAAGCGGCACATTAATGTTAAAATATAAACAGGAAATTTTACAAAGTGATCTGGCAATACCACTTTATTTCTACTTCTTCTTCTACGCTCCACATTGACCACCCGTTAAACCACTCTTTGTGATTTGTATGTAAACTGAACCTAAAAATTATTGTATGTTCTGTCAGTTTACAAGTAAGACAGCACAGTTGATTTCTGCGAAGTTTTATATTGACTAGGGTAGTGTGCCTAGGTCCTTACCTTAGTTGCCTCTCACAACATGTCTTGTAGGTTGCAGTGCTACTATTATTTGCTCCCTTCGAGCCCGGCAACACACAGGCCATAACATTTGATAAAGTGGCGTCAATGTTATAATATAAACAGGAAATTTTCTAAGTGATCTGACCATAACATTTTATAAAGTGGTATATCATTGTGAAAACTAAAATTTAATGTTCCAAGATTGATAGGACCATCATCATTGCACTTCGGTGAGTAACCATGTGTGCTCTCCATATCTTTCCCATCAAACATTGAATACCACTTCGATAGATACAGGTTGCACTTGGGGTATTCACATCACATGTTGAATCGCCTGTGTGTTGCCGGGGCTCTCAAGGAGACAAAGAATAGTAGCACTGCACTACAGAGCATGTCGTTAGAGGCGACGGAGGTAGAGACATAGGAAGATACCTAGTAAATAAAAAGTGTAGCAGAAATCGGATGTGAAGGCCTCCTTGTAGGCGCATAACTGGCACAGTGTTCAATCGCTCTCAGGCTCGGATCACATACAAACCACAAAGAGTGGTTAACAAATGGTCAATATAGAGCGGTCGAAGAAGACATGTTGAATACCACTGTGATAGACACAGGCTACACTTGGGGTATGTACATCACATGTTGAATACCACTGTGATAGAACAAAT
Source organism: Arion vulgaris (assembly GCA_020796225.1). Classification (NCBI taxonomy): domain Eukaryota; kingdom Metazoa; phylum Mollusca; class Gastropoda; order Stylommatophora; family Arionidae; genus Arion; species Arion vulgaris. The sequence continues at coordinate 43,130,626 of CM036754.1, forward strand.
GTTTAACTGAAATATGCCATATCAGTTACTGAATTACCTTTGCTGATTGTAAATATTGTTGTGTTGCACCTCCTTTAATCACTCCAAAATTGACAAGATTTTGATCTGCAAGGTTCTCAATACTCTGTTCAAAAATAAAATGGATATTTTTACAAAAAGAATAGATATTTTAACAAATACAATGTATTATTATTATTATATTCTTTGCATACTGTTATACATTAAATATCCTGGGCGTCTTCTTCTTCGAACACTCCATATCGACCCCTTGTTAACCACTCTTTGTGATATGTATGTGATCTGAGCCTAAGAAAGATTGTATGTTGTGCTAGTTATGCACCTACAAGTAGGCCAGCACATCCGATTTCTGCTACACTTTTTATTTACTAGGGTAGCTACCCTAGGCCCCTACCTCAGTCGCCTTTTACAACATGCCTTGTAGGTTGCAGTGTTACTATTCTTTGCTCCCCTTGCGAGCCCTGGCAACACACAGATGTATATCCTTGGCGTTTCTTCGATGGTATTAAGTCCAATATTTCTCACCTCTCTCAGTAAAGTTTGTTTCATGAAAATATAATGTACACTTTTACAAATAAAATGGATATCTTTTATGTTTTATCTTTTATGCCCAGCATGTTCGTAGCGCATTGGACGACGGTTGACAAGCCCTTTGTGAGTGAGTGCAGGTTCAATTCCTCGGGCTGGAAGAAAAGCCACAGGTTCTCCAGATTTACGGTGTTTATGGCAATGAACCGAAGGGTTGCGATATCCATGGCACCGAGCCGAAGAGCTGAAAGTTCAAGTGCTTCTGGATCGGAAAAAAAAATATTAAAAAATTAATAGAATGGATAATTTTACAAACATAATTGATACTTCTGAGGTGGTCATATCATCGTCAGTCTTTGTCACACCCAAGGACACTTAAGACAGAGACCATAAATGTCCCCTCATTTTGATCTTGTGCCTCATTTTACCACCTCAAACAAAGTCTTATGCACGTCTTTAACTCTTAGTAAAAGGAACCCTTTCCTACTTCTTAGTGGGCCAGGACACCAGTTTACAAGCCATGTTTTTACAAGCCATTTGTTTTAGAATAAAAACGTCCTTTAGTTTGGCTCCTGGTAAAAAAAAGGCGTCCAATGCAAAACCATGTAGTGTGGCGTTTGGTCCACAAGGAGTTAAGCTCTGCTTCACAATCAGTTATCAGTTATATGAGGACTATCATCATAGCACTCCGGACTATCTCAGTTATATGAGAACTATCATCATAGCACTCCCAACATATCTATAGATGCTCCAATCTTCATCTCAACAAATCCAGCAGCGTCCAGCGGCCTAACACGCCAGTTCCATGTTGATTAATCAATCTTTTTTGCATATTTAGTATGTCGCTCTTTTTGAGCTGCACCAATATATTAACACCCATTTCCCTCATAAGTTCTCTTTAGTGTTGCACTAGACCTCCCTTTTTTCCGCTGTCACTGCGGTATCCACAGCATTGCATGTTTTGGCTGCCTTTATTTTCTCATTCTGAGGACAAGTCCAATCCATCGTCATCGTCTCTTATGTATCTCTTTATATATATATCTTTTAGATTAGTGTATATTGTTCAACATTATATGAAGAATCACAATAAGATAACACTTTTAACCCTTTCCTATGCTGAGGCGATATACTTCTTCACCCTTCGCCCTAGGAAGCATAGGTCCACCTTCCAGCCCCTATCCAAGGTCATCTTTTTCAGATATCTCTACTCTCTCCCCATTTTTTTGCATCAGTTATCAGTTATATTAGGACTATCATCATAGCACTCCGGAAATGTCCATATGTGCTCCGATCTCCGCCTCAGCAAATCCAGCAGGGTCCAGTGGCCCAACACGCCAGTTCGATGATTAATCAATTTATTTGCTTATTTGGTATGTCGTTCTTTTTGAGCTGCACCAATATTGACACCCATCTTTCTCAATCTAGTCTGCGAGTGGGATTCACAGACCTGAAACTCCTCAGTTCGGAAAGACTCATTGCGTGAAGAATGTCATTTCTATCCATGGCAGCTCCTTCTGATATTGTAACCAAGCCAGCCAATCTATCAGCTCGTTCATTACCCCTAACTCCTGCGTGCCCAGGGACAAAAAATGAAGGTAATTTCTCTGATAATTGTCTGTACTAGTACCTCCACCCAGTTGCGTCTCACCATTCCTGATTCGACTATACAAATCACGCCCATGAAGTGCCATTTTCTCATCCATGTCCACTTTCAACACCAAGATATGCTCCGGAAAGGATGTGGCTGCTCATCGTGCCTTTTGCCATGCATTACTTACTTACTTACTTAATCCCGTCATGCCTAGTGACACATGGGGCTTCAGAAAGGACTTTCCATGCTCTCCTGTCCGTGCAACCTTCAGCGCAGAGCCTCACGTAGAGATGCGGTGTCCAGTTCCTCTTCCATCATGCGCCTCCATGTTGTCCGTGGTCTGCCTTTCTTTCTCTTTCCTTCTGGTGTCCAAGTGAGGGCTACCCTTGCAGGCATTTTTTGTCTCATTCTCATAACATGTCCGAGCCATTTCCATCTTCTCTTTTGAGTATGTCATTCATTGCCTCTTGTCTTGTATCTTGGAGTAGTTGGTTATTGGATATTTTTACTGGCCAAAAGATTCCCAAGATTCTGCGAAGACAAGAGTGGTGGAAAAACTGACAGCCTGCTAGTATCTCCTTTGGTCATCCTCCAACATTCCGATCCGTAGAGCAAAACTGGCAAAACAATGCTCTTATAGAGTTTAAGCTTTGTGGTCCTATTGTAGATTTTGGACTTCCATACTGGTTTCATTCTGGCAAAGCGGTTCTGGCCTTACTTAGGCGTGATTTTATATCTTCCTCTGTGCCACCATTTAGTGTCAGTACGCTACCAAGATATGTAAACTGCTCAACCCTTTCCAGTGTTTCATTTTCTAACATTACTGGTTGTTGGATTTCACTGTTTGTCATAATTTTTGTATTTCCTGTGTTTGTTTTGAGGCCTACTGTCTTTGCCGTGCTGTGAAGTATTGTACTTTTCTCTTGTATATGTTCATGTTTGTGTGACACCAGGGCTATATCATCTGCAAAGTCCAGATCCTCAAGCATATCGAAATGGGTCCATCTTATTCCTCTTGGTGCTTGTTGATTTATGGCATTTTTAGCACCCAGTCAATTGTAATACTAAACAAAAGAGAGGACATTACGCATCCCTGTCTTACACCAGATTTTACTGGAAATGTTTTGTTGGAATTCTTTAGGTTGCAGGAGAAATCTTTATAGAAGAGGGCTATGATGTTGACAAGCTTCTGCGGTTCGCCGTATTGTCTCAGTATCTTCCATAGGCTGTCTCTGTGGATGCTGTCGAATGCCTTTTCAAAATCTATGAAGTTGATGTATATAGTCCTTTGCCACTCACTACATTGTTCTAAAATATTACGCAGGGTAAATATATGTTCATTTGTTCCTCTTCCTTTCCTAAATCCTGCTTGCTCCATTCGTAGACACTTATCTATTGCTTCTTGTATTCGCATTATGATAATTTTGCAGAATATCTTACTTGGGATTGAAAGCAACGTGATTCCTCTCCAGTTATTGCAATCTGTTAGATCTCCTTTCTTGGGGATTTTCACTACAGTACCCCTAGTCCAATCCTTAGGCAATTCTTCTTTCTCCCAGATATCTGCAAACAGTGGCTCTAATATGTTTGCAGCTAAGATGGGATCGATCTTGAAAAGCTCTGCTGTCATTTCATCATTTCCGGTGCTTTGTTGTTTCTCAGGGATCCAATAGCTTTTACTATTTTGCCATGCATTAACCGCTCTTCTTTTGGTGAGCCAAATGTTTTCAATCTCCCCATTCCACCACAGTGGCTGTGTTATATTCTTTTGCACCTTATGAGATACTTGGGCCTTGACATGTCAAATTTTACCAATCGTGTCTCGTGCTGCGTTGTCATACATGAACGCATTCGGCGTAATCTTACTTCTGCTCAATCGGCTCCTCTTGATTAAGATAACGCATGGGCAGTGATCACTACCCTGGTATCCTAAGACATGCCAAGTACAATATGGAGCAAGGGCGGGTGAAACCAATGCTAGGTCGATTGTCCCATCTGAATCGCCCGGTCGTTTAGCCAGTCTGGTTGCTTGACCTGTATTAAGACACACCAAATCTGTTGTGACCAATGTATCCTCCAATTCCTTTCCTTGTCGATTGGTAATGATATTACCCCACTGTTGTCCTCTGGCATTGAAATCACCACAAAAGAGGATATTACTTTCATCCTGTTTGAATATTCCTTGCCACCTGGAGGCATCTACACTTCCGTTACATGCATATACATTGACAATAACAAGGGCGTTGATGCCTGTATTCTAACAGCATTATTTGCAAATCATCACAATTCCATCCCAATACGTCTACTTCAGATGCACGCAAGTTATTGTGTACAAAGATAGCCTGTCCAAGATGTTGTCTGGTGTAGAATTCCTGGAATCCAGGGGCTTGGATTATACCAGTACCCAAGTTGGTCTCCTGTAACACAATCACGTCAGAACCGTAAAGAAGTTTTCCAAGATGGGACGCATTCTGTCTGCAACTCCTGCCTTCAGGTGCTCCTGGGTCTTCCCTTACTTCTATTGCCCTGGGGGCTCATCAGAGAGCCTGTCTCGTGATGCTGTCAGGGGGGGTTTCCTCAGTGTGTGACCTATCCACTGCCCCCTTCCTCTTGTTCCACCTGCCGTTGTCCCGCTCAAACCCACAGTTTCCTGTTTGTGGTCCTGTCATACCATCACAAATGGAGTATCCTGTACAGGTATCTTTTGATAAATGTCTTCAATGTTTTGGTGTTCCCCTTAGTTGTTATCCATGTCTCCGCTCCATATAGAAGGACAGCCTTGACATTTGAGTTAAATATCATTATCTTAGTTTTGTTCATGATCATTCTTGAACTCCATATGTTGTTCAGAATGGCAAATGCTGATCTTGCCTTTGAGCTGATATACTGGATCACAGTATTTGTTTAAGATGACGCAAAGCCAGTATGCTGAATAATTTAGTATACATCACAAAGTAAATGGGTCTGGAAGCAAAATGAATTACGGAGTGACAGAGTTAACATATATATTTAAAATTGAAGAAAGTGTAAAACTTGTTAAAAAAATGACATTGCTGCCTGTAATACCGCTTTTTAGGACAGTGTAGGACAGGGTGTATATTTATCCTGTGTAATTTAATGGCCACATGGCTAGTGCAGTCGGCGTGAAACTGTTCAGGTTATGATTTGTTCTTTATGCTTGTGACAGAAAAAACTCTATGGACTTACAGAGAATTAAACACGGGTCTCCCAAAAGAGAGTCCATGCTCTAATCCATTCTGCTAGATGCTCCACAGTGTAAAGCTAAGAGCAGTCTTAACCAACTCAAACTTGGACATCATTTCATCATCATCAAGGTGTGTATCCTTTATAGGACGTTTCTCTCTTTGCAGCACATCTGAAATTCACTCTGTCTCTAGCCAGTTCACCCACTTCACCGATGGTCATGTTCATGGTTTCTTTAATATATTGTAGCCATCTTCTTCTTGGTCTTCCTCTGTCTCTCCGTCCTAGGACATTGCCCTCTAATATTGTTCTTTCCAGGCCATCGTGACGCTTGATGTGACCAAAGTATGTAATTTTCTGTATAGTATGTTGTTTATCAGCCAATTCTCTTTAACATTTAGTTCTTTCAGGACATCAGTGTTCTTTCTTTTTCTGTCCATGGTATTCGTAGGATCTTTCTGTTGCATTTAGTTTCGAAGGACCGGATTTTTGTTCTTAATTTTTGTGTAATAGTCCATGATTCGCAACCATAAGTAGCCACTGGGAAAATGCATGCTCTCAATATTTTTAATTTTAGTATTTTGCTGGTGCTTTGCCACATGTTCTTCATTGTGTTTAACTTCTTGATTGGGACATCATTTACTAGAAAAATAAACCATTAATTGAGGAATAGGTCAAACATGTGTACATTACATGAATATTTGTGTAGAAATCTTCTGTGCTTTGCATTGGTCCTACACGGAGGTAGTTGGTCATGCTGGCAAAGTACATCACTATAAATATCAACACATATAGCCACCAGAATGTTGTCACTATACGACCTCCTAGTGACCTTGGTGAACGAGAATAACCTGTTGGTAGAATTGATTGATAAGCTACACATTTCAATTTTGGTGGGAAATGGCTGACATTTGTAACTTCACAATATTACTATTAATATTTATATCATCTCACTGTACTAATGCCTTGTGTGATTTAGTTTCTTGAGTGTTCCTATGACCCTCAGAACTATGTCGGCAGAAACCTTGTTCTTCTGGCAGGAAGGAAAATCAGAAAAAAGCTGAAGACTAGTAAAGTAGTAGCCCATGTGTTGTTGGGGCCTACATGGGAAGCAAAGAATAGTAATACTGCAACCTACAAGGCATGTCATAAGAGGCAACTAACATAATGTTCAACTTTGGGCGGACTCCCATCAGGTATAAAATTTTAGCTACAAAATCCAACCAACCCTGAACAAGTAAAATACAAAAAGTGAAGAAAAGATGCTGATGCTGGATCGGATGAACATTCAGAAAACCAAAGGAGAATGTAACAAGAAGGGTTCTTTTTCTGGAACCTACATGGAAAGTGAAAGAAGCCTAGAAATGCATGAAAAACATATTTGGAGGCAGAGATTAACAACATACGGACGAGCTGGAAGGAGCTGAAAAATGCATGAGAGAGAGAGAGAGAGAGAGTTTGAAGTAGTCCCTAATAAATTAATAAATGTAAAAAATAAAAATATAACGTTCTTCTTCAGCGATCTCTGGTTAATACACTGTGGACCACAAATTGGGCAGTCAACTTCAGGTCTGTCAGATTTCCCCAAAGTTTAGTTTTCAGGTTGACTTGGTGTTGCCACATGTTACTTCTCAGCTGACACAGGAGAGGACAGTCTTGCAGGACATGCTCTGGTGTCTGTTCCTCTGTTGACACTGGAGAAAAAATTTTGACTTATTCCTAGTCTATGTAAGTGTCTGTTGAGTCTTCAGTGTCCGGTATGTAGACGAATTATAATACCTGATCTGTTCTGCTTAGGTCTTTGAGGAAGTATTTTCCATTATCATATCAATTTTTTTCTTCCAGTCTACTGCAGATTTTCTTTTTATGAGGGTTTTGACCTCTTGAAAAGACAGTGGTTGGTAGATTTGTTCTTTGGCGCTGTCTTGCTTAGCCAAGACATCAGAACTTTTGTTGCCTTCAATGACATAGTGAGATGGATTCTACTGCAGATGAATTTCTGCCTTTTTGGCAGCCAGTGAGTTTCTTTCTAGGTTCTGTACCGTAAGGTAGCAATGAACAAAATATAGTCCAAAACAGCACACTTGACTGTTGTAGATGTTGCAGAACGCCCAGGAATTATGGGTTTCACCCTTTTTCCTATATTCAAGTGGGGAAGAGTACCTGGCTTTCTTGCAGACCCAGAAGACTCCAACAACTCTAGGTGTGTAGTGCTATGCTCAGTGTTGCAGAAACTCCTACTCAGACAGAGTCTGCAGCACACTTGATAAAAGTAAAACAATCAAGAAGGAAATATCAATTAAAAGATTTATTACCTTGCCATAAAATAGTGCTAATTGTAAACCAAAATGTGTTGAGGCATGAAAATGATTCTCCTTCTCTGAGTGTAGCCTGCTTGTCCTTGGTCAGTCTTCTCCAGTCATATGGGTCAATATGGCAGATCATGTATAAAACTGCGCTGGTGACCAGCCATGCCATTCCTGACATCATCCAAATGCTACAAAGAAATATCTTGTAGTGTTATGTCTGATTTTTGTATGCATTGTGTTATCATGATATTTCTTCTGAAATGCAATTGTTATTCTAAACAAAGTGAAAGATGTGTTTAGGAGGAGATTGGAGTAAAAATGGACATGTCTGATATGTGATGAAGATGATCCTTAAATGGGCAATAATATTTATTCTACATTAGTCAGCACCCTGAGGAGCATGCAACTTTCATCTAGATCTTCCAAAGCTTTTCACCATAAAAAATCTTCTGCCCTCTCTCTCTCTCCATCTTCAGCATCCCAACTATCACTACAACCATCACTATTACTATTATTTCTTTCTGGATAGATCTATTTGTTATCTTCGCTGCTCATGGTATACAGATGACTTCTGTAACACTTGTTTTTCCACCATCTTGTTAAATGTCCATGCTTCACACTCCTATGTATCCCCTGGGAATATTCATGCTCTTAGTATTCTGATATTTGTTTTACTATCAGTTTCATCATTAATCCCAACAGATGTTTAAAACTATCAACTCTTATTGTTTATAAAGAATAGGTCACCCTACCTTTGAGACAAAGGTGCAAAAAGTCTTTGAAGTCGTTCCAAAAGAGACATGACAGGTGACTGAGGTTTCTTCAAGATGATCACTGGACCAAAATTCATGAATGGTGTTGAAAAATCTACAACTTTTGAGCGAGATGATGTTTCTGTCAATGGACCAACTGCCACGTCTGCTCTCTGAAATAGTGATGTATATTTCTTGTAAAATGTGTGTGGTTCTGTTCAAATTGTGTCAGTAAAATGAAAACTGATAAGAATAAGAAAGACTTGAGGAAACAAAAATAAAATAAGTGATCCTTCCTTACTTTCATTTCCTTGAACTCAATGTTGTCTTTTGTTAAAACCTCATCTCATAGACACCCATGTTGTTTTCTTTACAATGTTGTTTCACTAGGCCAGTGAGAATGCCTCAGTATATCATATTCGAGGCAATCTTGAAATATGTGCTCTGTAATCTGATGTGTAGCCTGTTGTTGTTGTTGCTGCCTGTAGTATCGCTTCTTAGATGATGTAGAACAGGTGGGATGACAGCCTGAGGAATTTAATGGCTGCATAGCTAGTGCAGTCACCACGAAGCTGTTCAGGTTAGGATTTTTCATTTATGCCCGCAACACAAAAAAGTCTTGGCCTTACCATGAATTGAACAAGGGTCTTCCGCATGGGAGCCGCACTCTAATACATTTGGTCAGATGCTCCTCTGTCCACATGTACAAATGGTTGAATTGCCATTCTTGAATTTTGTATACATGTGACTATGGAACTGACTGTGTTCTGTTCTGATCCGTAGAATGATAACTTCTTCTAATCTGCTCATATTTTGAAAGTTGTCATGTGTTTGTGTTGGAGGCTTTATTATTGATTTAATCATACTTTTCTTTTTTGATAATACCTAACTGGTAAAAAGGATGATCATCTGTAGCACTTCCTTGGCCAGTCAATCTGCGGTATCATTTCCTGGTATTCCACAGTGAGAAGGTATCCACTGCAAGATGACCTTGTATTGGTTATACAGTTCAAACAGTAGCGAATGTAGACCTGAAAGAAGTGATCATTTTTATGAGTATTCTAAGTTACGGCAGAGTTTAACAATACCTTCATGGTCTCATCTTGAGGTAGGAAAGTTTCCAACTGCACCTGTCTGTGGTAGAGAATGAGCAACATATGGGGGTGTGAAGCTCTGAAAACCGAGCAGTCACAGGTATGAGTGGTCAGGTAAAGGGAAGAATCAACAGAAAATTATTGTACAAGACAACTGCTAATTCTGCATCATGTGGATGTGGTCCACCGGGTTGGTGGTTTTTAGAAAAAAAAACCGACAGCCCTGTACATACAGGCAACAAAACTGTCATAGAAACAACAACTGAACAAAGAAATTATTTCTGCCCTTCAAGACACTGCTAGGGGTGATTGTCATTGTTTACTTGGTCTGTATGTGGTCAAAGAAGAAAGAACTTTAGTGACTTATTTCTCCTTGCAGCCACTGAACATTTAACATGGCATTAGAAAAGCATATATATGCTTTCAAATACAAGCGTAACAGAAGAGTCCTCAAGATATCATGTGCAGGGAAGAGAACAAACAGATCTATCCAGAAGGAACACAAAATCAAAGAAAACTAGCTATAAATAAGATTGCAAAAATTGAAGTATTTTAGACATATAAAAAATGAAGGTAATCATAGAGGAAGTCATCAAGACAAATAGGAGAAGAGGAAGAACACAAAGAAACAGTATTCATGATGTGGTAGATGATATAAGCTTGATGGCAGCGGAAGATGGACATCTGGCCTATGAGAGAGAGAAACTCCGTAGGACTATTAGGTTGACAAAGTTCTGCTCAGGACAAACTATTGGATGAAGATCTAGTTGAACATAGCTTTTCATTATTATCCTCCATTTTATATTTGGTGCCCTTCATGTAAGTACTCCCAATAAGGATCCTGGTTCTCTTCTACTGTACTTGCATTGTGTTCATAGGTCAGGATGTGACCTCAAGTAATTTGTAGATTTCAGAACAAAATAAACATCACATAACAAATATTTACAGTGGGAACAGGGGAAGCCTACGAGCACATGGCATCCGCATGTTACTGGGGTCCACAGGGAAAGCAATGAACAATAACACTGCGACCTACAAATCATGTTTTTAAAGATGACTAGGGTAGGGCGTAGGGTTCCGCTTGCTGCTGGATACCTTATCCGGTAGAAAACTTAAGCTACAAAATCCAACCAACCATATACAAGTTTAACTTGGCATGAGTTGGTTGAAGACCTGTGCCCCATCAGAGCTGAAAAGGCACAAGAGAGAAGAGGGGCACATGATGGAAAACTTTTGAAGAAGAGCTCAAAAGCGTGCCTAGGACTAGGTTGGGGGTAGGAAGAAAAGCACAAAATTGAACAGAGAGAAATTGTGTTGTCTCTGTCATTTGTGTCATTGGGCTAAACAAGGACTCATGATAATGATGAACAAATTTATAGTTTGTTAAAATTAATTAATTTTCTATATACCTATATATTGATCTTCAAATATAACAATTCAAAATGGACACAATCGATGTAAATATATATTTACCCCCTCGACAATGTCGCCAATAAGTCCGTCCCATGAGCCGTTGGGAAGTTTGTTACCGTATTTTCTATCTGTACGGACCGATAACGTAAATGATAACTTTGTCAGCTTGGAAACCTGTTCCAGGAGATCTGGGATATACCCTGCGTAACTGACACTGACATGTTTAGTCTCATTAATGATGTTTTCATTTTCCACTAGAAATGGCTGCACCTGAGGAATTTCATAAATGGATTAAATAAAAGCAAAATTAATAATGTCTGAAGGAATTACATATGTTGTTTTGCAAAACTTACAGAAATACTTGTGTTAGGTATTGTAGAAGAGTATGGACATTTAACAAAGCAGTGGAAAAACATATATGTGCTTTTGAATATAAGTGTTACAGAAGAGTCATCTGTATATCATGGACAGAGAAGAGAACAATTAGAACTCAAACCAAAAAAACTGGCTGATGCTACAAATAAAATTAAGTATTTTGACATATAAAAAAAATTAATTGATATTTTGACATATAAAAAAAAACATGAAGGGTTGAAGAGGACCATTATGAAGGAGGAAGACAATGAAGAAGATGGATTCAAGATGTAAGTGATCTTTGAGCAAGGCACTGCAGTGGCCCTGATGGGAGGAATTTCAGAAAGCTGCATGAGTGGTTCGGCCCAAATTAGGATGAAGAATAGAACCTTTCCTCCATGCACTGTTGTAAGAGGTGACTAGGAGTTGGTGTGGGCTAGCTCCCACCGTGACTACTTGATGTTCAGAGAAAGTAAAGTCTAGCTAACCGGACACATCGGAGATAGCACAGAGCTCAAATGGTGCTGAAGATGTGACGTAAAACACCAATCCTAGTTGCATTAATCAGATTTCACATAATGATTTAGGATATCTGTATTCGATCTGGTGGTGATCGAGAGGACGGGAGAATGACTGTTAGGGGCAATGTTCGGGTCGGACAAACTATTTAGTTCAAAATGATCATTAGCTTACATTCACAAGACTGCACATGATCGCCTAACTAGGAAAGCAACATCAAATTGAACACAATATATAGGCGAATCATACATACTTAAGGGAAGCAATTAAGACAAAATGACTAATATGGGATGTCAGAATAGAAAACAAGTAGAGAATTTCATCCACTAGGAAGTTTAATTATCAAATCTAGAACAAAATTATTTTTACTTTCAATGTTAAAACTTCTGCTGTATGGGTCGAAATGTGAGAACGTGAAAACAGCCGAAAACATTCATTCAGCTGGCTATGCGAGAATTTGAGGACTGAGATGGTTGAATGGTCATTGGTTTTATGAAAGGAACAGAGACAAATCCCAGTAACGAAATGTGAAGAAGATTGACGTCGATCGGAATGAAAATCAGCAATATAGCAAGTAGGTTCTTTCCTCGGAACTGTGGAAGAAAAAGTAATGGAAGTCTAGAAATAGATGTAGACTAGATTTGAAAGACGATATATCAAAGAGCTGGAAAGCCTGAAAAATTAAGATATAGACAGACTTAGTTTAGTTGCGGGGACGCCTGTACTAACAGTAGTTAAATTGTAACGAGAAGAGACGTAAGGAATAAGTGTCGAAAGAGAGTAAAGGAACGAATCGCAATACCCATACCGGGTTTACTAAAACTTTTAGAACAACAGTGCGAACTTTTTGTACCGAGAATTACTACAACACAACAGGTTGAAGATTAAGAATTTTTAATATAAAGCTCTCGGAAGACGGGCAGTATGTTAAGAAGATTAGACAGATCATAAAGGTAAGTTGGAAAAAGACAAAACATATCAAAGAGAAATTAGGAAAAAGTAAACAGAAGATTTGATCAACATTAGAACCAGTAAAAGTAATATTCTTTGAAATATTAATAGATTTTAACTAATATAAAACTATAAACAGGTCACATATTGCTGGGAACATAACAAACAATATATATACTTCATCGAAACTTGTCACAAATCGCTGCTAAATTAAAACACTAAATTACAATACTTCATTTAAACAAGTTTCCCCCCAAGTCCCTCAAGGATCTGTAGAGGTTAGGTGCTCGCCTCTCATTCCAAAGATACTCGGTTCGCTCCCTCGTGAGACATCGGGATATTTTTCCGAAGATCTCTGACCTCATTGTAGGTGAGATCGAGTTCAATCATAGAGATGGACATAAACATAGTCCTGTGTTCAGCTAGCAGTAAGTACCATTGACAGTTCAACATCGGAATATCAGCCTGGAAGTCGCACCCGGCAAAATATTCATTTTAAAAATTAAGAAACATTCTGCAAAGTTCACTCTTCTAAATTATATCGGACCTTGCCAGTGTCGAGTTCTTATGCACTGAGATCTTCCTGAAGAGAGATCGACACTTACATAGTTACTCCCATTGCAAGATGATGTTCCTATCAATCAATTATGTTCTCACGATAATCTACGTATCGTGGTTGGAGGTTGTGTTCGGATTATCCGATAATCTACCGTATCGTGGTTGGAGGGTTTGTGTGTCTGTGATTATCCCGATATCTACCGTATCGTGGTTGGAGGGTTTGTGTCGTATTATCCCGATAATCTACCGTATCGTGGTTGCAGGGTTTGTGTGTCTGGATTATCCACGATAATCTACCGTATCGTGGTTGGAGGTTTGTGTGTCTGTGATTATCCCGATAATCTACCGTATCGTGGTTGGAGGGTTTGTGTGTGTGATTATCCCGATAATCTACCGTATCGTGGTTGGAGGGTTTGTGTGTCTGTGATTATCCCACGATAATCTACCGTATCGTGGTTGGAGGGTTTGTGTGTCTGTGATTATCCCACGATAATCTACCGTATCGTGGTTGGAGGGTTTGTGTGTCTGTGATTATCCACGATAATCTACCGTATCGTGGTTGGAGGGTTTGTGTGTCTGTGATTATCCCACGATAATCTACCGTATCGTGGTTGGAGGGTTTGTGTGTCTGTGATTCTTCAAGTTATATCGGCAGGAGTCTAAATTCTGTCATATCTAACAAAGCCAGACGAACCGAAGGGAAAGACCAGAGAGCGCAAAACCCACCGGCAAGTGGTACATGAACTGGCTGCACTCAACTAATCCCACAGCTACCGGACAAATAGCAGTAATATCTCTCCCATGAGGATGACATATTTTTTCTTGTATTGTATTCAACTTCTAGAACACTTTCCCCAAATATATGAGGAATAAACTATAGCGTCAAGGAGCACCCCTGCACAAAATCCCGGGTTGATGAGCCCAGCGGCAGAAGTTCCGTAGAGTAGGACGACTCAGACAATTCCGGGAAGACAGATCTCGCTAGCAGTGTACTGCAACTTTCTAGAGAGCAAGCTTCAAAAAGATATGTCCCCAGAATCGGAATGTGTCAACAAATTTGGCGGGGAGGAATCGTCGCATGCTAATAACTCAATGGCCATGCCATTTAAACAGGTCATTCACTTTTCTTTTCTTTTTTTTTTAAAAGTAGAATAAATAAAAAAAAAGGAAGACAAGTCATCTCAACCATCTCGTTAAAAATGTAAATTACAATTTATTAATCATTTCTCTCTGTCGCTATCTCATACCACCTTCATCCACTTCCGTATGACCTCTACATTAGACTAGCACGTGCATACAAATCTTGCAATTGATAGAAGGGCTTCAATAAATAAGAGCCTGATTCCTCATACAGTTTAGTGTAATCCTTAGTAGATAAAATAGTGTCCCATACCCAGGACAGTAGATTCGCGTGATCCTCTGGATGTTGGAAACCTCTATAGAGAGCATCCACTCATACCGCAACTTGCCATTCCGGATCTTCAGAAGCATATACTGAGAATGAGATATAACATCGGCCCCGGTGAAATGACTCCCATAGAACCAATTGAGGGCAGCACTAACGTCCTCAACCTCCATCCTCATACTTTAAGTAGTTGTCCTGTATGCTCCGCTTTGCTCTGCAACAACCCTACCATGCGTGCTAGCCAGGAAAACTCCACCTGATAGCTCACCACGATGGACATACCCATCGGTATAAACAACAACATCATCATCACTTGCCTTATCTTCTATAACCAGCTACTTAATTGACAGTTCAGCCTTCATATTGCCATAATCTCTACATTCGCTTCCAAGAGTAATGATAATATTGCGGTAAATGACCTACTTTCACAACAACAAAAGTATTGATGATGATGAAAGATTAATTAAAAAAACACCATCTTACCAAGAGAGATGTGACCACTAGAGACTTGCCCTGTAAGAGTTAGAAATTCGACAGTTAAATATTTTCGATCATGCTAAACAAAATGAATAAAGTTAACAATGAATGAATCAAATGTAATAATAATGGCCGTCCATTGTCAGCGATGATGACAACAGCCTCACACGTGTGTTGCTGCACCTCTCTGGTGTGTGCGGATGTGACTGTAGAGGCCAACCCTGGAACACAGGTCGGGCTGTGGCCTCCGATAACATACGGCCGGCGGGCTCAGGTAAAAATTCTCGGAAATCAGACTACAACCGTCGCAGGACCTCGCATTCCAGTATTGTTAGAAAAACAACATTTTAAAACAACACAACATGATAAATAAATGTTATATTATGTTACAAATTAACACTCAGAAATATCACTAATATTAACAATTTTCATCAATAAATTACAATGGACTCATAGAATTTAGTAAAATTGCAGTGTTCTATAAACACTTATAAAACCAGCCCCATTATACAGGAATTTTGATTTTCCCGTCTAAGCTAGTCGGTCGTATGTTGCCGGGGGACACGGTGGGGTATACATGATCAAAGATGGATATGTGGGTTTTATGTATTTTAGTGCAGCTCGTTTTCTCTGCGCCCCTGTCTGCCTAACAATGTAGCTTGTGCTGTATGTGGATTTAAGTGAGGAAAAGTTACGTGTTCCTGGTACACAATTCAGGCTGGTTAGATGGGAAAAATAATTCCCTGATTGAACTCGGCCCACTAGCCTAAGAAGCAAGTTCACTAGCAACTACGCTACTGCTACTCTCCTTCAAGACAATTACTTCCAGTTTAATGATGAAGGTTAAGAACGTTACTTCTGTCCAGTATCTCATTCTCATCATCAGATGCCGTGCCGGCTGGCGTAGGCGATCATACATCTCCACAAATCTCTGTCTTTGGTGTTTGCTATCAACTCAGATGTTGACACTCTGCCGTACCATGAAGTCAGGCTATACCAAATTTTCTTTCTCTATGTCTTCCTCTGTCTCGTCTACCCTCCATTTTACAGGTTGTCACAATGTGTTCTAAACCTCCCTCCTCATCACATGCCCGAAAAATGATGACTGCCTCTTTCTTATATTGATGATAAGCTTTCTCTGTGTCTTGATCTCATTCAATATCTCAACATTAGTTATTTTAGCAGTCCATGGGATTCTCATCATTCCTCTGTAAAACCACATTTCTGTGGCTCTCAGAGATTTTTCGATCTGTGTGTTCATTGTCCATGACTCGCATCCCTTTGTCAGTATCGGTTCTATGTAGTACTTAATAATACGCATTCTGATCTCAATTGGCAAGGACTTGTTGCATATAATGTTGCATATAATGCAACATATTGAAGATTTGTTGCATATATTGGCAAGAACTTGTTGCATATAATGCTTCTCATTTTCAGGAAAGATGTTTTCGCTTGGCCTATTCTGCTCTTTATTTCTGATCGGCATCTGCCATCTGATGTTACCAGATATCTACTATCTGAGAATATGTGTACTAGAGTAAGTATTGCATTCAACTCTTAGACCACCCTTCGTAAGTTCGAAAACGTCATACTACAGTATTCGTAGATATCGTCTGCTACTGCTTCTTCAACCCTTCCGTCTTACATGGATCTGTTGTCCTGGCAATGTAGTCGATCTCGGTAATGAGAGAGCAGACATACTTGCATCTGGATGGAGCTACAAGAGATAGCTAAAGATAGAAAGATTTGACATGAGTTGGTTGATGATCTATACCTCAACATGTGTTTACAAACACAAGAGAGAGAGAGAGAGAGAGAGAGAGAGAGAGAGAAGGCCGAAGACATCCGGAAAAAGTGGGCACAACATCAATATTGAATTCCATCAAGAAACAACAAATTAAATGGTTCGGTTACAAAAGCAGATTACCAAAAGACAGTGCGTCTCAAAGAGCAGTGCTACTCAGATACATCGGATACAAGACAAAAGGTTGTCCACGTAAAAAGTGAACCACGGAAATAACAGAGGCGATGAAAGACACCATGTACTAATCGCACGTAAGCGCCCGTTCTAGAAATCTCTTCCTATCCTGACGCTGTGAGGTAAAACAGGATTAGAGAAAAGAATGGTTTTGTTTGTTATGTATGGGATTACAGCCTCTTTAAGCTGAGACACGCTACTTTCAACCTAAGGCTAACCTTGTTTTGGTTATATCTGAGCGTGTAGACCAACAAACATGAACATAAGAATTAACTCCTTTCGGAAAATCACATAAAACAATAATAAAAGGAAAAAGAAAGACATTTTATTGCATAGCTTTTCCCATGCCAGCTTATTTGGCGCCATACCCTAGGCGGAAACAATCTTGCAGGTAACCTATTTAAAAGAAACACCGACGGTATTGTCTTTGCTGCAAACACTTGCTTACAACTGACAATTGGTACGTTATAATTATGAACACATCATACATTGACAGCGCGCGCGCACATACTCTTTTTTTCCCCCAATGACATTTTCGTTTCACGAAAAGAGGCATGCCAGATTTTTCTGAGCTTCATTCTTTTTCATGTTTCTAAAATCAAATATATTTAGCACTTATTTTATTTTACTGCTTCTTCATTTTTGGTTACGTAATTAAAGAGTCAAATAACTACTCCAACTAGGCCTCAATGCCAGACGCTTAGGCTAATAAGTATTATGTGCTGATGAAATTCTGGTTTAAGTAAGGTTGTCATATTTTGATATTCCGAACTGCACAAGTGTGAGAACTCGCAGCCCTGGTTAGAAGAAGGTATTCCGATATGAGAACATTTCTTCTAACATTAAATCCCATTTAAAGTGTGTTCCGTGTATATTTTTCTAATGTCCTATTCTTTTTTAGTAAGTCTTTCCTTTGCATCAAATGTCTATAAAGTTGTCTGCATGTGAAATGTTTGAAATTAAATTTTACAAGTGAAATTGACTTGACTGAATCCACACTAAAAAGATTTCTCGCATTGGTCCATTGAGTGTGTATTGAAGAAAATAGTATTTCTACCGAAGCATTGTGTGTTGGAATAGCAAAGAAGAACTGTGCTATCTTCACAATTTCAGAGTTGCATTTCACTACTTCTACAGTTTTCATTATAGTCACAACACATTTTTTTGCGATCTCACGTAATTTTGAAAGGGATTTGCAAATTTCTCCTTGTCCGTTTTCCTTGTCGGTTCCACTCAAGCACTTGACTAGTGACACTCAGCTGTGTCTTCCGCATCGTATGTCCGACCGTAGCCCACGGAAACATGTTATTGGAGTCCACGGCCCGACCCATCGCCATTTCCTCTTCTTCTTCATCCGTGTCATCATTTGTGCTAGATAATTTTTGAAAAAGAAAAGTGCATGAACCAACTTACATAAAATAGAAAAGCGCACGAATATGCATTAATGCTTTGTTTGCTCTTATAAATCTTAGCAGTTTTACAAATATTGTAGATTCTATTTCGAGTGCCAAATTAACAACCCAAATTTTACGCAGTTACCACGTGGTTACCACATGATGCAGTTTACAGAGTGTACATTTTGTATTGGCTTGTAAAATTACGGACAAAGCTACGAATTTCCAAAATTGTTTGCTGACACTCAGATTTATTCATGAAATGAGATCATATGGCAAGCCGAGGTTTTTTTTTTCCGATCCAGAAGCACTTGAACTGAAAGCTCTTCGGCTCGGTGTCATGGACATCGTAACCCTTCGGTTCGGTGCCATGAACATCGTAAATCTGGGGAATATGTGGCTTTTCTGCCAGTCCGCGGAGTTGAACCCGCACTCACAGAGGACTTGTCACCCGTAGTCCAACGCGCTACGAACACGCTGGGCAGACGGGCAAGCCGAGGCTTAAGAATAAATATGTGAATATTTTTGTAAGATTAAGACAAATGTAACAATGATAATCATTGGCATGTGCCATGCCGGCTGACGGTTGCGATTATGGATCTTCACAAAAGTTTGTACTTTGTGCTGTCTATTAGTTCAGATGTTGACTTTCTTCCGTGCCATGAAATCAGACTGTCCAGAATTTTATCTTAAATGTAGTACGTAACAAAACAAATTGATTGGGGTGGAGGGGAAGGGGTGGGATTGAATGCGAGTGGATAGAGGGCGGCGCCCCTTTAAGATGTTAATCTCGCGCTCCAAAAATAACCCGGATCAAGTCCCGTGTGAAGCAATTTGAATATTATAAACATATGAGATCGGATTCCCAGTCCTATCGTAGACGGCGATAAAACATAGGTTCAAGCTGACATAGGTAAAGGATCCGTTGGCAGCTCAACATCAATAAGGTTAGGTTGGATAGTTACTGCCAGGGCAAACATCATTAATATCAATTTAGGGGGAATGCCCGCAAAGATTTTAATTATCCTAAAGTAATTAAATCTTAGACCTTCACCGGTGCTTTGCAGTTTGGGCAATGTCGTTGAAACTTTTCTGTCATGAAATAAATCCAAGTACACATGTTTCTTCACATAGTCTTATCAACCAATCAAGCAAACTTTTGAGATTTGAATTTGCAAAATAATTAAACGTGTATTAATGGACTCAATAACACAGAAACATAAAGGAATCATGGCAACCTTGAGAAAATGAATTACTAAATATGGTCAAATGTGAACAAGTACCCGAGTGGTTACTGGGGCCCAAATTGGGGTGTAAAGAATAGAACCACTGTTACCTGCCACGCATGTCGTAAGAGACGACTAAGGAGGTTGGGGTGGGGCTAGCTACCCCACGCAGTAAAAACACTGGATGTTTACAGAACGGAGAGCGAACGTAGTAAACGCTGGATGAAACCGGACACATCGTTGAAGGATAAGCACCAGAGCTCTAAATGGTGCTGAAGGTGTGACGTAAGACACACCGATGCTAAGGATGCATGAATCAGATTTCCACATGAATGAGATTAGGGAGAAGTCTGGTACATCAGTCTAAGCGGTGATCGCGAGAGAGGGAGAAATGTAAACAAGTCATATAGTTTGGAGTTCTCTGTGGATAAGTGGTTAAATCCTTGCCTTGCGATCTGAAGGTTGGGGCTTCAAATTCGGACCTCGCCGATCTGTTCACAAGTGCATTTTTTTCCAGAAACCCTAGGACTATTGCCGGAGCTATGGAGTTCGTGCTTTGTGCAATACTCTCGGCAGGTGGCATGCTATGTCTGCGGGGAGAGACCGAGCCATATGGGGTAAAACCTTCATGAAGTCAATCCTTCGGCTTTAAGTCATATAGTTTGTATACATAAAGAGATGTGACTCTAAGCCAATGTTTCCCAACGTGGTGCCCTAGCCCCACAGGGGTGGGGCAATCTGATTGTTAAGGGGGCATTTAAATATACATTTTTGTATGCATATATATATATATAATAATTCCTCTCGTACCGTTATACGTTACATAGGGCCTGCAAGTAATTTCTCCATACCGCTCTATCCTGGGCAACTCGCTCAATCTCCTCCATGGAACTGAGACCGATATTTCCTGCCTCTCTCAGCAAAGTTCGCTTCAGGGTCTCCTTAGGTCGACCTCTCTTTCTTGAACCCTTTGCATCCCACTTCAATGCCTGCTTTGATATTCGTTGATCATTTCTCCTCAAGGTGTGCCCAACATATCTCCATCTTCTCTTTCTTATAACAGTTGTCACTACATGCATATATATATATATATATATATATATATATATATATATATATATATATATATATGCATGTATATGTTACATAGGGGCATAATAATTTTAGAAAGGCTTAGGTTGGGCATGGCACAAAAAAGGTTGGGAAATACTGCTCTAAGCTGAAAACAGATAGTTAAAGAACAATCTGGCAGATTGTTTCAGCATAGCAAGAATGATAAAATGATGAGATCCATTCAAAGCGACACTTTATCTGAGTTTATGTATTATGGCAGATGGCAGATGTATAACTGAAATTAAAAGAGAATAGGAATGGCCAAGGATAATTTCAATAGTATGAGGAAGTTACTGACATCCAAACAAATTACAAACAGGCTAAAAATTAGAATGATCAAATGCTATATATATCCTATATTAATGTATGGCTCGAAACATGGACAATGAACAAGCAGTTAGAAGACAGAATTGATGCATTTGAGATGTGGATATATAGAAGAATAAGCAGAGTTTCATGGACAGAAAAACAGACAAATAAACAAGTTTTAGGAAAACTAGGCATGAAGAAACAATTATTAAGAGAAATAAAATTCAGACAAGTAAAGTATTTTGGGCACATAAAAGGCATGACACCATGATAAAACATTTACTAGAGGGGAAAGTTGAGGGAGAAGAGCAAGAGGAAGACCGAGAGATAAGTGGGAGGAAACTTTAAGAAATGAACAGGTTACAGTCTGGCAGTGTGCAACACCAAGGCGAAAGACAGAGGATGCTGGAGATTCATTGCAGCCAACCTTCGATGTGGAGACGGCACCTGATGATGATGATGTATTAAAACTAATGTACGGAATATCAGCCGCGTCTGCACAGTAAGCATGCGCACAATGACAACATATACTAATGAACCGAGCGCCCCCTGCAGAGTACAAAACCTAAAAGAGAACTTGCTCAGCTTTCAGAAAAGGCAGAAATTCAAATGCAGTGGGTTCCATCTCACTGTGACATTGCAGGCAATGAGAGTACCGATGTCTTAGCTAAGAAGGGCAGTGCCAAAGAGCAAATTTACCAACCCCTGTCTTTTCAAGAGGTCAAAACCCTCACACGAGAAAATCTGCAGTAGATTGGAAGACAAACACTCGATATGATTATGGAAAAGACTTCTCCAAAGACCTTAGCAGAACAGACCAGGTCATTATATTTCGACTAAGCACCGGACACTGCAGACAAACACATATAGACTAGGAATTAGTCAAACAGCTCTCTGCCAGTGTCAGCAGGCGGAACAAACACCGGAGCATATCCTGCAAGACTGTTCTCTCATGGGTGAGCTGAGAAGCAACATGTGGTCACACCAAGCCGACCTGAAAACTAAACTTTGGGGAAACCTGACAGACCTGAAGCTGAGAGCCCAGTTTGGGGTCCACAGTAAATTAAGCGCATGACCAGAGATCGCTGAAGAAGATCCCTTACATCACGTGACCCCTACATTCCAGTATTGTTAGGTAAAGAAGATTTCATTTTAAAATCAACTCAGCAAACAAAAATGAGGTTATATTAACCCATACGTTCTTTTAAGACGATACAGGTATAAAAGCATTTTTTTTAAAATGACGCAAAGCCAGTCTACTGCATGGCTAACTCAGTACACATTGCAATATAAATGAATCCGGATGTACAAATTAATTACTGTATGAAAGGGCTAAGCCATACATTAACTTTAACACTAAATAATATCAGAATCATGAACACTTTTCATCAATAATTTACCATGAAATGTGTACATTTGCAATAAAGCTTACAGTGTTCTATCTTCTTCTTCTTCTTCTTTTGTCATCACACTGCTACCGGGTTGTTGCCCATTGTCGTGGTTTTCTGTTTTTGTCTTGCGCTGTTCTGGTGGCTTGTGTGATTGTTATTTTTTCTCTTTCACAGGATTCTGCTACGCCATCTAACCATCTTTTCCGTGATCTTCCTCTCGCCTTCTTTCCAGATGTTCTGTTGTATAAGACTCTGTATACTGTGGAGTTTGGATGCATTCTTATATAGTGGCCAAACCACTTCATTCTTTGTTTCTCAATGTAATTCAAGCAAGGTTCTGTGCCAACTTTCTTTCTTATGCTGATGTTGGTGACTCTGTATTTTCTTGTGTTGTTGGTAACTTTGCGCAGGCAACGCATTTCACATGTAGTTATTTTTTGTGACTGCGCTTTGCTCATTGTCCATGTTTGGCTTTATCAAAGATATATAAAACTCAGCCCACATCAACGGGAATTTTTCCACTTCTGACATGAGCGGAACGATCTTATGTTATAGGAGTCCACGCTAATGACGTACCTGAACAATCTTGGTTGTACCCAAAATGCAGATGATAAAAGCCAAAACACAGCCACATAAATGCTTCATTTTGAATCTCTGTCTTTTGATTTCAAATCAACCAGCACTGTCCAGATTAGTTATAACAGCAAACAGTTTTAAATCAGATGCCAATGAGCTACGTAATGATCTCTGTATGTTTGACCTTTAGGTTCATCTCAATAGTTGACAGTTCACGGTCAATTTGCAGCGAAATAAACACATTGATGTCCAGTAACTGAAAAAAAGGAAATAAGTATTATATACAAAAGGAACAAAATTAGAAATGAAATCTATCCATAAATGCTACACAATGATATAATATATGTGGTTCTACAGAAGTGTAAAAGGTTATAGATTCGATTCCCAGATGGAGCGATCGAGATATTGTTTCCACCGATCCATGATCTTAATTTAGGGGGATCTATTCCATAGTCCTATCGGAGACGGACGATACAAAGCAGGTCCTGTATTCAAGTTGAGCACATAAAAGAACCACATGCAGAGTAAAATCAATAAGAGTGTCGCTGTAAAAATCGTTAATAAATCAATACAATTTTTACAAATTTCCAACATCTTCAAAATGACACTGGGAACCTTCGCCGGTGCTATTGAGTTCGTATAGTGCTGCTGAAGTCTGTCTATCTAAGAAAGAGGCTGAAACATACATGGTAATCACCATAGGGCATTTTTGTTTGTGGTATATTTCGTGTCTCTGTCCTAGTAAAACTATTTTTAATATAAATTTCAATACTAATCTAATTCACTATTCTAATATTTAATATTCATGTTTTTCTTTCTATTCTCCGCTCCTGCAATGCCTTTTAAAATGCCGTGAGTTTTGGCAAGTGTCTTCGAGTGCGCCCCGTATATGGTGATTATCAACCACCTCTGACATTTCTCATCGTTGAAAATCGTTGAAAACATTGTATCTAAAAAGTAGAGCTCGTTTTGCCGTACTGTTTGATGGTAATCGTGTTACATTGCGGAACCATTTGGTTTATTGTTTCTTCATATGATATAGCACCGTTGTTGTTTCTATATAATTTTATATAATTTTCATACCTACTTTGTGTTACCAGAGCCAAACATGGACAATGAGCAAAGCGCAGTCGCAAAAAATAACTACATATGAAATGATGTGCCTACGAAAAGTTACCAACAACGCCAGAAAAGACAGTCACCAACATCAGCATAAGAAAGAAAATTTGCACAGAACCTTGCTTGAATTACATAGAGAAGCAAAGAATGAAGTAGTTTATCCACTTAATAAGAATATATCCAAACTCCACAGTATACAGAGTCTTCTACAACAGAACATCAGGGAAGAAGGCGAGAGGAAGACCACGGAAAAGATGGTTAGAGGGCGTAGCAGAATCCTATCAAAGAGCAAAAATAGCAATCACCCAAGCCACCAGAACAGCTCAAAACAAAAGCAGAAAACCATAACACTGGGCAACAACCTGGTAACAGTGGGACGACAAAAGAAGACAATGTTAATAATCTCAGTATTGATTTCTTGAAATCCGAATTTGACTAAGAAAAGGCAGACAAGAAAAATCATAAAAAAGAACAATTAACCAAAAAACACCCCAATGTGCACTAGTACAATCCTTTTCGTCATTTTGATGACAACAAACCATGAACTCCTGAATCTCATTTCTAGCCTTTTCCCAGTAGTAGCGTGTATTGATATGGAATTCTTCAGTGGTCAATTTTTCCAATCTGGTATATTATCAATCTTTGCGGAACATTTATTCCTGATCCCCCTGACAATGTTTAGCAGACAGTGATAAATCTGGTAAATTGTAAAGTGTTGTGTTCAGTTGTTTTTTTTTTGGTTTTTTTGCCCGATCCAGAAGCACTTGAGCTTTCAGCTCTTCGGCTCAGTGCCACGAACACCGTACATCTGGAGAACCTGTGGCTTTTCTGCCAGTCCGCGAAATTGAACCCGTACTCACAGAGGACTTGTCACCCGCAGTCCAACGCGCTACGAACACGCTGGGCAGGCGGGCGTTGAGTTAAAAACAGCCAACCCTAAATAACTTTATAGTTGGCTCTGGTTAAAACCAGTGTTTCTAAACGGGGGCGTATAATTATGTCTAGGGGTGTTCTGCTGGGTTGTTACAACCGAGATTCGCTTTTTCAATGCATGTTTGTAAGAAAGAATATGAAACGGATATATATAAGAAAACACCAATCATACTGACGCGGAACCAGATCATCGTTGGTTTATTCAGCACAACGAAACGGTAGCACACCTCATAAAGACTGCGGCGCTTTCGATGCAACGACAGCATGACTACGGAGATCACCGCTGCCTCCAGGGCTCTGGCAAGGGTGGCTGAGCAACAGGTAACCCATACGATTATTATATCAGACTCGATGAATATGCTTCAATCGATCGAATCTGGAAGTATGCGTGTGGAATGGGTGGACATCATTCGGAGATCACATCTCAAGAAAATGACTTGGCTGTACACACCTGGACATGCTGGAGTGCAGGGTAACGAGCGCACTGACTTTCTTGCAAACATTGCCCGATTCAAGCGGGCAGATTGTATGGACAGAGCCGATGTCATCAATCCGGTACTCTCTCATTTATGTGATATGGGCGAGTCTCAAACATTGGAACGAGTGAGAGAATTAGCAATTAAGTTTAGATATGCCAGACAGTGTCCTTTTCGTGTTAGAGAGAGAAGATATGCTAATCAACTTGTCATGGGTACGATGAGCAAATGGACTTTAGGATGGCTAGAGATGGACAGAGCCCGTATAGGAATGTCCGATGTGCCATGACGTCGATCGCATAACATAACCTGTAATATAGCACGTAAAACACACTTAATGTTTCAAAATGCAAAACTTAATACGGGAATTATGTACCCGATTGAGGAATATGCACTCAACCAACTTATGCCATGTCTCTCCGTCTGCCCAGCGTGTTCGTAGCGTGTTAGACTACGGTGACTATCCCTCTGTGTGTGCGGGTTCAATTCCGCGGGATGGCAGAAAAAGCCACAGATTCCCCAGATTTACGGTGTTCGTGGCACCGAACCGAAAGGTTACGATGTCCATGGCACCGAGCCGAAGAGCTGAAAAGCTCAAGTGCTTCTGGATCGGGAAAAAACAAAACTTCTATATATAATCAATCTATGTCTCCAAATATTGTCTCCTTGTAATTCTAGACTTCCCTCTTTTCGTTTTCTTTGCGGGCTCCAGGAAAAGGCCATTTTTGTTAAATTCCCTCGAATTTTCTCAAGGTGTATCCAATCCAGCTTCAGCGTCGTTTCTTCAACTCTTGGGTCACTAGGATCTGTATCTTCTTTTAAAAAACTCATCGTTTGTAACCCTATCGTACCACCTCAGTCCCTATATTCTGCGTAAAGGATTCTAAGTCTGCGCTTGTGTTAGTACTCTTAAAACTTGATCTAATTTCCCGTTTTAGATAATCAACGTTGCTGGAAAGTTCTCTTAAAACTTGATCTAATTTCCCGTGTTAGATAATCAACGTTGCTGGAAAGACACGACAATCAAGGCTTTTGGATGGGGCTGGGGGTGGGGGTGGGGGTGGGGAAGCTAGCCTGTCGTCGTCTCAAAAACGCTCGCCGTCTCATCTAGGCGATGAGTGCGAAGAGGATACGGATCTGGGTTCAATTTCAGTCTTTGACATTTGTGTTCCCAGAACCTCATATACCTGTGTAATATTGGCTGTGGTATTGGTTATGGCTGCTTATTATTATGCGAACTTGCTTCGTCTGAAAAGCCGCTGCCCGTGCAAAATTCATTAGAGAATTAACAAATATAATTCCTACAAAATATTTTCAAAATCTTCTAAATTACAACGAGGACTCTCGTCGGTGCCACGGAGTTCGATCACTGCTGCTGAGATCTTTCTGTGTAGGAAAGAGATCGGAGAACGCATGGTTACTCACCGAAGTGCAATGATGACGGTCAGATCAATCAATCAATAATTGGATTCTTTGCTTTCCCTTGTGTTTTAGAACTATTTATTTAAGTGTGTACCAGAGAAACACTGTAAAGTAAAAGTCAACCAGCGTGATGTTGATCTCATTACCCATCGTTTACTAGTTGTCAAAGACAAATACTGGCCTAACACTGTATTCCATCCACAATACACCAACTAGGTATGAAAACGTGTTCTTTCTTTTCTACACGTATTTTAGTTTTAACACATACGTCTGACACATGCAATTAATAGATTTTACGATTCCCGAGTTAAAACGTGCGGGTGTGTAAGAGCAATGATAAAGTAACTCTTTGTCTAACAGATACATGCATCGATTTTCTTCGCCGGTTTGTTTACACGCAGTTAGTAAACCACTAACAAATTAGTCAAGTGTTCTTGTACGCGAATGTATTACCTGGATTAGATGTGATTATTAGTTACTGTTTAATGAGTTTAATGAAGGAAGTTAAACAACAAACATGGCATTACAAAAAAAAATTAAGCAACCAAAAATAGTATGGAATGGAACTGTTAAGAAAACAAAGATCATAATTCTAAGAGCATGCATATTTCCAGTTGCAACGTATGGGTGTAAAGCATGGACATTTGACAAGGCCGTGGTAAGTGAGTCGACGTCATATCATTTCGGACAGACCTATAGTTTCTTATGGAAACGCCTCTTACGACATGCCTTTTAGGTAGCAGTGTTACTATTATTTGCTTCCCTTAGGGCCCCGGAACCACACGGGCGAATCACATTACATAATACCACTTGACACTAGTTTGGATTGACACAATGTTAGGCCAAAGGTCACCAGGCCTAGTATTCTGTTTTCCTACATGTGACTTCCACAGGGCTTTCAGTTCCGCCGACATTTACACGTTTTCTTAATACGCGAAACTGTCCAGTTGTATAATTCTTATTCCCTTATTAACTTAAGATTTATGTTTTAGTTTATTTAGTATTTCGTTTTCTTATATGTTTTCTAAGGCCAACGGTCGAAACGTCGAGTGTTGTCATTTTTTTCATATTTAATCATTTCTTTTCTTTTCTCATGTAATATTAAAAAATAAATGAAAATCGTGACATATCCTTTACAGCACGTAGCCATCAACCACAGTAAACTAGTCGTTGATTTTCTAGGCACCACTTATACGTTCAGTAGTTTGCCATTGTTTTCTGAATGGTGAGTCTACTTTTACCTTTCGTAAAATTTGCTTCCACACCGCCTGCCGCGAGGTTTGAACTAGGTACGCTTGGGTTGTGATCGAGCTCACAATCGCTTAAGCTACAGACACCCACATGTAATATACCTGTTCTTATCCGTTACACTCGTTTACTCAGTGTTATCGCAGCCTCCCCACGGTTTTCTCCTGATCTAATCTGAACCTCTCTGACCACCTCAGATCTCTAGGTTTCCGTACTTGCCGAGTTATCTCCCTGCACTCAGTCTATTTTGATACGTGTATATATAGCGGAGCGTTAGAATTTAATACATTATATCATAGGTTCCCAAAGTGGGCGATACCGCCCCCAGTGGGCGCTGAAGCCTTCTAGGGGCAATAGTGGTTCATAAGCATTTAGGGGCGTTCAGGCGAACTAGGGGGTCAGGGACTCATTAGAGAAGAAATTAATAATATATATTTTAAAATAAATTATTATCATGATTTTGCGATTGAATAACTGTGTTCTAGATGAAGCACATATTGATCACTACTTTTTCAATACTTTAACGACACTGTAGCTGAGTGGGTAAGCTCTTTACCTTGCGAGTAGAAAGTCGTGGGTTCGAATCCGGATCTCGTCGCTCTGTTCACGAGTGCAGTTTTTTCCAGAGACCCTAGGATTATTGCCGGAGCTACGGAGTTCGTGCTTTGTGCAATACTCTTGGCAGGTGACGTGCCATTTCTGCGGAGAGGGACTGAGTCATATGGCGTAAAACCCGGTGCAATGAAGTCAATCCTTCGGCTTTAAAACCCTTAAGCATTAATGTATCTTTAGTAGCTATTTACGTCGAAAATATACAACTGCTTGAACGAGGAAACTGGTATGATGTGGGGAGGAGGGCGTTACAAAATGTATGTCTCGCAAAGTGGGCGGTGGCCTGAACAAGTTTGGGAACCTATGTATTATATGAACAAATGAATCATATAAACAAATTTATTCCTTGATAAAAATGGTTTAACAGTTCCAACGCTTTTCAACAGAGAGTATCGATTACACAAGCCAGGCAGTTTATTTATTTATTTATGGAATAATAACAGTTAATGTGATTCGTGATTGATTGATTGATTGATTGATTGATAGCATTATTATCATTACACTTCGGTGAATACACAATGTGTGCTCTAATTTTCTTACACAGGAAGATCTCAGTGGCAGTGTATGAGTTCTGCAGCACAAGCGACGGTCCTCAATATAATTTTGAAGATGTTGAAAATGTTTGTAGGAATTTTATTTTAACCCCTTCACTCGCTAATTTATTTTAGCTCCAGACGCATCTACTTTGCAATATATAAGAAAATAACCAGTATATCGGCATTGTGCCATCTTAAAAAATTATGTAAGCCTCTATATCGGCTCAGAAGGAGGAAAGGGTTAATGTTTTAATGAATTTTGTCCAGGCAACGGCTTTGCATCCTAGTCTTATCGGTAGATAGCAATACAGCTCGTACATTTAATTGACTTTAAAAAAATACACTCAAAATGGATTCAGGAATGTCAGAACAATGGCATCAGCTGCAAATTATGATATGAATTGTCAAAGTAACAAAAGAAAGAAAATTGGCACAGAACCTAGCTTGAATTACATTGAGAAACAAAGAATGAACTGGTTTGGCCACTTAATAAGAATGCATCCAAACTCCACAGTATACAGAGTCTTCTACAACAGAACACGTACAAACAAAATACTATAGTTTTACAAAATACAGAAACAGTGACGAAAAACAGCAACGTTTCGACCAACAAGGCCTTTATCAAGCAAAGGAACAAACAGGAGTGACAAATTAAAATGAAACACAAATGGACGACCAAATACAAACGTATCTAAGGAAAATCTGGAATTATTGGTTATTGGTTATTGGTTACTAAACTGACGTCATTGCACTCCGGGCAGACCCATAGGTGCTCAGTCTCCCCAACAGATATCGAAGAGTATGCATACTGATGGTTCCTGTGGCTCGCTGATTAAACACACCTCTCACTCTGCCTCTCAGGCATCCAGTTCGACTTGAACAACGGGTAACTCCAAACTGCTTAAATCGCTTGATCGATTCAATATCGATTTTAGTGTCCTCATCCAACAGAGAGTCTCGAAGAGACCGAAGAATATCCCCCTGTCCAAATCTGGAATAAAAACGAATAACGAAATAAATGTAACACAAAAACACACATAAAAACTAGAAATAGAACGGAAAAGAAACAATGAAACATCTAGTAAATATATAACTTGAATACATGCAACATATACCCATATAGATTACAAAGCATGGGAAGAGAAAGTACTAAGAAGCATAAGAATGTAATACGTTGAGCCCGCGTGGTCGCAAGGTACCATACAAAGAAATCAACCGATTCTCCAGAGCAAATCGACTACGATCATCAGAGGAACATGATCAGATGGCTGTGACCTGGACATCGCAAGCTCCTGAATGGCCAGTATCATTGAAATGGGTAGCTACAGGGGTTACAGAGCATTGGCGTATATCGCGCAAGTGTTGGGTGAATCGGTCAATGAGTCTCCTGCCGGTTTCCTCAATATAGGCCTTGTTGCACCGCTTGCAGATAATGGCATAGATAATATTACGGGACTCGCACGTGAAACTGTCTTCAACAACGAACGTGGCTTTTGGAAAAGACACCGTGGGGGTCTGTATTACATAAGCACAAGTGTTGCAGCGCCGACGGCCACACTGGATGGTGCCAAAATGACTCTGGATATTAGGCTTGAGGCGACTGTGAACCAACATATCCCTAAGGCTTCTGTCCCGTCTGTACGCCACCAAAGGATAGTGTTGGAAGATTGAACGTGTCTCAGGATCAGACTGAAGAATGGAGAGATGACGGAATAAGACTTTCTTCACAAGGGAACTATGAGGGTGGAAAGTTAAGACAAGTTTCACTCTGTCAGAATTGGAAGTTCTATGCTGGTTAGAGAGAGCCTCCTGGCGAGAAATTTGCTGAACGCGCCGCATAGCAGAAGCAAGCACCTTATCCGGGTATAAGCGCTTACGAAAGAAATCCAGCATCTCGTGAGCTCTATCGAGAAAATCGTCGTCCTCGCTACAGAGGCGACGAAGGCGCAAGAGTTGAGAGAATGGTAAAGAGTCACGACAAGCCTGGGAATGGGAAGAGGTATAAAGAAGAAAACTATGTGCATCAGTAGGCTTGTAGTATACTGATGTAGTGATGGTGGATAGGCTGATAGTGATAGTGATGTCAAGAAAGTTGACACAAGAGGTAGAGATGTGAGATGTAAACCGAATAGCCGGATTGAAGACATTAATGAAATTAATGAAGCGTGACAAATCGGCTTCAGGCATATCGGTAATGCCAATACAATCATCAATGTATCTATGATACACAGACGGAAGAGGGCCATCATAGGAATTCCATACTAGGTGCTCAAGATGACCCATGAATAGACAAGCATAACTGGGTCCCATTTTAGTACCCACAGCAAATTCAGCAAATTTCTCGCCAGAGGCTCTCTCTAACCAGCATAGAACTTCCAATTCTGACAGGGTAAAACTTGTCTTAACTTTCCACCCTCATAGTTCCCTTGTGAAGAAAGTCTTATTCCGTCATCTCTCCATTCTTCAGTCTGATCCTGAGACACGTTCAATCTTCCAACACTATCCTTTGGTGGCGTACAGACGGGACAGAAGCCTTAAGGATATGTTGGTTCACAGTCGCCTCAAGCCTAATATCCAGAGTCATTTTGACACCATCCAGGTGGCCGTCGGCGCTGCAACACTTGTGCTTATGTAATACAGACCCGCACGGTGTCTTTTCCAAAAGCCACGTTCGTTGTTGAAGACAGTTTCACGTGCGAGTCCCGTAAAATTATCTATGCCATTATCTGCAAGCGGTGCAACAAGGCCTATATTGAGGAAACCGACAGGAGACTCAGTGACCGATTCACCCAACACTTGCGCGATATACGCCAATGCTCTGTGACCCTGTAGCTACCCATTTCAATGATACTGGCCATTCAGGAGCTTGCGATGTCCAGGTCACAGCCATCCGATCATGTTCCTCTGATGATCGTAGTCGATTTGCTCTGGAGAATCGGTTGATTTCTTTGTATGGTACCTTGCGACCACGCGGGCTCAACGTATTACATTCTTATGCTTCTTAGTACTTTCTCTTCCCATGCTTTGTAATCTATATGGGTATATGTTGCATGTATTCAAGTTATATATTTACTAGATGTTTCATTGTTTCTTTTCCGTTCTATTTCTAGTTTTTATGTGTTTTTGTGTTACATTTATTTCGTTATTCGTTTTTATTCCAGATTTTCCTTAGATACGTTTGTATTTGGTCGTCCATTTGTGTTTCATTTTAATTTGTCACTCCTGTTTGTTCGTTTGCTTGATAAAGGCCTTGTTGGTCGAAACGTTGCTGTTTATCGTCACTGTTTCTGTATTTTGTAAAACTATAGTATTTTGTTTGTACGTGTTTCGCTATTTACCAAGTTTTACTGCAGTCTTCCCCCTATTTCGATATTCTACAACAGAACATCGGGAAAGAAAGCAAGAGGGAGACCACGGAAAAGATGGTTAGATGGCGTAGAAGAATCATGTGAAAGAGTAAAAATAACAATCACACAAGCCACCAGAACAGCGTAAGACAAAAACAGAAAACCACGACACTGGGCAACAACCCGGTAGCAGTGTGACGACACTGGGCAACAACCCGGTAGTAGTGTGACGACACTGGGCAACAACCCGGTAGCAGTGTGACGACACTGGGCAACAACCCGGTAGTAGTGTGACGACACTGGGCAACAACCTTGTAGTAGTGTGACGACACTGGGCAACAACCTGGTAGCAGTGTGACGACAAAAGAAGAAGAAAGAAGAAAGTAACATCAGCTTTTAAAAGTGTATATCTAATTGGTTTAAATGTGAAGGGTTGATTTCATTGCACCTGATTTCCACATACAGCTACGTCCATATCGGCAATTTATAATGACACTTTATTTATTAGCTTGGTGACTAGAGAATTCAATATATTTGTGTGTGCAAATTCTTCTGCTTCTTCTTCAGCAACCGTCATTCTTTTTAGACTGAGATTCCTGAGTACTAGACTTCATCAAGAAACAACAAATTAAATGGTTCGGCCCCGTAAGCAGATTACCATCAGACAGTGCACCTCAAAGAGCAATGCTGCTCCGATACAATGGGTACAAAGCAAAAGGCCGGCAACGCAAAAGATGAACCTCAGAGATAACAGAGGCGACGAAAGAGACTATCTACGAAGCGCATACTAGGCCCGTTTTAGAAATCTCTTTTGACCTGACGCTGTGAGGCAAACAGGATTCGAGAAAGAAAGAGAGATTCCTGTTTATCTCATAGTCTTCTGCCTGTTTCAGGATTTTAGTTTCGCCATACATTTTCTTTACGAAGATAGTGGATGTGGTTCAT
Source organism: Arion vulgaris (assembly GCA_020796225.1). Taxonomy (NCBI): domain Eukaryota; kingdom Metazoa; phylum Mollusca; class Gastropoda; order Stylommatophora; family Arionidae; genus Arion; species Arion vulgaris. The sequence goes on from CM036754.1 coordinate 43,164,424, forward strand.
AATTCTATTCCTCAAGTTTGCCAGCAGAAATGGGCGTCTATACGTTAAGACAAGAGGGGCAAGTGAAATGCCATCCCCTGGACAATGGCTTTTTATGCGAATCTGGTTTTCTCCATTTCCGTGTAGCAAGCTACCAACTAAATTTTTTTTTAAAATTCATTTTGCCTCCTGGACAAATTTATGTGGACGTCCAAGCCAACAGTAGACAGTTTTAGAGGATATGGTCTATCAATGTATCTGTCAATTTACAACGACACCGGCTAGAGACGTTTGTCTTAAATTTAGTGTACAAGTGGGGTTTCAATTTGCTGTGATCTGTTACATGCTCCGAGGCAAGGTATGACTATCTGCTATCTTTTTGGACAGTTGGGGGTCTCAGTTGGGAGGTCGTGATCATTGTGTTCTGAAGATAGTAGGTACGAATCTGGACCACATCGTCCAGTTAGAGAGTGTATTTCCCCCACAAAATCCATATAAGTGCTGAGCTACGGAGCTTGGACTTTGTGCAACATTCTCAACAGATACTGATCCATCTCCGAGAACTGAGCCGTATGGAGAAACTTGATATAATGATGTAAATCATTAGTCTTGTAACGCATTTTTCTAGACAGTTGGTAATATCAATCATCTGACTAATTTGTTCAACGTGCAGTGATGGTGATCCGACGACTAAACTAAACTAAAATCATCTGACTAATTTGTTCGACGTGCAGTGATGGTGATCTGACGACTAAACTAAACTAAAATCATCTGACTAATTTGTTCGACATGCAGTTATGGTGATCCGACGACTAAACTAAACTAAAATCATCTGACTAATTTGTTCGACGTGCAGTTATGGTGATCCGACGACTAAACTAAACTAAAATCATCTGACTAATTTGTTCGACGTGCAGTGATGGTGATCCGACGACTAAACTAAACTAAAATCATCTGACTAATTTGTTCAACGTGCAGTTATGGTGATCCGACGACTAAACTAAACTCATCTGTAAGGGTCTAAAGACGAATGGTTTTCTCCATTGCACCGGGTTTCCCAATATGGCTCTGTCCCTCTCCGATAAAATGGCATGCTAGCTCGTAGAGTATTGTACAAATCACGAATTCCGTAACTCAGGAACAATCTTAGGGATCTCCAGAAAAAAATACACTCGTAAACAGAACAGCGCGGTTCGGATTCTAACCATCGACCTTCGAAACGTAAGGCAAATGTCTTAATCACTTAGCCACAAAGGGAAATTCTGTTTGAACTTTGAATTGTGTTGCCCTCAAATGGCAGTTTCAGCTTCCTCGTAGCTGATCAAAGTTCTCATATTTTATTGTGTGAAATTTCAGTTAGTTGCCAACTGTTCGAGACCGACTCCCTCAGCAGACATAATTCTTTCTTCTTCTTCTTCTGCGTTCTCACTAGATTGGGATTTCGGATTCTCTAATAAAGGCAACTGTCTGCCTCAGATTATCAGCCACGCCATACAGTTTGTCTTGGACGCTAGTGTAAGTGGTCCACCTCTTTCTTCTCAAGTCTGCATACCGGGGGCAGTTCTGTATGATATAATTCATATGATTTCTGCTTCCCGTTTGTGCCGACCTCTTCCTGCAGTAAGTTTTGGCCACCCTGGTGATGGTAGGTCTGACATTCTTACTGCGTGGCTAAATCTCCGAGGCAGATTGACGACCGTAGAATCCGTTATCCCATTCCTCATTGTGATGGGTCGTTGCACCATGTTACACCACTGGTGCATCCGTTTTCTGCAAGCATTTGTTTCGGGTTAGCATTCCCTAGCGGAAACGTGCATGCGATTTCAGCCAAACCTCCTTACTCCCCTCTTACGACATTCGTGGCAGGTAACAGTTGTTCTATTCGTTAAACCCCAAATTTGGGCCCCGGTAACCACTCGGGGAAGACAGAATTCACAAAATAGAAGAAACATATTTATTGCACTATCTACATCTTTCTCTAACTATCACTCTCCCTTTCTATGACTTTCACACGTGCTATCTATTTCTAATAAATAAGCACATCAGATAGACACATTTTTTATGCACACAAAAAATACACACTACATGTGCATTGATTTCGCGCGCGCAGTCTAGCATTAACACAACCCGCACACAAGTTGGTTCGCTTCTCAATAAGGCAGTTATATAAATAGCTCTCAGCTTTATAATTATGTTACAGTACCTTTCCAATCCAAGTATTCCAATTCTCATTTATGTCGAATAACAACACATCCATAAAACACCACAAATAAGCGTCGCGTATATTTGTCCTATGCCTGAAAATAATTACCAAAGCAAAGAATAGGGAAGAGAAGAACGAATGAAACGACTACAAAATGCGAGGAATTCACTTCGATACGTAGCATTAGCTCACGCTTAGTTGCGTCTGAATCTTATACAGACGTGGAGAATTTTGCACGAGAGCTAGTTTTTCTCTTATGAGTTGATAGATAGAAAGTATAGGCCTCTTTTGCGTTCAATACTCACCTCCCGCATCACCTGCCTCATAGCTCAGCTCGCGTGAGAGTGCTTGAGCGAAAGTGAAGGGTGAAAGTCATTTCAAAATACGCATCATGTATGTTTGTTTTTCACTTTTGCTTTTTTTTTTCTTGTAAGAACGTTTATACAAGATGGCGGAAAGGCACCTTTTCCGTAATATTTCTGACATATGCATACACTGTTTTCTACATTTCCGAAACAAAAATAGGGAAGGGGAATATAGTTGTCGTTATAGGGTGTGTTATTTTTTGCTGTTAAAATCTTGATTAATTGCTTGTTTGTTCCTTATTTTTTTGGGCAATACACGCAATACAGCCTGTGCTTCCGTCATCAATGCATATTTCTCTTTTAATAAAATAAAATTTCCCTATATTTTACAGTCCTTATGGTATGAAGTCCCGTCACTTCACATTTCTAGGCCATAGTGTGCAGGGGGTAGGAGGGCTAATTACTTTATCATGTTGATTGCGGGATTAAACCCACAACCCTCTTGTGTCTGAGTCGATAGACAAACGCTTATACTGCATTACGCTAATCCCCTGTTTCCCAACGTGGGCAGCCCCACAGGGGGCGTTTTCATCGTTTAGGGGGGCAATGGACTCGATCGGAGTTTAATTAATGTTCATGATGTTGCAAAACCGATATATTGGCTTTTGGATGTCTGTTGACAAAATTGAATGTTGCTTCACAATTACTTTACTGAAGTTTAATAAGTCTTCAATAAGTGGAAAGTACTTATATCTAGGTACATTTTTACCTGCTTTTAGCGCAGCTTTGAAAGCGGGAAAGCATGTGTCATTGTGTTAAAATCAAGTCATATTAAAAAAACTGTAATGTATCCGTCATTTGCCAACCTTGTCATGAAGGCCAAAATGAGTTTATATAGTGTAATCTTGAGTATGTAATAGTATTGGACAGAGCCACGCGTATCATATTTCCGCCACAGAAAGCAGGTCTGAAGTTTGATTTGGCTTGAAATGTTAGGTACGATGGGAAAAGGAACCAAGAAACATCAAGGTGGTTTGACTCAATTACAAGTTATGGACCATTAGTCTGATTACCAGAGTAACGGATACTCACTGTGCAGCTGGATTATAGAGGTGTCCTTAGAGTACTATTTTGTAGTTGTATAGTTAGCGAAGGAGCATTTATAAATGGTTTACAGTAGAATGTCATGCGATCTTGTTTTCCATGTTTAGCGACAGATTGAGAAGACGTGGTTGGGATATACATTTTTAGACAATGACAGAAGAATGTCGTTAGTCGAAGTAAAATGAGTCTTTTCCAAGAGAGTTGCAGATGTGGGAAATCGCAGTCGTGAGAACAAAGTTTTGGAATAGTAAAGTAATAGAATGATCACCCATATATATACACTATGGACTTTAAGAAGAAGAGGGAATAATAGAGCAGATAGAGAGTCGAACACAGATCAGCTTGTGAGGTAACTAGAATAAAAATAGAGAACTAGACACAGAACAGCTAAAGTACAGGACTGTTAGGCCAGATTATACGAGAAAAGCAGAAGAGAACCGAAGAGCTTCACGTAGAAGATATAACTATTGGAAGTTAGAATTTATCAGAGCTAATTAGAAGAGAACTCCGCATACTTTTTCAGAAGAGCAGATTTTACCACATAAATGTGAGTATAAATATTCTTAATGATATGTTTTTTCTTCCTCAAATAGGTCATGCTACAATAATCGAATTTTCTGAAGCGTATATCACCTGAATTATTAGATAACTTTGATAATAAATGTCTTAGAAGAATACTGAACCTCAAATGGTCAGATTTCAGACCTAATACACAAATAAGACAAGAGACCAAGCAAGAAAATGTATCACATTTTATAAGAAAGCGCCGCTGGAACTACATCGGCCACACACTTAGAATGGATGAGAAAAGACTCCCTTACCAATCCCTCATATGGACACCAGAGGAAAAAGAAAACGAGGAAGACCAAGAGAGACTCTGCGTAGAACCATCATCAGAGAAGGCTCAACGATGGGCCTAGCAAATATTAAAGACCTAAAACAGATAGCAACGAACCGCGAGACATGGAGAGCTATGACCTCTGCCCTATGCGCCGCCCACAGGCCCAAGAGGAAAGACTAACTAACTATATCACCTGATGTGAAATATTATATTATCGTATTTAAAATTAATGTCTTTTACGCCAACAATGCTTGACCAACGAATCAATGAAACGAGGTCGTCTTGAAGCGCATTTGAAGGCAAAATATAGTTAATATTAATTCAGATTTAACTCTGCCAATGCCGGTTCCAAGCCTGGATGAAAATTGGAGGAGGACTTGTGCGTGAGGCCAGCTACCTCATCACAAGAAATGAAATAGCTACAGAAACTTGTAAGAAAGGACGCCATACCGGTAAACCGACCAGCCAGGTGGTGTGCGGTGCACCTAGTGCACCAATGACGGTTGCTGATGAAAGCCGCTCTGCGGAAGTCAGCAACCCGACTCGTACATTACTTGGCTCAAAGACACACACTAAAATTGGATTTTAGAATGTGAGAACGATGGCCACGGCTACAAAATCAGCCCAAATTGCAGAAGAAATGAAGAGATACGAGCTGGACATACTGGAGTTAAGTGAGGTGAGATGGCCTGGAACAGATAGAAGAGTAGTTAGTGGATTAACTTTCATATATTCAGGAAGAGAAGATTGTAAGCATTTTGAAGGAGTGGGTATAATGATGACACCTAGAGTAGCAAAGAGCATGTTAGAATGGTAACCCATCTCGAGTCGGATAATTAGAGCCCGCTTCAGTACCAGGCATGTCAATATGACAATACTGCAGTGTTATGCACCAACAAATGAGGCTGACGATGATAAGAAAGACACATTTTATGAGCAACTACAAGATCAAATTAACAAGACCTAAAATCATGACCTGTTATTAGTAATGGGGGACTTTAATGCCAAGGTTGGAAGTGATAATGTAGGAGTAGAGAGAGCTATAGGAAAACAAGGAATAAACACAATGAATGAGAATGGAGAAAGACTGGCGGAGTTATGTATGCTGTCAAACTTAGTAATTGGAGGTACCATCTTTGCACATAAGGAAATTCATAAACTTACTTGGCACTCACCAGATGGAGTGACCAGGAATCAGATTGACCATATGTGCATAAATACACAATTTAGAACATCATTGCTGGATGTCCGTGCATACAGAGGGGCAGATGTAGGAAGTGATCATAATTTATGCATAGGTAAATTGAAACTGAAATTAAAAATTCCTCATACTAAAAAAGAACAACTGCGAATAGACAGTTAAAGACTACAAAATAAAGAAGTAAAAGAGGAATATCAGCTCGAACTTAAGAATAGGTTCGAGTTACTCAATGGTGAAAATGAACAGAACATTGAAGACAAATGGACTAAGATAAAGGACACACTATTGGGGGCAGCAAATAGTAGCGCAGGATTAAGACGAAAGACAGAAAACCCTGGATAAGCGATGACACCTGGAAATGTATTCAAGAAAGAAGAAAGATGAAACTAGCAATATTTAATACTAAGGATGCAACAGATGAAATCCAAGCTAAAAAGGAATATAGACTAAAAGACAAGGAAGTGAAAAGAGCGGCTAGAAGAGATAAAAGAGCATATGTCAATCGACTGGCCGAAGAAGGGGAAAAGGCAGCTAAGACTGGAAACAGTAAAATGCTATACAACACACTAAAACAACTTACTGGAACATTTGTTTCAAAGGGTAGCCCAATCAAGAGCAAAGATGGTAAAGTTCTAACATCAGACACCGAGCAGAAGAAAAGATGGGCAGAACATTTTGAAGAAATATTAAATAGACCTGATCCACCAGTACTACTCAAGTTTGACGAAGAGGCAAGAAACAGTTCCCTACCAATTAACGAAGAAATGATAAGTGTAGAAGTGATAATCAATTCCTTGATAAACAATAAGGCAGCGGGTGATGACAACATTACTGCAGAAATGCTCAAAGCGGCTGATGATACAACTATTAGCCAGGTGCAAGAACTATTTAATAAAGTATGGGAAGAAGAAACTGTCCCAGATCAATGGAAGAAGGAATAATTGTTAAGATCCCCCAAAAAAGGTGATCTCAAAGATTGCAACAACTGAGAGGGATCACCCTATTATCAGTAATGACCAAGACTTTCTGCAAAATCATTCTTAATAGAATCAAAGGAGCAGTGGACACAACCCTGAGAGAAGAACAAGCTGGTTTTAGACCTGGGAGAAGCTGCTTAGACCAAATAATTACCCTACGACTAATTTTGAGGAACATATTGAGAAGCAACAACCACTCATACTAAATTTCATCGATTTTAAAAAGCCTTTGATAGTCTACACAGAATCTCTCTGTGGAATATTCTGAGATGCTATAGAATACCAGACAAAATAATAAACATTATAAAGAGCCTCTATGATGGTTCACAGTGTGCAGTTCGCACTGATGGTGGACACAGCGACTGGTTTATGGTTGAAACAGGAGTAAAGCAAGGCTGTATTCTATCTCCGCTATTGTTTGGAGTGGCCATTGACTGGGTGATGCAAAAATGTTGCAGGGCGAAACTGGCATTGATTGGGTAGAAAATAGTCAACTAGAAGATATGGATTTTGCAGATGATATTGCTTTGTTAAGTAGAAACAACCAAGATATGCAAAGAAAAACAGACAACTTGTCAACTATAGCATCAAAAGTTGGACTGCAGATAAGCTATGAAAAAACAGATATATAATGAAGACACCTATGGCAAGTAATGCAGATATCACACTGGAATCTAAAATATAAAAAATAACAGAGCAGTTCACCTATTTGGGTAGCAATTTTGATTGCACAGGAAATGTTAAAAAGAAATTATGATACGAATTGGCAAAGCAACATCAGTTTTTAAAAGTCTAAATAAAATATGGAACTGTAAGTTATATAGTATTAAAACTAAATTACGAATTTTCAATTCAAATGTTGGATCAGTCCTAACATATGCCAGCGAGAGTTGGAAAATGACTAAAGATATAGAAAGCAAGTTGAATGCATTTGAAAATAGATGTCTGCGAAAATAATGAATATAAAATGGAACGAATTCAGGAGAAGTGATGAAATCAGAGACATGTCTGGTCAACCACTAGTGACAACTGTTATAAGAAAGAGAAGATGGAGATATGTTGGGCACACCTTGAGGAGAAATGATCAAAGAATATCAAAGCAGGCATTGAAGTGGGATGCAAAGGGTTCAAGAAAGAGAGGTCGACCTAAGGAGACCCTGAAGCGAACTTTGCTGAGAGAGGCAGGAAATATCGGTCTCGGTTCCATGGAGGAGATTGAGCGAGTTGCCCAGGATAGAGCGGTATGGAGAAATTACTTGCAGGCCCTATGTAACGTATAACGGTACGAGAGGAATTATTATTATTATTAATTCAGATTTGAATTACTTTCAAACTTTAAAGAATAATTTTGAAAACAGAGCAACATTAAAGTCCCTGTTTACTGCTCATACTGCAACTGTCAATCGTAATCTTGAGGCTAGTTATCAAATTTCCTTACTCATTGCTAAATGTGGAAAAAAACATACTATAGGAGAGAATTTAATCAAACCATCAATATCATCAATAACATCGCGAAATAGCTGAATGGTTCGAGATTCAAAAGGGGTACGACAGGGATGTATTTTGTCACCATACTTATTCAACATATATGCAGAGAACATCATGAGGAATGTAAAAGACGATGCCAACTATGTGAATTACGACCCTCTCATTATAGGTGGCAAATGCATACCAGAGCTTAGATACGCAGACGATACAGTGTTATTATCCACCAGCAAAAAGGTTTGGAAAACCTAATCATGACGACCAAGAAACATAGTGAAGACCAACATCTATATTTGAATACACAAAAACAAAAATCATGTCAACTGACAAAGCAAAAGGCTCACCTAACATCCAAGTAAATAATGAAGAACTCCAATGTGTAGAGAGCTACGAATATCTGGGCTCAATAATTAACAATAACGGTGACTGCTCCAAAGAGATCTCAAGAAGATTGGCAATAGCAATCAAGAAGTTAAACACGATGAAGAACATGTGGCAAAGCACCAGCAAAATACTAAAATTAAAAATATTGAGAGCATGCATTTTCCCAGTGGCTACTTATGGTTGTGAATCATGGACTAATCTTATCTTATCTTAACCACATTTGCCGTGAAGCGACGTGGGAGAGTTAGTTTCTATCTTGTGCCAGGTGTGTTGCGCTTGACGTTGTCAGTCCATGCTTTCGCAGGGACTCTGAGATGTTATCTATCCATCGTGTTCTTGGCCTGCCTCGTGCTCTGCGCCCTGAGTGTCGATTATTATAGGCACGTGATGGTAGTAAATGTGGTTCCATTCTCATTAAATGGCCGAACCACTTGAATCTTTGCTTCTCGATGTACTGTATGCATGGTATAGTACCAACGATGCTTCTGATATTCTCGTTTCTCACTCTATCTCACCCCCGGAAAACCCCGGAAGCCCGTCTCCCATTTGCTTGGGGTTGTATAAGAGACTAGAACCCCCTGAATTGTCTCGGCTCTAATATTATACAATGTTACTTGAATAATAATTATTTTTCTTTTCCATTATATATGTTATTTTGTTTTGCTTAAATAAAGAAGAGTCTGCACTATTTCAGTATTTAGTTACTCATCTGCATGGTTGTAGCCTATGCTTGTCTAGTTTCATTATATATAGGCATGCGTCTTTAAGGCATAGCATACATACTCTTAGTATCATACATAGTAAAATCTTACACATGTCTTATATTAAAGAGCTCTCAAGTTTCATAGACTCAGTAATCTGTCTGTGGCTTAGAGCAGTCTGTGAATTTATAGTGTCAGCATTCCATGGACTTCTATTAAATATATAATAGCATTATTAATAATAGAAGACCATGCAGTCATCCGTTAAACATATTCAGATTAATACCATATGTGGTTAATCTGTCAGCAGTCTACATTGAAGATAAACACATAATAATATGATGCATTGATGCCAAAAGACTATAACTTCCTTGGAAAGAGCTCAATCCGGTTAAAATAAAAATGACATTGTTGACGTCAATTTATCTTGCCTTCCCCCATGTCAACAATTGTCAAACTTGTCCAGACCCCCTCCCCCTATTTTGTTGACATAATTTATGGATGGCCCCTAATCTTTCTTTTCTTGTGTCTTAGTCAGGGGCCATGTTTGGCACTGATAGCAGAGAGTTGGAATAAATATGCAGTTTATCAGTTGTCGTTTGACTGCCATGTTAATGCTTGGATGTTTTAATAGTGGTGACAGTTGGTATGTCACTACATTTGTCTTCTGGCATCTAGTCTCGATTTCTCTGTCTATCTTTCCATCTGCTGTGAATATACTCCCGAGATATTTGAATTCTGGAGTCTGTTGTATTTTGACATTATTCACGTGTATATTTAGTTGACCTGTTGACCTGCTTATTGTCATGACTTCTGTTTTGGAGGTGTTAATTTTATGTCATATTTTTCGCATGTCGCTTGCAGTGCATTTATGTGTTTTTGAAGTTTGTGTTCGTTGTTGTAAATTATACTCTGGTCATCTGCAAAGAGTAGTTCGTTTATTAAATTGTAGTTGTTATCGAGGTTGTTATCTGTCTTGGTTTCTTGCGTTATCCTGTCTATGTATATATTGAAAAGTATAGGCGACTTCTGATTTGGAACAAATTGATTGCAGTCAATGCTAGTGGATTTGTCTGATTTGTCTCACTAATCATGGACTATTACACAGAAATTAAGAACGAAAATCCAGTCCTTCGAAACTAAATGCTACAGAAAGATCCTACGAATACCGTGGACAGAAAAAGAAAGAACACTGATGTCCTGAAAGAACTAAATGTTAAAGAGAATTGGCTGATAAACAACATACTATACAGAAAAATTACATACTTTGGTCAAGCGTCACGATGGCCTTGAAAGAACAATACTAGAAGGCAGGGTCCCAGGACGCAGAGGCAGACCAAGAAGAAGATGGCTACAAGATATGAAAGAAACCATGAATATGACCATCGACGAAGTGGGTGAACTGGCAAGAGACAGAGTGAATTTCAGATGTGCTGCAAAGAGAGCAACGTCCTATAAAGGATACGCACCTTGATGATGATCAATATCATCATTTCTTAAAAAGGTTCTGAAAAAAGATGACAAAGAGGTGAAAGCTATGCCACTCAGTAACATTATTGTTAGCAATATAATAGACGAAATGAATGAAGATATTGAAATACAACCTGTTGAAAAGCTGAAAACAAGAAAATTCTCAGCGCAAATGGATGAATCAACTTTGAGAGACATTGTTGATAAGTAGTACTGATAACTTACACAAGATATATTGATAATGGGGATTTTGCTGAAGAAATGCTGTTCTGTAAATCATTAGAAAGCACCTCTACCTCCAAAGATGTATATAATAAGCTAAAAAATTACTTATATGTCAAAAATATACCAATGAACAATATAACATCTTGTGACGCAGATGGTACTCCTACGCTCGTAATATGATAGGCAAGAAAAATGGCTGCTTAAAATTGCTGAAAGATGAGAATGCAGAAATTCTTCTTGTACATTGCGTTGCTCACAGGGAAAATTTGGTAGTAACAATATTTCGCATGTTCTAAATGAAGTACTAAATTCAATTATAAAGTGTATCAATACTATTAAAGCTAATGCCAAATGTGAGCGTCTCTTCAAGCTATTTTGTGAAAATGCAGACCATGTGAGAATTTTACTTCACACTGAAGTAAGATGACCCTCGAAAGGAAACAGCGTGACAAGATTTATGGAACTATTTGATACTCTTAGTGATTTTTTTTAAGCGACAAACCTGAAATGAAGTATCTGTTAACGGTCGATAGTAAAGCATTTGTGAGTTAAGCCGATATCTTTGCAAAACAAAATATATTAAATAACCACCTTCAAGGAAAAATAAAACCCTTGTTAATGCAACAGCTAAGATATTTGGTTTTATTACCTTTATTGAATTATGTCAAAAATATATTTGCAACAACCATTTTGAAGAGTTTCATTGGCTCCAGAAATGTGAAGTGACTGATACCGCTATACTGATACTTGTTATTGTCGATCATTTGACAATTCTATCATCTGATTTAAAAGAAAGATTTTCTGATTTGGAACAAATTGATTGCAGTCAATGTTAGTGGATTTGTCTGATATTTCAAATATGCAGTATCAAGAAAAGCTCGCAGAAATGCAAAATGATGAGTCAGTTAAAACTTCATATAAAAGGAGCGACGGCATGGCTTTGTGAGGAAATATAAATAAAATATACAAATTCAACCAAATGTGCAAGAAAACATATTACCGTTTCCATCTTCATATTTAGCTGAATGTGGATTTAGTGCCATAACTGATTTGCTGTTTTAAAAAAAAAACGAAATCGGCTGGATGTAACACAACGTAGAGACGTGAGACTGAAGCTAACTAAATTGAAACCTAACATAAAATCTATTTACAGCATGTATCAACAGCAAGGATCTCACTAAGTGTAAGTAATAAATAGTTACATATAATTAAAATAATATAGAAAAATAAATATTTAAAATATCTTACTTGAAATTCTGTTCTCTATTATATGTTTTGAAAATTTACTTACTGTGTTTCCTCAACAATTTCCTAGTGATTTCTTCCTAAAATCTATCATTTAAATTTCTTCAGTGAACAATTCAATTTTTGGAAAATAAAATTTTGTGTATATGTTACATAGGAAGGAGGGGGAAGAACGAAATTTTTAAAGGCTTTGGTGGAGCATGGCACAAAAAAGGTTGGGAAACACTGCGCTAATCCCTTCCACTATTTCTCCAATAGTGAGATAATTTGGGCGGAGTAGTTTTTCGACAATAGCGACATCAATTATGCAGAACAGTTTGTGTTTTCAGCATCGAAGCACGTTTCTCATATAGCCATATGATTTGGGCGGAGTAGTTTGTTCTTTAGTCATCGATGGTTGTTTTTCCTATAGTGACATAACTTGGAAGTAGGATTGTGGGAAGTAGGATTGTCAGATAAAGACTAACTTGAGCCGGATAGAATTCTAACGCTTTCTTAAAAATTTTCCAGTGGTATCTTTCTACTTAATGTCGTCTTGTACATGATCACGAGTTGAACAATCTCTTACTCCAGAGAAGAATTTGTATTTGATTAATAAAACTTCAAAAGTGTGCCGAAGACGAAACGGTCGATTCTACTCCTTGCAACCAATCACATGTTCTTATCAGGTTTCACCTACTTTTGCTTTATTGCAATCTTTGTTTCGTTCAGCTTATTTTTCCAGTACGCATCATTATGAGATCAAGCAAGTTATAAAAAAAAGAATTTCTCACATTTTCACTTGTCCTTGGTTCCAAATCCGACAATCCGTTGGGGGTGGCAGTGAGAATAAGCTCTCATTTCCTAAAAAAAATGATCTCAAAGAGTGTTTTTTTCCCCTATCATATTCCCCCAAAAAGTACATGTATTTCTTATTTCCTTTTTCAGCCAAGTCTGGTTCCTGACTTTCTCGCTGCTGAAATGTTTTAACAAGCAGGAGAATGGTTGAATTGCGAACAATTTACATCAGAAAACCAGCAATTTCAAGCGGATGGGGTTCGTTAACATTAATAGGTAACTCATCTAAAATAAGATAAACTCTGATTTCAAACTTTCTCTGCTTTGCTCGCAAATTGTGGAAATTGTGGGAAAGGCGCCGAGAGTCAACCCCAAAAACAATTCCGGAGATAAAATCCCAAAAAAGTTCGACATTGTCTAGAAAGTAATTCTGGCAAGTGCTGCGATGGTTCTGATCAGTGGCGGCTCGTCATTAAGGGCCAGTGGGGTCGGCCCCACCAAAAATAATGCGTAGCGTGTATTTATTATTTAATAAATTAAAATGTAACCTAACCTAAAGCCATGATTTTCACGAAAATTTATGTCTTGCCCCACCAACAAAAACTAACACGAGCCGCCACTGGTTCTGGTACTAAACTGCATTGGTTATTGCCTTTCTCTTGGTAACATCAGAGACGAGAAGGAAACCATCCGTTTGGCAACAACAGGTTCTCCATATTCCCCATACCTGGCGTGTGTACTGGACAGCCCAGAATACAATCACATATTCTGAGACATGTCTCACTGGTTGAGTGTGAGAATTGCAGCAGGGACTGTTACTAACGTATCCGATTCTATAGTCATCAAATGATGCTGTCAAGCACTTATACGTAAACCAGCTCAATGGTTCATCGGGACTTCATTTTCGAACGTTCCATATGGAGCGATGACTTATTAAACTACTCTTTGTGATTTGTATGTGATCTGAGCCTAAGAGCAATTTACGTTGTGACAGTTATGCGCCTAAAAGCACATCAGATTAATGCGACGATTTTTATTTATTAGGGTAGCCTCCCTATGCCCCTACCACAGTCGCCTCTTACGATATCCCTTGTAGGTAGCAGTATAACTATTCTTTGCTCCCCTTGTGAGCTCCGGCAACATACCTTCGGTCCCTCAGGACTGCAAGAAGCCTGTTCCTACTATAGTCTGTCCATTAATTCGTGAGCACGTTTGAAATTGATTTTCTCGAAAACTACCTGTTGGATCTCAGTGATTTTTGCAAGCAGCCTTAGAATATCCATGACGCTAGAGAAATATTTTTTCCAAGAAAATTTGATGTAGTTTGAAATATTTCTTCTTCAGGTTATATTAAAATCAACCTCACCGGATTGTACACAATAGTAACAGATTTACGGTACACAGACGCGTTGTTCTAAAAATACATTATGGTAACAATGAAATATCGTGAGTTTCACGAATTCCCGTGCACCTAACCCAGTCGACTTTGAAAGCGGAAAGCATATGACGTTATAATTTGGATACCGTTGTATAGTCATAGGTGTATCTCGCTATTTGTATGAAGCTATTGTATCATATTTGTTGGCTTATCAAAACTTATATTGATATCACATTCATAATGAAGTGCACATTTATAACAATGCAGAAGGTTACAGTTTTACTATACCAACACTTCCGTAGGGAATCTAAGAGAGGTCATCTATATTGCGATATTCATAATCCTGAGAAACGAACGCAACTGGCGCTTGGTCTGAATAGAGAATCCTTTTCCCGATGGATTAAACAGGACACAAAGTGCACTAACGTCAAACAAGTAAGGAAAAGAACAATTGACGACTTTGACATAGATGTCATAAGACGGGAGCTCTTGAAAATGTTTGCGACAAATCAACTTGTTACTCTCAAGAAACTGAAATTAAAACTGCAATCAGATTGCAGCATAGACATTTCTAAAAGTACTCTATGGAAAATTGTAAGAGCCGCCGGCTTCACCTTCAGAAAACTATAGGCGGCAGGAATATTATTTGTGAAAAGCCACATTTAATTGCTGCCCGAAGTAAATACCTGAGGCAGATCCGTGAGCGGCGGAGGCAAGGCTATGATATTGTATATTTGGACGAATCCTGGGTCAATGCTCACCACACCAATGCTAAAGAATGGCAATCAGTAGACGGTGAACAGAAAAGAAAAATACCAAGCAGCAAAGGCCAGCGTATTATACTAACACATGCAGGAAGCAGTGAAGAAGGTCTTGTTCATGACGCTGGAATTATTTTCCAATCAAAAGTACCGACGGTAGGGACTACCACACAGAAATGAATGGACATATTTTCAGGCACTGGATGGAGAAAGATCTACTTCCAATTCTAAACAGACCATCATGCTTGGTAATGGATAATGCATCCTATCACAACGCAGTATCAGCGGAAGACAAAGTACCAACTGCATCAAATACAAAAGATCAAATTAGGACTTGGCTTGCTAAGGAAAATGTCAGCTTCGATGATACATATTTGAAACCCGAGTTGTTGCACCTGGTGAGGATGACAAATAAGACAAAGGTGTTTCATATTTACAAAATCATTGCGGAATACGGCCACACGTCTTTGCGACTACCTCCATATCATGCTCACCTCAATCCGATAGAGCTTGTCTGGGCTAAAGTAAAAGGGCAAGTTGCCGAACAGAACAGGACGTTTAATATGTGTGATGTTGAAGTTCTGACACGTGAGTCCCTCTCAATGATACACATGCAGTTCTGGAAGAAGTGTGTTGAACATGTGCTCCGAGAGGAAGACGAGTACTGGCACCGAGATGGATTACAATTTGTCCAGCCAGTAACAATTATCAACCTCATGGAATCGTCAGATTCGGGATGATACAAATCATATTTTGATTACAGACTGAGAAATAGCAACGTATACATTTCCATATCCAAATGCGTCTACCATCATACAATTTGTGGTGAAGTTAAGACACCCTGGGGTCTAATGGTGACCGAAGGGAGGACTAACTGTTGCATATTGTATCCAAGTTCACGATTGCACATAAAGGGCAACACACTTAATTACTTGACCTATCAAATTAATATGGAGATACACCTATGAATAGAATTGACATGGACAAATTCTGGGATACTGTAAAATCTAAAATTTGAGCCCCGTATTTGCAATTGTCATAAAAGATCAAAGGAATTCGCCGATGTGCAAAATCCGTAGCATCTATGGACTACTGGTTAGCTTTATTTTAGCGTCATGGATATTCTAAGGCTGCATGCAAAAATCACTGAGATCCAACAGGTAGTTTTCGAGAAAATCAATTTCAAACGTGCTCACGAATTAATGGACAGACTATACCACCACCACCACTTGTCCTTACGAGATTATCTTTATATCCTATGTCGCCCTAGCGGGGAGGTTAGACTGACATTCCGCACCGAAGGTTATTCCAAGTTCGCTACAACGAAAAATACAGAGGTTCCGTGTGATGATGCAAACGTGAAAGATATCTTGACAATAAAAAACAAAAACCACAAGTTAACACGTTGAAGTTGTGTAGGAAACTGTTTTTATTTATGTCTTCCAACCTAGTTAGTTCTTGAAATTTGATACTGTTAATATCCTTCCAGGTATACACAAATATTCTTCACTAATTTATTTTTGTTTTGCAAGTCTCAGATTCATAGTTGAGTACTGTCTTAACAAACGTATGATATATTTGGAGTTCTGTCTTAGTGTTGCAAATGTTGAAAGTACTTTTATCATAGACTATAAGAATGTGGAAGAATACATTAGTTTATTGCATTTATTTCGTTATTCGTTTTTAATCACATATTTTCATTTTAGCGCAGTTAGGATGTTTGTGTTTTTTTTATAGTTTATATGTAGAGTGTTGTGAAATTCGTCAATCCTGTTGTATCCTTTGCTTGATAAAGACCTTTCGGTCGAAACGTTGCTGTGTATCGTTATTGTTTTTTTAAACTACAGTACTTTGTTATTACGTGTTTCGCCAAGAATACATTAACCTTTTCGTCCTTCTGAGTCGATATACTAGCTCTCTCTACTTTTTCAGATGACGTAAAGCCAGTATACTACAGGGTGTTCAACTTAAAAGAAGCCCATGAATGGAGCTAATCTGGCATATATGTATGGAAATGAGAAGGTTCAGTTATGACGTATATAGGTCAAGGTTGTGTGATGGTGTGTAATTGTAGTGCGGGAAGGGGCGATGAACAAATGTGATGTAGGACAAGCTAGTCAGAACCGGTTTAAATAGTAAATAGACGGAGATGCAATGCGTACCTGGCAAATTTCTATTTATCACTGGGGCTGCTTTTAAGTTGAATACCCTGTAGCTTGTCCAGTATATATCTCTCTCTCTCTTTGCCTTTTTACCCCGGGTTAGGGCATAGGCCCTCAACCAACTCATGCCAAGTCTTCCTATCTCTAGCTATCTCCTGCAGCTCCCTCCAGCTCTTCTTTATATTGTTGATCTCTGTCTCCATCCAGTATATATATATATATTGCAATATAAATACGTCCGGGGTAAAGTAAATTGATTGTTTGGGACCATCATCATTGCAATTCGGTGAGTAACCATCTCTTTCTTACATAAGAAGATCGCAGCTGCAGCGCAGAACTCAGTAGCATCGGCGAGGGTCCCCGATGTAATTTTGAAAATGGTGAAGATATTTTAGCAGTAACATTTATTTTTAATCTTTTCTAGTGAATTATGTCCGGGCAGCTGCTTTTCACCCTGCTTTTCTCGATTTTGAACTGCCAAGGGTCCTTTTACGTGTTCAAATTGAAAACGGGACATACGTTTTATTGTCCGTCTCTGATAAGACTAGGAACTCGATCTCACTTACACTGAGATCGGGGATCTCGGAAAAATATCCATATTGCTCCACGAGGGAAGGAACCTGGTACCGAGAGACGAGAATCTAACGCGTACGTCACAGAGACCCCCAAAATAAATTACGGAGTCAAAGGTTTAAGAACCGCTATCGATCAAAGTTTGGTAACGTAAACTTCATTTTACAATGAAATAAATCAGAGCGCAATCAGCGGCTGACTGCCAAACGGGCACAGTATGCAGCTTGTTGTACATAATATGTTAAAACATCCGATATGTTTGTGTATACAGGATCAAACGTTTAATCATGGACAAGTATTCTAGCTAGTGAGAAACGGTAAATCATTTCCAAATGGAATGTCTCCTGTACCTGTGGTAGCGTGTATGAATAGATCTTCTTCTTCTTTGAACCGTAGGAATTATACATTTTCACTCTTTTCATATAGTGCAATGGGGGTGGGGGTGGGGGTGTACCCAGCTTGCTTTAACAGCTCCAGGCGTGTAGTGCTATGCTTAGTGCTACGTAGACTTCTACTCAGGTAAGGTTAGTAAATAGATCTAAATTTAGAAGTTACTTAACATTCTGTTATAGATGTTAACCTATTGCCTCATACCTAGAGATCATTTTCTCAGCAAACGGAAAAATAACTAATGAAATCCAACATAAATTTAACAAAGCAAATCAAATGATAGGACAAATGGCGCCAATTTTAATGCAAACATGTCACCATGAACACAAAAAAGCAATGTTCAACACAATCTTTCTTCCCACATAATGCTATCAGTGCCAAACCTGGACGCTGACATCAAATGATAGTAGAAAACTAGTCACGACAGAGATGAAGTATCTACGCAGAATGCTGGGAGTAACAAGAAGAAACTGGTTTAGAAATGAAGACATCAGGAAAAAGTGGATACAACATCAGTACTGAACTTCATCAAGAAACAACAAATTAAATTGTTCAGCCACATACCAACAGACAATGCACATCAAAAAGCAATGTTACTCGATACAATGGATACAAAGCAAAAGGCTTGCCACGCAAAAGGTAGACCCCAGAGATACCAGAAGCGTCGAAAAACACTATTTATGAAGCGCACACAAGAGCTCGTTCTAGAAATCTAGAAATCTCTTTTATCCTGAGGCTGTGAGGCAAAACAAGATTGAAGAAAAGAAAGAAGAGAACCTATCGCCCCCGATATACAGGTTTACTGTATTTGGTTAAATAAGAACCTATCTCCCCCCGATATACAGGTTTACTGTATTTGGTTAAATAACGTAACGTCAGTATACTGACTAATTCGGTGCGCTTGAATCACTTCTGTATCAAAGTCGAGTACTTTTGAGGCATTACTCCGATCTCTGACTGAAAAACCTGGCCAGCAATGGCGGAATGCGGAGGGCCATTCAGAGTCAGAACTGTTTGATTCTGAACACGACTTTGCTAGCGCATTTCCGACATGTTTGGTGAGTATTTTCCGGTTTCGTTTGCCGAGCTACTGAGTTAGTGCTTGAGCAACGCTGTGAGCTATGAATGTAACATGGAATGCTTTTTGCTGTGTCAACCGTGCGTTTGTTGTGTGTTAGTGTGTATTCAGAAAATGGTGGACAGCGGTTATGACGAACAAGCTCAATCTGCCGTATGCAGTTATATTGCGAGTGCAGAAAGCTGGATTTTGTCATGATTGATGTTCCTTCGACAAGAATTGCAATTCAAGTGATGAACAGTTTGGTGTTGCTACATTAGCGACGGTCATATGCATTTTATGCGGAGCAGGTTGCTTTTGTGGTGGTACGCGGCTGTTTCATTCTGGAATTAGTTCGCACAGTAAACATTTCACAGTTAGCATTTCGTGTGATTTTCATTGGCACAGGAACGGAGCAATTATGGGGTGACCCGTTGCAGTGAAGTTGGAACCGTACTTATGAACATCATCTCTGTCGTGCCTAGTTTTCTTGTGTGCACTCTTGTTCTTTGTGCAGTATTCCACACCAGCAGTGCTGTGGACAGTTCTTCTTGTATCATGCATTTCCGTGTTGTTCCTGGTCTTCTTTTCTATCTTCTTCCCTCTGATGTCCACGTGAGAGCTGTTTTTGAAGGATCCGTTCGCAGAGCATGACAATCTCTGTGGCTTCCTTGCATTCCGAAGTTTCTGGATTTGAATCCGGACCGTGCTGTTCACGAGTGCATTTCCCCCTGAGATCCCTAGGATTGTTAATGAAGCAGAAGTGTACATAGTATACTCAAACAACGTTAGAGAAATAATTAGAGCACCTACGGGGAAATTCTGTCACAACTATGATGTAGAAATTCAAGCAATTAAAGTAGCAACTTAGAAACTGTTGAATACCAGACTTGATCTACAAACTATTGTATTTTTGACAGATGCAAAATCAGGACTCCAGTCCAGAAAATTGCCAGGTCTACAAACCCTACTGTCTAAACTGTGTAAGCAGTGCAGGGTCGTCTTGCAGTGGATTCCGTCTTACTGTGAAATACCAGGAAATGAAACAGTAGTCCGACTGGTCAAGGAATTGGCAACCGGATGAGCCAATTACCTACTACCAAAAGTAAGGTGTGAATTCAGGCGTAGTTAGGGCATCTGGTATGGCGCTTCTGACAAATTTTTGCATGAACGCCTGCTTTCCTTATTACCTATGTCCCCTGTCATACATGCATGCTTTCTCCTAGTTCAGAAGTGCTTACTGTGGTAAGAGGACCCCCTTATTATTGTTATCAATTTTGTTTGTTCAACTGTAAAATAAGTTCAAGTCAGCATTCAAGTGCTGACAATATACAGACAAAAATATAGCTAAACACAAACTAGACAGAAATAATAAGTCAGTGGTGCATTTAGTATGACAACAAGCAGTATGACAATGAAAGTACTGGTGGTGACTAAAGCACTACTCTGGCTGGAGTCATATCAATAATGGAGACTGCAGTAAAACTATGTATAATGGCTGGAGTCACAAAACTACACTCTTGCATGTGCATTCTGAGTGCTTCATTGAATATAAGCCGAAAAGTGGAGGTTGGTTTGGTGCGCAGGGAATGGACTGAATCACTACAAGCGTCCACAATTTGCAGAATAACACTTATCTTCGTTCCGCGGCACATGGGTGTCGTTGGTAATGAGAGAGCAGATAGGCTGGCTGGCTCTGCCATCCATCAGGGGGCCAGCCAATGGATAGAACTGACATTTTGAACGCTCTCAAGTGTGGCCACAAAGTAACATTTTCATTTAAACCAATCCACATCAACTGCTAGATTGCAAGTGCTGGGATTGAAGTGGCCAGAAAATAATAGCACAATAAGTATATGAGTAGGTTCATCAATCAACATAGAACTGGTACGGTCAGTCGATGGATGCTATCAGAGATATTGCGAAGGAGATCGGAAGACCTATGGACAGGTCTGGAGTTCAATGAAGATATTCCAAACTGAAACCTGAGCAAGCATTAATAAGTTATCACATGGGTCAGCTATCACTTATCTATATATATATATATATATAGATATATATATATGTAATAAAGTCTAATGCAAATGTTTATATGTCTGTTCCCATTGTTTCAAGATATCTGGACATACTACGGACTTGAAATTTGGCAAAAGGGTAGCTTTCGTAGATGGGAAGATGTAAAATTATAAAACTGGATTATTGGTTTTTTTTTAAAATATCTTAATACGAACTTAACAAAAGGGTCATGAAAAGTTAAACACAGAAAAAGAGTATCCATGTTTTAACTTGCCAGTCACATGTTACGTGAATATTAGATGCTATTTATTGGTATTTTAACACATCTGGAGGTTGTAGAAGCGTCTGTCTGATGGCCGAATGGATTAGAGCGCTGCTTCCATGTGGGAGAATCTGTGTTCAATTCACGGTAACACCAAGGATTAAAAGAAAAATGTTGTTTATTAACACATCTGGTCACTATTCGATCAGTTTATAATCTGAATAAATTCAATTTGCCAAATGTTATTTGTCAACTTTCACTGGAATTCTATCGTATCAGGTTTCTCTGGCAATCGAAATGAGGGACACTTTAATCTTGTAGTCAACCAACAAACTTTACCCACCAAGCATGGAGAGAAAACATGTTATTAATGGGACAGCAGCCAATTTTGAGGGTCACTGCATGTTTCTTTAATAATCTCAGTCTCGCACTGGATGGGACTTTAAAATTTCGAAAATGATAAAATTTCGTAGATCTATCGAAACTAATGAAGTTAGAGATATGCGCTTGGAGAATGATAAGTAAAGTAAAATGATGTCCAGAAACATGGAGACAGAGGAGGAAAGATTAGTTATTAGGCTTGACTACAAGCGTCGGAGGAGTGTAAAGGCGATTGATAAGGAAACTAAAGAGGAACAGCTTGGAAGATCAGCGGAAAAGGATAGCAAATGTAAGTTTAAAAGTGTTTAACATAACAACTAGATTTAAACTAAATTCCCGTGCGAAGAACCGGTACATCTGATAGTTATATGAGGACTATCATCATAGCATTTCGGACACGTCCAGAGGTGCTCCGATCTCTGCCTGAACAAATCCAGCAGCGTCCAGCAACACAACACGCCAGTTCAATCTCTTTGCATATTTGCATATACTACTTGCACAGGTTACGATTGTCTCCATCACCTCTGTGTCCCTTGGCACCGCTGATCAAACCACAGAACATATCCTGCAAGACTGCCCCTTGTATGTCCTCCCTAGAAAAGGATGCTACCCTACAACATTACATTGAAAACTTTATGGCACCAGAGATGAGCTCCAGACGTCAGTCGACTTCATCATAAGAAATGATGGTATAGTCTGATGGCATAATCATCTTCTTCTTAGAACGCTCCATATTGACAACTTGTTAAACCACTTTGGGATTTGTATGTGATCTGAGCCTAAGAGTGATTGTATGTTGTGCCAATTATGCGTCTACAAGTAGGACAGCACATCCGATTTCTGCTACGCTTTTATTTACTAGGGTAGTTTTCCTAGGCCTCTACCTCAGTCACTTCTTACGACATGCCTTGTAGGTCGAAGTGTTACTAATCTTTGCTCCCCTTGCAAGCCTCAGCAACACATGGGCAGTATAATCATCAAAATAGCGATCGCAAAAAAGAAAAGACTTGTAATACTAAACTCACAAACAATCAAATAAATAGAAAGTAATGTTGCAAAACAACTGTTCATGAAATGTAGAATGATAGCTGCAATAGTTTTAAGTTTTTATTTTCCAACAACTCTGACTAATCTAAAAGTTTCATTGGGAACAAGTCCGACTATACTAAAGTTCAAACATATATAATCAAAATCAAGAAGAGTAGGATGGAAAGCAGCTGCCCTGGCAAAATTCATCAGAAAGATAATTTTAAAAAATAAATTCCCATAACATATTCTCCCCATACTCTAAATTATATGAGAGACCCTCAAAGGTGCTACAAGTTCATTCTTCCTGTGTAAACAAGAGATCTTCCTGTGTAAGAAAGAGATTGGAGCACACATGGTTACTCACTAAAGTGCAGTGATGATGGTCCTATGAATCAATCAATCAATGAACTATATTTAATTAAGGCAAAGAATTAAATATTAAAACAAAATTTAAAATATATAGAAGCAGTGTTCTGGAAGTGTTATTATACAGTAGTGAGTGGTAGAAAATAACCCACAGCATTATATACAAACTGGAGACAAAGAGGAATAATGAAAATTTGTTGGCCAAATACAATAGCAAATGAAGAGCTTTCAAAAGGAACAAACTGTGCAGCATTGGAGACCATAATTAAAAGGCAGATTGGTCAGGTCAATATGTTATATGCCAGAAGGGGCATAGGCTAGGAAAGCTCTCCGATGGACAGCAGATGGAAAATGAAGGCCTCAACATCTAAAGAAAACACGGAGAAGAACTGTAGAACGAGAGTTGAAAAATTGTTTCCTTATGTGGGAAACAGTGGTAAGACAGCAATAATGGAAATCTCTTGTGAAAGGCTTATGTGACAAACGAGACACAAAGAGGATATAGTTAGATAGATTCTTCTTCTTCTTGAGTTCACTCACTATGAATTCATGCATAGTCAGTGTGCTTCTGTCTGATTGTTACATGAAGGCCTGCTTTCCTTTTTATCAGTGTTCCGCGCTATACAGGTGCACCTTCTCCGACATCAGAGGTAGATAGATAAATATATAATTAACTCTCTCTAGATAGTAGATGACATCATGTGGCTTGCCAATGTTCAAATAAAATTGCATGCCATATCAGGTGATTCAATGGAGATAATATGTCTTGAAAAATTATCCATAATTTGTATTTCATTTACCACTCATATTTTACTATTTTTTTCTTGTCGAGAGCAGTTATTCCTGAGCATTTTTTGGGTACATAAAATCTATTCAGTTCCATCTGTTAAATATGAACATATATTTCAGTTAAAATTAGTAACAGATGACAATAACACAATGGAAAAAATAGCTAGTAAAACAGTGGCTTCATTTCTCAAGTAGTAGCATGTCCCTTGCAAAATGTCACTTTCATGACAGCCTGCCTGAAAATGTTTGTCTCTAGCAAGTTCTCTTGCCCCCTCCAGCATCATCTTCAAGGTTTCTTTGATGTTCAGCTGCCACCTTCATCTTGGTCATCCCCTGCATCGTACTTCAGTAACCATGCCTTCCATTACTGTTCTATCCAAACAACTGTGACGTTTAATGTGGCCAAAATATTTCATTTTTCGATTCATAATGTTGTTTATGAGCAAATGCACCTTGATATGCAAGCCTTTGTTTTTTTTCTCTTCTCTGTCCAGGATGTTCTATGAACATTTCTGTAAAACCTTGTTTCACAAACTTCAATGTTGTTCTTTAATATGTGTGTTATGGTCTACAATTCACATCCATATGTTCCTACAGGGAATACACATGTTCTCAGAAGTCTTACTTTTGTTTCTTTGCTTGTATCGTGCCATAGTTTCATTATGCTGAATGCCCTTTGGAAAGCCATGGCTAGTCTTCTTCTAACTTCTTTTGTATAATCTCCATTGCTGTTCAATTCTATACAAGTCAAACAAGACAGATTATCATGAGAACAAATTTACAGAATCAAATAAAATGTACAGATAATGATCACAGAACTTCTAATTAAACAATAAAATATGAGACAGGTTAAGTACCATTTGCATTTCAAAATGATATTTTCAAACTGATTCCATCTTTTCAAAACAAATTCCTATTCCTGACATTCTTAACTTTTCATTTGTTGGAAAGTTAAGGATGTAGTGGCATCTGTATCAGGCCATGGTTACCCTTTTGCATTTCAAATATGGGATCGATTCAAACTGACTACCATTCTTTTAAAAGTGCATTCTTCTGACACCTTACAGAGCAAGTCTTAATATGGTCAGAGGTCCACATGCAGGCTGACCCAGCCTTAGGCAAGTCTTAATATGGATCAGAAGTGCCCACATGCAGGCTGACCCAGCCTTACAGAGCAAGTCTTAATATGGATCGAGAGTGCCACATGCAGGCTGACCCTACCTTAGAGCAAGTCTTAATATGGGTCGAGTGCCACATGCAGGCTGACCCAGCCTTACAGAGCAAGTCTTAATATGGATCAGAGAGTGCCCACATGCAGGCTGACCGGCCTTACAGAGCAAGTCTTAATATGGTCAGAGAGTGCCCACATGCAGGCTGACCCAGCCTTACAGAGCAAGTCTTAATATGGGATCGAGTGACCACATGCAGGCTGACCCAGCCTTACAGAGCAAGTCTTAATATGGATCAGAGAGTGCCACATGCAGCTGACCTAGCCTTACAGAGCAAGTCTTAATATGGGTCAGAGAGTGCCCACATGCAGGCTGACCCAGCCTTACAGAGCAAGTCTTAATATGGGTCAGAGAGTGCCCACATGCAGGCTGACCCAGCCTTAAATTAATATGGGAGGTGCCACATGAGATGACGCCTTACAACAAGTCTTATATGTCAGAGGCATGGACTGACCCAGCCTTAAGAATCTTAATATGGGTAGAAGTGCCTGAGGCCTCAGCTCTTAAATGGTCGAGATCCTGCAGGCTGACCATATTAAACTTTTGTCAGACCATGCATGCATAAGCATCTTAATATGGTCAGAGAGTGCCCACATGCTGGCTGACCCAGCCTTACAGTGCAAGTCTTAATATGGGTCAGAGAGTGCCCTTATGCAGGCTGACACAGCCTTAGATGCATCTATTGAATGACTTGCTCCGCCAGAAGGGTTACCTCGTCAATTGTCTAAATTTTAATCAACTACACTTGAAGAGAGGGAAGGGTTCTGGTTTTTAGTGACACATTCATCAAAGCTGTGTTAGTAGAAACAAGATGAATAAGAAGTTCTAAGAACCCCAGGGGAAGCACCACAGCCGATGAATATAATCAATAAAAAGACAGTGAACAAGTATTAGGTGTTTCCAGAAAAAACAAATTACCAAACACAAGATTTGAACCCCAAAACCTTATTTCTTACACCACCCATTGACTAGCCATACAGACAAGCAATGTTAAGAACACAGCCAGCTAGCTCTTCTAGTAGTGTCCAGTAGAGACAAAGAACACCAGATCCAGAGCTGAACCACTTGAGAAGGCAGGGTGGGCTGAATTGTAGGAATTTTTCATTTTTTGGATCCTTCCTTACTTCCTTTTGTTCGCTTGAAATATTGACTATATATTCAATATTGTCTTTTGTATAAACTTCACTGTCTTTTGTAGTTCACACAGAGGGCAGTGTAGTTTTATGTTGAGTGTTGTTTCGTTAGGCCAGTGAGTTTGCCTCACTGTATCATATTCAGGGCAGTCTTGAAGTATGTGCTCTGCAGTCTGGTGTGTCTGTCCACATGTGCAGATGGCTGAATTGCCAATTTTCAATTTTGCTGCGGAGTCAATTGTGTCCTGTTCTAAGGTGCAGAATGACAACTTGTTCCAATCTGCTCATATTATAGTAATCGTCTCATGTTGGTATTTGTGACATTTTTTGGATGAGGTAAATAACAATCCTTTCTCCCTAAAATAAAGAGCCACCATACAGGTCTAGACCAAGGTATTCGTGTCAATCACAAATTTTAAGATACAAATATAAAGGCAAATTATTTCTCACAAAAACAAGGACAATAAAAATACGTCTTATTTGTAAACAATTGTGTAAATTAAAAAATAAAAAGATAAATTATAAAGATAAAACTCTAACATAAAAATAAGACAATATAAAAATAACATTTTATATGTTAAGATTATGCGTACATTTAAAAAGTATATAGATAGAAATTATTTTTAAAAATGTTCTGCCCCATGGAAGCTCATACAGACATGTAAATAAAATAATTAAAATCTCTGTATCATACATATCCATAAGGCATGATGGATTTTAAACATATTTGGAAACTATCTTGCACATAAATAAGAAATTTATGCCTCGATTTCTTCAACATACAATTATGTTATGTAAAAAGAATTTCATACAGTTCTGTGTAATATACACTTCTTCAACATATAATACAACTCTATAGCATATGTCCTTCTTCAACATACAACTCTATATCATATGTCAAGTTCATACGATGTTCGTACATTGCTAAACAATGGGAACAAACACACATTTTCATTCAGCTTTCATTTATATATATATATAATATGTCCTTCTTTAACATACAGCTCTGTATCATGTCCTTCTTTAACAGACAACTCCATATCATATGTCCTTCTTTGACATACAACTCTATATCATATGTCCTTCTTTAACATACAGCTCTGTATCATATGTCCATCTTTAACATACAATACAACTCTCTATCATATGTCCTTCTTTAATATACAACTCTATATAATATGTCCTTCTTTAACATACAGCTCTATATCATATGTTCTTCTTCAACAGACAACTCTATACGATATGCCCTTCTTCAACATACAACTCGATACCATATGTCCTTCTTCAACATACAACTCTATACCAAATGCCCTTCTTAGACATACAATACTTCATATGTCCTCCTGTTGTAAATAAATATATCTATGCATCAACACAATGTCCATAAATTATTCATCACATTATAAACTGGAACAAGTTTCTATCTCTACAAAGATCTACTGACCATCAAATCCTTCCTTATCTTATAACAAAGAAAATAATTTATGGACATACTGCACACTATTTGTGTTAGCTTATATAAAGATTGTAAAATTCGATATATAAATTGTAAATATATAATTCAATTATCTAAAATATAATAAATTTCTGGATGTAAATTTAGTATCTAGTGTACTGTCTCTGATACCAACTGTTCTCTCCCTGGTTTTGAAAAGTCTGTTTTTGATGTCATCATGCCGGAATCGTTCGTGGCCGAGGACATCCTCTGTGCTATAAACACCTGTATATGCATCAAAGACGAATCCTTTATTTCCTCTGTTCTGACGGAGATTCTCTTTACCGTTTAGGTAGTCGTGGAAGGTGACATGCTTCTTGGGAGATTCTGCATCCTTCTGACCGTTTGACAGACAAGACTGTGGGCTAGACAAGATGTCTTCTTCTGAAACAACATTAGTTTAGCATTAAATCATAATTAAACAAAACTGTTGTTACTGCCTGTTACCGCTTTCTAGGGCAGTGTAGGACAAGTGGGACGAGAGCCTAAAGAATTTAATGACCACATGGCGAGTGCAGTCACAGCGGAATTATTCAGGTTAGGATTTTTCATTTATGCCTACAACAGAAAAAAATCTTTTGCCACACTGTGAATTTAGCAGGGTCTCCGCATGGGAGCCGCACTCTAATCCATTCGACCAGACGCTCCTTTAAATCATAGACGTTGGACGCTCCATTACATCATAGCTAGATTATATTGAATGTCCGTACTTGACCTGTATAAGAGGATATAGATCAGGCTGTATATGTTAGATAGACAAGTCTGGGGGACTGCACCTGTCTTTCTCTGAAAAAACCAGTCTTTAATACCTGTGTTATCGATTTTTAGAGCGGTGTAGGACAGACTAAGGGAGGCGCATGAGCCATTTGATGGTTGCATGGTTAGTGTATCATTCATTCATTATTCCTCTCCGCTTCTTGTGGAGCATAGAGACTCAACAGTTGTTCGTCAATTGTCCCGGTCTCCTGTTCTTTTATTTATGGTCTCCCAGGATAGTCGAGCACCCTTCAGTTCCTCAAGAAGACTTTGTCTCCAGGTCTGTTTAGAGTGTCCTCTTTTTTGTTTTCCTTGCGGGTTCCACCCAAGTGCTTGTCTAGTGACACTTGACTGTCTTCCGTAGGGTATGCCCGACCCACCGTTATTTTCTCCTCTTAACCTGAGTTCTTGTCTTGTCCTTATCCACCGGTCTGTGTTTGCAATTCTACCATACCATCTTAGACTGAGAATCCGCGAAGACATTCATTAACAAAGATCTGAAATGGCTAGTGTAGTCACTGCGAAACTGTTCAGTTTGAACTTTTCTTTATGCCCAGACAGTAAAAAAAACCTCTGTGGCCATACTGGAGATCGAACCTGGGTTTCCTGAATGGGAGCCCACCACTCTCTGAAACTAGCAGAAATGTGGCATACTACTGGAGTCATAGTTAGACAAAATTGGATAAGAATATAAAATGTGAGGAGATTTAACTCTTCCCATGCCAATTGCAGAACAGCGTATTCCGTTGAACGCCATTCAAGTTGTTTCCCTTATAAGAAGTCTTTCTAGTTTTACTTCTACTATTTTACCTCTACTACTTTTTAACCTTGTTCTAATAGGTTGTCCAGTTTTCTGGAAATTATTATATAATATATATATATATATATATATATATATATATATATATATATATATATATATATATATATATATATATATATATATATATATATATATATATATATATATTATATATAATATATGTCCATTTATTAAGTAGCTATATAAAAAAATATTTTTAATTGCTTTTTTCCCCCTCCGTTGAATTAACTGTGTAAAACTGAGGAAATAACTACGGAAAGAGTTATTAAAATAAATTGAGGTCATGTTTGCTAAAGCTTAGCTTGTAGACAAATATACGGTTAACCATTTCCCTCTGTAAATTATTTTTTTTTACCATACGAAGAATTTAGATATACAATGTATACTAAATAAACCAGTATATTGACCTTGCGTCATCATAAGATATGGATTGATTGGACTATCATCATTGCACTTCAGTGAGTAACCATGTGTGCTCCAATCTCTTTCTTATACAGAAAGATCTTGGTGGCAGTGCACAAACTTCATTGCACCAGCAATGCAATTTTGAAGATGGTGTTGATATTTTGTAGGAATTTTATTTTTAACCTTTTCTAATGAATTTTGCCTGGACAGTGGTTTTCCAGCCTGCTTTTCTCCATTTTGAACTGTCAAGGGTTCTTTTACAAGCTCAAATTGAACATGGGGTCTACATTTTATAGTCGATCTCAACTACACTGAGATCAGGGTATCTTAAAATATACTACAGTAAACCAGTATATCAGTTCTACAAAGTGAAGGGAGTTAAGTATCTATTATCTGAATGAAGTGGGCATGTACAATATACAAACCCCTCATTGACACACACACTCTGCTGAGAGAGAGAGAGAGAGAGAGAGGAGGGATGTCGTAACTCCATTTCATATATATCTAGAGAGAGAGAGAGAGAGAGAGAAAATGTGAAATAACAATCATGTCATACAGTATGATCTGCACAGGTTACAGGATGTTTTCATAAAGTTATTTCTTGCCTGACCATCTTCCGTCCTTCTTTCTGGCATAGTCTTCAGCTAACTATTATGTCTTTTTTAGATCTTATTCCTGGAACGCTTCATATCAACCACTTGTTAACAACTCTGTGTGATTTGTATGTGATCCAAGTCTAAGAGCGATTGTATATTTGCCAGTTATGCACCTACAAGAAGGCCAGCACATTTGACTTCTGCGATGCTTTTTATTTACTAGGGTAGCTACTTAGGTCCTACATCAGTCACCTCTTACGACATGCCTTGTAGGTCGCAGTGGTACTATTCATTGCTTCCCTTGCGGGCCCAGGCACCACACTGATATCATTTTTAGATCACAGTATTAGATTTGTCTTTGTTTAATTTCTCTCTATACTTCTTGTTTCATTTTAAAACTAACCAAAACTTGTTTATTTCCTTGATTTGTCTCAAATGAAATGTGACTAAGTATTTTGGAAAGTAGTCAATGAAGTGACTCGTATTCATACTATGAGGTATGCTGAGGTTTATGGTGTAAGACCCATAATTTTCTTTGACCAGCGATACATGATGAATGATGTGGTCAACATCATGACAGCCATCTTTGTCTTCCTAGTGTCTCTCTAATACCCAATTAAGATTGGGTCCACCTGAGAGATGTCATTGTCTGAAGAAATATCACTCCCACTGTGGAATTGGATCCCGGGACCACACACCTACAAAATTACATCAGGAACACTCACCGGTGCTACGGAGTTCATTCACTGCAGCTGAGATCTTCCTGTGTAAGAAAGAGATCAGAGCACACATGCTAACTCACCGAAGTGCAATGATGATGGTCTTATAAATCAATCAATCAACACATCTACAAGGCAAGTGCACTAATAATAAAATAGAGTTCAATTACTCTATTTTGGAGTCTTTATGGTGAAGTAGTCAACCTGTATGAGATGGGTTCTAAAGGTCTATTGTCTATCCCCAGGTGGATATGGAATTGGCTGTCCACTCTTGCAGTTAGGAGTAGGATCTTTAACTTGGGCTGTAGGACAAGATGAGTCGTCCTTACTGTGTTATATATGTGCTTTTTAGTGTGGTCTTGATATTGTCTATCCATCTTTTACTTGGTTTTTCCCTTGGCTTTAGTACCTGATCTCTTTTTATTGTATGCTGTTATTGGTGGTTGGTTGTATTTCATTATCATTAAATGTCTAAACCACTGCATTTGTTGTTTTTTCAATATATTCCCTACATGAAGTTATGCCCACTCTGCTTCTGATGTCCTCATTTCGTAGTCTGTCTTTCCTGGTGACTCCACTGCCTTCCTCAAGCATTTCATTTCACATGTGGTGAGCTTTCTGTGGTGTGTTGCTGTAAGAGACCAAGTTTGGCACAGGTAACAAAGTGTTGGTAGGAAAATACTTTTTATCATCTGTCTTTTCCCTTCCATCTTGATCTTTGGGTGTTGTAGTAATGGTGTCAGCTGGTAGGTCACACTGCATTTGCTTTTTGGCATCTGAAGGTTGTGAACGCTAATCTGGAACTTGTTAGTTTCACTAGTCACTAGTGCATTTTTGACAAGAGAGCCCTAGGTTTGTTAATGGAGCTAGAGAGTTTGTGCTTTTACAATGCTTTTGGCAGGTGGAGTGTAATTTTTGCAGAGAGAGACCAAGCCGGAATATCCTGAAACATCATCAATTCAGTGACTAACACCCCACTGTGATGGGCCCGGCAGTGCGTAATATTGCTAAATTAATTCGTTTCAAAAAGCAAATGCAGTGACCTACCAGCTGACACCATTACTACAACACCCAAAGATCAAGATAGACGTAAAAAGACAGATGATAAAAAGTATTTTCCTACCAACACTTTGTTACCAGTGTCAAACTTGGTCTCTTACAGCAACACATCACAGAAAGCTCACCACGTGTGAAATGAAATGCTTGAGAAAGGCAGTGGGAGTCACTAGGAAAGACAGACTACGAAATGAGGACATCAGAAGCAGAGTGGGCATAATAACTTCATGCACCGAATACATTAAAAGACAACAAATGCAGTGGTTTGGACATTTAATGATAATGGAATACAACCAACCACCAATAACAGCATACAATAAAAAGAGATCGGGTACTAGAGCTAAGGGAAGACCAAGAAAAAGATGGATAGACAATATCAAGACCACACTACATAAACACGGATACAACACAACAATGGCGACTCATCTAGCCCTAGAACGTAAATTAAAGCTCCCATCCCTACGCTTTAACGGCAAGAGTGGACAGCCAACTACATCTTCCACCTGGGAATAGACAATAGGGACCAAGCCATATAGGAAACCAGGAACAATGAAGTCAATCCTTGGTCTTTAAACATTTTACCAATTAATCTCATTTAATATTTAGTTGTATTAATAATCTAAGTATTATGGAGCTGATGGTTTTGTATGATATTTTGGGATAACACTGATATTAACAGCAGATATTCAAGTTATGATGCCATGGTAGCAGAAATGTTAATCATATGTTTGAGATTTCAAACAAAATGTCTATGGTGTAAAGTAGTTCCACATGTGTTACTTGTAGATTGTATAGATATGTTTTGTGTTTGTAGATTGTATATGTAGATATGTTCTCCATGTTTGTAGATTGTATATGTAGATTGTATATGTAGATATGTTCTGTGTTTGTAGATTGTATATGTAGATATGTTCTCTGTTTGTAGATTGTATATGTAGATATGTTCTGTGTTTGTAGATTGTATATGTAGATATGTTCTGTGTTTGTAGATTGTATATGTAGATATGTTCTGTGTTTGTAGATTGTCTTCTTCTTCTTCTTCTCGAATCCTGTATGCCTCACAGCGTCAGGTCAGGAAGAGATTTCTAAAATGGGCCCTAATATGCGCTTCGTAGATAGTCTCTTTCTTCGCCTGTTATCTCTGAGGTCCATCTTTTGCGTGGCCGGCCTTTTGCTTTGTACCCATTGTATCGGAGCAGCATTGCTCTTTGGGTGCACTGTCTGATGGTAATCTGCTTACGTGACCGAACCATTTAATTTGTTGTTTGTAGATTGTATATGCAGATATGTTCTCTGTTTGTAGATTGTATATGTAGATATGTTCTGTGTTTGTAGATTGTATATATAGATATGTTCTCTGTGTTTGTAGATTGTATATGCAGATATGTTCTGTGTTTGTAGATTGTATATGTAGATATATTCTCTGTGTTTGTAGATTGTATATGCAGATATGTTCTGTGTTTGTAGATTGTATATGTAGATATATTCTACATGTTTGTAGACTGTATATGTAGATATCTTCTGTGTTTGTAGATTGTATATGTAGATATGTTCTCCATGTTTGTAGATTGTATATGTAGATATATTCTACATGTTTGTAGACTGTATATGTAGATATCTTCTGTGTTTGCAGATTGTATATGTAGATATGTTCTGTGTTTGTAGACTGTATATGTAGATATGTTCTGTGTTTGTAGATTGTATATGTAGATATGTTCTCTGTTTGTAGATTGTATATGTAGATATGTTCTACATGTTTGTAGATTGTATATGTAGATATGTTCTCTGTGTTTGTAGATTGTATATGTAGATATGTTCTCTGTGTTTGTAGATTGTATATGTAGATATGTTCTACATGTTTGTAGATTGTAAATGTAGATATGTTCCCTGTGTTTGTAGATTGTATATGTAGATATGTTCTACATGTTTGTAGATTGTATATGTAGATATGTTCTACATGTTTGTAGAATGTAAATGTAAATATGTTCTGTGTTTGTAGATTGTATCTGTAGATATGTTCTGTTTAAAACTGTCTTTACAGCTTGTATTGCATGTTTTAGGGTGGTATAGGACAAGGGGATATAAGCCGTGGAATGTAATAGTCACATGGCTAGTTCAGTCTGCATGAAACTGTTCAGGTTAGGATTTTTCTTTATCCCCCTTCCCCAACTACTGAACGTATAAGTGGTGCCTAGAAAATCAACGACTTGTTTACTGCTGTCGATGGCTATGTCTTGCAAAGAATATGTCACGATTATCATTTCCTGTGAATATGAACATAAAGATATGTTCTTTATTTTTGTTAGTTTTACGTTAAGTATTCAACATTTTTTTGGTTTTACTTTTAATTTTCATGAAATATTCATAATTCTTTGTTTTCCTTTTAATTTTCATGAAATATTCATAATTCTATTTGGGCATCTCTGTAGCCTTTGCCTTGCGTTCAGACGGAGTGGGTTGGAATCTGGACTGTACACTAATATGTTTTTTTCGAGAGACCCCTAGGATTGTTGCTGGACCTACAGAGTTAGTGCAATTTCTTCGGATAGGGACCAAGCCATTTGGTGTAAAAGCCGAACAACTAAGTCAATCTTTTTGCTTTAGACCCTTTTTTTAAAAATTCATCATTCTTTGTTTTACTTTTATTTTCATGAAATATTTACACTACTTCTGTCAATTTGCACTACTATATGTATGTGAAACATACAACAAGAAGGCAAACTGGATGATTAAAAAACTCTACAGGTCTTTGTGAACACATATTCTGAATCTTTGTCTCTCAAAATGTCGTTTGTTAAGTTGTGTCATAGTTTAGAGTAAGACTGTGGTAACTGACTTTCGACCTGACGCATCCACTTTTGCACTGTATCACTGGGATGGATTAGCATGCAGCTTAAGCGTTAGCAGCATCTCGGACACAAGAGGGGTGTGGGTTCAATCCTACATTTGACAACCCACAGGTGAGGAAAGGAATTGACCCTCTTACCTCCTGCACACTAAGGATATACATGTGAAATGACTTCATACCCTAAGGTCTGAAAAGGCTACGGAAAAGTTATTTTATTTTTTTATCGGGGCAAGGTTGATCGTCTTGAAACATTCAGTTAGCCACTCTGTAGTGATGCAGCCTGTTACCAGGGTCCCTAGTTGCGGTATGATCTTAATGAATTATAATTTGTGTATTCTACATATTTATGATCCTATCCTCTACTTCCTAGGCCCCCAAGAATACATGACTCATACCCCATTAGGGTAGTTGCACAAGATAATTGCAAAGGTAGTTGCACAATTTGTGAACAGGGAAAATCAATTTTAGTTTTTCAAATTAGCGAGACATTTTATTTTTTATTTTTCTGTGTGTAGAATGACATCATCAGGTGCAGTGCCGGCTGGTGTAGGCGATCATGGATTTCCATAAATCTCTATCATCGGTGTTTGCTATCAACTCAGATGTTGACGCTCTACCATGTCATGAAGTCAGGCTATCCAAAATTTTCTCTCTCTGTCTTCCTCTGTCTCGTCTACCCTCGATTTTACAGGTTGTCACAATGTATTCTAAACCTCCCCTCCTCATCACATGCCCAAAAAGTGATGACTGCTTCTTTCTTATATTGATGATAAGCCTTCACTGTGTCTTGATCTCATTCAATACCTCAACATTAGTCATTTTAGCAGTCCATGGGATTCTCATCATTCTTCTGTAAAACCACATTTCTGTGGCTCTCAGAGATTTTTCAATCTGTGTGTTCATTGTCCATGACTCGCATCCGTATGTTATAATGACATATAATCTATTAAAAAAATTAAGGAATTCATTTTCCAACGAAGAGTTAATATGGGCGAGTCTCAGACACTAGAACGATTGGGAGAATTAGGAGTTAAGTTTGGACATGACAGACGGTGTCGTCTATGTGGTAGAGAGAGAGAAGATATACTGATCAACTTCTCGTGGGTACAGTGAGCAAGTGGACTTTGAGGTGGCTGCTGCAGCGGAGCACGGTTGGGAATGTTTTAATGTGCCATGAAGTCAATCACATAACATATTGGTGAACACCGTACTAGGCAAGTATTTTTCGTTAACCTAGGTCACATGCTGGGTGATGTGGTCAACTCAGTCTGTAGCATGTTAGCCACCTTTACCTTCCATTTTTTTCTCTGATATTGAAGCTGGGGTCAACCTGAGAGCAGTTACAGTCAGAAAAGGTTCCATATGTAAATTCCATGCAAAGTTGGGCTGTAAAGCTAGTGATAAAAAAAGCATGCCAGGAGAAAGCGGCAACTTATATAGAACCCTCTCAGGGATGTTACTGTTGTATACATTGTTTCTTGAGACTAACAGGCCAAACTATATAAGGGAGTTTCTACAGCAAAGTGGTTAAGACGTTTGCCTGATGTTCTGAAGGCTGTGGGTTCGAATCTGGACTGAGTCACATATGCAATTTTTTTTCATGAGATCCCTAGGATTTTGCTGGAGCTACGGAATTTGTGCTTTGTACAACACTCTCGATAGATGACACACCATGTCTGTCATCAGAGACATATGAGGAAACCCGGTGCAATGAAGTCAATCCTTCAAATTAAGATACTATTTTAAGCAGATTTATATAAATATACTACTGTAATCGTGTCTCTCTCTTATTCATTCCTAAATAGAACATATGGTTACAATATATCACTAACATTTACATAAGTTTTTCAATCTAGCATTTCTACTGGAATATAGTACTGAAACTCTATCTATCGGTTAGTTATCAGTTATATAAGGATTATCATCATAGCACTACGATCCCTGCCTCAACAAATCCAGCAGCGTCTAGAGGCCCAATACATCAGTTCAGTGTTGGTTAATTAATCTTTTTGAATATTTGGATACGACGATCTTTCGAGCTGTACCAATTTGCCAACACTACGTTACCAGTGTGAAACATGGCCAATAACAGCAGCTAATGAGCAGAGAATCATAATGACGGAGATAAGGTGTCATTATATGTCTGTACAAATTTATGTTCTGTTGGATAATATGCCTATATTTACGGTGAAATTCGGATGTGCTTGTCCTAAATAACGTAGGGCCTAATGGGGGTGCAACATACTTAAGTTTAAAGGGTTTTAAAGCCGAAGGATTAACATCATTGCACCGGGTTTTACCACATATGGCTCGGCCCCTCTCTACAGAAATGGCACTCCACCTGCCGAGAGTATTGCACAAAGCATGAACTCCGTAGTTCCAGCAACAATCCTAGGGGTCTCTAAAAAACTGCACTTGTGAAAAGAACGGCGCGGTTCGGATTCGAACCTTCGACTCGCAAGGCAAAGGGCGTAACAAGTTCATGGCACAAACAACACAGATCACAAAGAAAGATTAACTTGGTTGATATGAACAAACGCAAACAACCAACATATATTTAGGTTGTTAGCTTTAACCCAAACCCTGATAGCCTGGCAAATATTACATAAAATCTAAATTTGTACAGAGGGGATACTTATAAAATTTTATGAACATAAAACCTCACTTTATAGTACCACATCTATTGAATTATAATGTAGCATTTTGGCAGATCTGACTGGTCATAAGGGAGGCCTACAAAGCTGACTCATGCCTGTGTAAGTGCACGCTCATATGAAACAGAATTATGTCGACATTATCATCAGGTGCCGTGCCGGCTGGCATAGGCGATCATGGATCTCCACAAATCTCTGGTGTTTGCTATCATCTCAGATGTTGACGCTCTACCGTGCCATGAAGTCAGGATTTTTTTCTCTCTATCTCGCCTACCCTCAATTTTACAGGTTGTCACAATGTGCTCTAAACCTCCCTTCCTCATTACATGTTTGAAAAATGATGACTGCCTCTTCCTTATATTGATGATAAGTTTTCTCTGTATCTTGACCTCATTCAACACTAGTCATTTTAGCAGTCAATGGGATTATCATTCTTCTGTAAAACCACATATATGTAGGCATATTCAGACAAAATTCTCATTGTGCATATCGGCTGCTTGTGAGAAGCTTACCAAGTTCATGTCCTGCTGAAGATTGATAATAATAATAATAAACAACATCAAATAGCTACACAAGTGGCTAGATCAAGCAAAGTGTCATAATTGATATAAGAGAAGACTACAGTAAAACTATATAGCAATTGCAAAAACATGTAAAAACAAAGTACTATAATTTTACAAAATACAAAAACAATACACAGCAACGTTTTGACTAAAAATGTCTTTATCAAACAAAGGATACAACTGAAGTGAAGAAATTCACTTCTTACACAGCACACCACATATAGAATCAGATAAAAAATATTTTTATGGCCGTTAGGAATGTATTGTCTGATTCTATATGTGTGCTGTGTAAGAAAGGAATTTATTCACTTCTGTTGTATCCTTTGCCTGATAAAAGGCCTTTTGGTCGAAACGTTGCTGTGTATTGTTATTGTTTTTGTAAAAGTACAATACTTTTTTTTTTTACTCGTTTCGACAAAGTGTCATAAGGGCAACAAATAAAAAGCCAAGCATATCATTTTACATAAGCACAATTTATTACTTTGGCAAAGCTGTGCAAGTGGTAATGTCTGCACTAAACAATAAGTGAAAGAAATGAAAGACTAAACATGGTAACAAATACATATTAACATTAACAGTTGGTAGTTACTACCATATTGCACAGTAGCAAAATTATAAATGGAAATCAAAAGTGATATGGCATGAAATCAGGTTTATAAATGCTTTTTAGAATATTACTTGCATTTATCAGTTTTGTTACAATGTGGACTAATGACATTAAAACTTCAGATCCTGGCCAACTCAGAGGAAAGGTGGGTGAGTCCTTAAGACTTTGTAATGTTTGCTTCTGGATGCAGTTGCTATTGCCTTTTCTCTCATGTTTGGAATTCTAGAATCCTGTTTAATTGCAGAACTACTGAGTTTAGTGCTTGGAGCAACACTATAAACTTTGAATTTCACATGGAATGCTTTTTGTTTGTGCCCATGGTGATCTGAAATGCATATTCAGAAAATTGTGGACAGTAAGTAGCCGGCAATCTAGTAGCTGTCTTACGGAGTAATGCCTGTGCAGACTGATGTGCTTTGTCATGACAGTTGTTTTCCTCACTATGAATTGTGAACTTAAGTGACGGACGGTTGTGTTAGCATTCTAGTGGCTGCCGTATACATTTAACGTGTACAAGCTGTTGGTTTGTGCTGGGACATGCTGGATTCACGAGTTTCCATTAAACAATTAGCATTTTGAGTGGTGTTTGCTGGCACAGGAATGGAGCAACTTTGGGGCTGCTACTGCTACTTTTACTACTACTACAACTTTAAAACAAGCATTCAAACACTAGTAATCAGGTGTCTCATGTTTGTGAACATCTGTAGCTTAAACGGTAGTGAGCTTGATCACAACCCAAA
Source organism: Arion vulgaris (assembly GCA_020796225.1). NCBI lineage: Eukaryota > Metazoa > Mollusca > Gastropoda > Stylommatophora > Arionidae > Arion > Arion vulgaris. The sequence goes on from CM036754.1 coordinate 43,204,109, forward strand.
CGTACTTGGTTCAAACTCTGCAGTGGACAAGTTTGGAAGCAAATTAGTTCTTAGATTTTTACAAACTGTAAAAATAAACCTCACTGTCCAGAAAGCAATGGCAAACTACTGAACGTATAAGTGGTGCCTAGAAAATCGACAACTCGTTTACTGCGGTTGATGGCTAAGTCCTGTAAAGGATATGCCATGATTTTCATTTCAATCAGGTATCATAGACTGCATTCAACATTGGTGAGAACATAATGGGTTACCAACAAGTCATCATAACTAATGGTAGGGAATGCAGAGAGTGGTTCAATAGACAATCAGAGTTCAGAGTTGAAGAGTTGAAAGATGATACTGCTGGGGATGATGACGACGATGATGTATACACTGATGATTCTGTCTAGCATGAAGTAAAACCAGGAAGGCATTTCTCTGTTATGTTGAGAGGCAATATCATTGCTGAGAAGAATGGAGTCTACATGCATTCAGCCATATCACAAAATTATAAGTTAGAGCTATATATCATAATATGATAAGCTGACTAGTACTGATCAGAAATAGGAGATTAATCCTAACTGTTGCGTTTGTAGTCAGATTTCAATTTTTATTTTATTTTTAAGATCGCAAGATAAACAGAAAATAAATATCAAAATGTTAATGCATTGACAAATACAAATTAAATGAACAATAAAAAATCAATTTGTTTCACAGCTTATTTTGTGCTCCTTGTATTTTTAAGTGAAAAAGCTGGTATTTTAAAATTTACAATGTGTCTCTGACTTGATTTTGGTAATATAACAGCGTGGAGAAAGCATAGGGCTAACTTTGCCGATTGGGCATGGCCGGTCGTTGGACCGTGAAACAGGGCTAACACACACGGCTGGATGACCACAAGTAATCATTCGACGCCTACCTGTACAAGGAGAACGGGACCCAACTTGTGTGGGGCTATAGGCAGTTCCATCTGCGTGACGATATTTCTCCAGTATGTCAACAGCTCTGAAATATCATAATAGTTTGAACTAAATTATCTTTTATAATGATTGGATATGATGTTCAATTCTAGTGCAAAAATACTGACTGTTACAGATATACATAAGGTGGTCATCTTCTGTTAGGATGTGTGTAGGACGACTAACTTCTGTTAGGATGTGTGTAGAAGGACTAACTTCTGTTAGGATGTGTGTAGAAGGACTAACTTCTGTTAGGATGTGTGTAGAAGGACTAACTTCTGTTAGGATGTGTGTAGAAGGACTAACTTCTGTTAGGATGTGTGTTGGATGACTAACTTTTGTTAGGATGTGTGTAGAAGGACTAACTTCTGTTAGGATGTGTGTAGAAGGACTAACTTCTGTTAGGATGTGTGTAGAAGGACTAACTTCTGTTAGGATGTGTGTAGAAGGACTAACTTCTGTTAGGATGTGTGTTGGATGACTAACTTTTGTTAGGATGTGTGTAGAAGGACTAACTTCTGTTAGGATGTGTGTAGAAGGACTATCTATGTTGGATGACTAACTTTTGTAAGGATGACTAACTTCTGTTAGGATCAGTTCAGTTATATGAGGACTATCATCATAGCACTTCGGTCACATCCATAGGTGCTCCGATCTCCGCCTCAACAAATCCAGCAGCCAAACACGTCAGTTCAATATTGATTAATCAATCTATTTCCATATGTGATATGTCGTTCTTTTTAGGCTGCACCAATATTGACACCCAACTCTCTCAATCAATCTGGTCAGCAAGTGGAATTCACAACCCTAAAACTCATTGTTAGGAAAAACTCTATTAATGCGTTAAGAATGTCATTTCTGTCCATGGCAGCTCTCTTTCATATTGTATCCCTGCCAGCCAATCTATCAGCTCGTTCATTACCACTTGTTCATTACCACTGACTTCTGCATGCCCAGGGACAAAAATTAAGGTGTTTTCTCCGATCACTGTCTGTACCCAGTACCTCCACCCATTTTCGTCTCACCATTCCTGATTCGGATGTGTTTGTTAAGTAGGTTCTGTCAAAATGTGTACAATGTAAGTAGTTTGTCAGCAAGTGTTATTTCCATCAAGGAATGTCTTAAGACATCGTTTCTGTTAATAAGTGTCTTGGAAAGATAGCTTCCGTTAAAGTATGTCTATGAACAAGAGACTATCAAGAATGTACTGAGACTTATACCATACCTTTTAAACTTCTCCTCAGCTAACTTCTCTCTCAATGCTAAGCTCCTTTCCCTGCCTGTCAAACCAAATAAAAAAACATGAGCACAAAAGAGTTTGGATAAACATAATCAAATAGGATATACTGTGATCATCATCATCAAGTAGCTTGTCCTGAGCCGAACTTTGCCATACTAACAGTCCTTTTGAATTTCTCTCTCTCTCCTAGGCCAGATGTTCTGCTTCTGAAACCGTCACGCTAAAACCACCAGATACATCCTGAATCCATCATCTGTGTGGTCTTCCTCTTCTCTTTGTCAGGATGATTCCTTCCACAATAGTTTTCTCCCACCCTTTGTGTCTATATGTAAAAAATACTTCAATTTTCTCATTTGTAATTTTAGCATCAGCCAGTATTTTTATTTTGAATTTTTTCCTGAAAAACCTATTTGTTCTCCTCTCTGTCCATGATAATTCGCTCCCCCTAGAAGCCATCCAGATTATATTTTCAGAGATCCCAGAATTCAGTGTAGGTAAGATCGAGTTTCTAGTCCGATAAGAGATGGATGATAAAACGCAGATAGAGTTCAAGTTACATACGTAAAAAGAACCCTTGGCAGTTCTTCTTCTTCTTCTTTGCGTTCGTTCTTTACGACCAATTTTAATCACTCTTTGTGATATGTTTGATCTTTGCCAAGAACGTGTATACGTTGCACATTGGTTTGGTAGGCCCCTAAACGCATAGACTTCTACACGTTTAGGACACGTGCATCCGATTTCAGCCAAACCTCCTTAGTCGCCTCTTACAACATGCGTGGCAGGTAACAGTGGTTCTATTATTTACACCCCAAATTTGGGCCCCAGTAACCACTCGGGCGCCTTGGCAGTTCAAAATCGAGATGAGCAGGCCGGAAAGCCGCTGCCCTGGCAAAATTCATTAGAAAATGATTAAAAATAAAATTCCCAAAAATATCGTCACCATCTTCTAAATTATATCGGGACCCTTGCTGGCGCTACAGAGTTCTGAGGTATTCCTGTGTAAGAAAGAGATCGGAGCACACATAGTTACACATCAAAGTTCAATGATGATGATCGTCCTATCAATCAATCAATCTGTCCACGATATACAGAGTACTCTTCTGATATTCAAAAGTACATTTATGTTTTTTTCACTGCCGCCATATTAAATATATAAAATATTGAAAACCGCATAGTACTAATTCTTAGCATTAGAAGCAAGATCTCTATAGGAGAGGTTTCTGTGGTGTGGAGGTAAGGTACTCGCCTCCTGCAGCAAAGATACTCAGGTTTGTTCACCATGTGAAGCGATAGGGATATTATTTGAGATCTATCTCAAAGGAAGGTGAGATTCTCTCTTGCAATCACCGCTTAGATTGATGTACCAGATTTTCCCATAAATCTTATTCATGTGGAAATCTGATTCATGCAGCCTTAGCATGGGTGTGTTTCGTCACATCTTCAGCGCCATTTGAGTTCTGGTGCTTATCCTTTGGCGATGGGGCCCGGTTTTAGCCAGCGTTTACTGGGTTTGCTCTCCATCAGCCTTTAGCTGTCCCCAGCCGACCTGCAAGGCAGCAGGTTTCTATTTTCTTTTAGTGTAGCTACCCTTAGACCTTTTCTCCCAGGATGTTGAGCATCATCTGTCCAGGTTACCAGTCTTTTTTGGACTACTTGGTTTGCCTGCTGTCCAGTTTTGTGTACGGTTTGCTCCGCTAGCCTTTGATTTCCCCAATCGAATTACAAGGCAGTAAGGATGTAGGGAGATTGAGTTTCCAGTCCTACAGGAGACTGACAATAAAATGTAGGTTATGTGTTCAAGTTGAGCATATAAATAACACTTAGTAGCTTCTTCTTCTTTGCGTTTGTTCTTTACTTAATCACTCTTTTAATCATCTTTGGATATGTTTGATTTTTGCCAAGAACGTGTATACGTTGCACATTGGTTTGGTAGGCCCCTAAACATAGACTTCTACACGTTTAGGACATATGCATCCGATTTCAGCCAAACTTAGTAGCTGAAAATCGTTGAGAGTAGAAATCCCAGCCCAACAAAAAATTCATTAAAAGATTAGCATTATATTACTGCAAAAATGTTCACCATCTTCAAAATTACATCAGGGACCCTTGTTGAGGCTACAGAGTTTGTGCACTGCCGCTGAGATCTTTCTGTATGAGTAAAATAAATTGAAGCACAGATGGTTATTCTCTGAAGTGCAATGATGATGGTCCTATCAATAAATCAACCTCTATAAGAGATCTCTCTACAATCCAGGTGGAGCACACATGGTTATTCTATGAAGTGCAATGATGATTGTTCTATCAATCAATAAATCAATCTCTATAAGAGACCTCTCTACAATCCGTGTGGAGCACACATGGTTATTCTATGAAGTGCAATGATGATTATTCTATCAATCAATAAATCAATCTCTATAAGAGACCTCTTTACAATCCGTGTGGAGCACACATGGTTATTCTATGAAGTGCAATGATGATTATTCTATCAATCAATAAATCAATCTCTATAAGAAACCTCTCTACAATCCGTGTGGAGCACACATGGTTATTCTATGAAGTGCAATGATGATTGTTCTATCAATCAATAAATCAATCTCTACAAGAGACCTCTACAATCCAGGATTGAAGAGAAGCAACTAGTAAGCATTGTAGGTCAGGTGAAAAATTCTGTCCAGTGTCAACTTTTCGAGTCCCTAACTCTTCTAGTTGGGCCACAATTTTCAGCTGGGTCATATTGAGAGCGCCTCTTTTTCTTTCCATTCTATTATATATTACCCATAGATAGAAAGGACTTTGCAACAAATCCCCCAACGGGTGTGACCAAAATTCATTTGCCCACAATGCTCAAGAACATTCCAAGTTCAAAATTACCAAGTCAGCCACCTAGGCACTCACGCATCCCACTACTAGCACCCACAATGGATCATCCTTATCATTTATGATGGACGAACAACAAAAGACAAAAATCAATGTCACTACACTCCGGGCAGATCCATAGGTCTCTCTCAGCAGACTGACAGATATAAATGCTGATAGCCCCATAGCTTCCTGGTTTTATAAATGCATCTCATCCATCTGCGCAGAGATTCCTGCTGGATCATGTCAAGCTTGATGTCAAATTCTCCAAACATAAAGCTTCAAAGTCTAAAAATGCTAAGCAAATACAAAATAAAAAGAAATGTAAAATTGTGGAAGCATCAATATTTTATCCATCCATATTTGCGACTGTACCAAAATGGGATGAATGGATCCCAATAGATGTTAGCATGGCCAACTACTGCAATGTTACTCTTGGAAGAGAATGTAGAGATTAGGACATAAAGGCTGAACTCGAAATTGAGCAGCTGATAGCAAGTTTGCCTGTATGTTGCCGGGCCGCAAGGGAGCAAAGAATAGTAACACTGTGACCTACAAGGCATGTTGTAAGAGGTGACTAAGGTAGGGGCATAGGGAAGTTACTCTAGTAAATAAAAAGCGTTCCAGAAATCAGATGTGCTGGCCTATTTGTAGGTGCATAACTGGCACAGCGTACAATCGCTCTTAGGCTCGGATCACACACAAATCACAAATACTGGTTAACAAGTGGTCAATATGGAGCGTTGGAAGAAGAGAATGCAAGCGATGATGTTTTTACCGATGGGTCTGTGCACCGTAGTGAGAAGTCAGGCTGGGGTTTCTTGGCTAGCATGCATGGTAGGGTTGTTGCAGAGCGAAATGGAACATACAGGACAACCACTTCTAGCATGAGAATGAAGGTTGAGGCCATTAAAGCTGCTCTCCATTGACTCTCTTGGATTCCATTTACTGGGGCCGCTGTTGTTTCTGACTCTCAGTCGATGTTTCAGAAGATCGAGAATAGCAGGTTGTGGTGGGAGTGGATGTCGTCTATAGAAACTTCCAACCTCCAGAGACTCGTGTGGATCTACTGTCCTGGTCATACGGGTGTTTGCGAAAACGAAAGAGTGGACATGCTTGCATCGAAAGCATTGATTGTTGGGGAGTTTAGGATGGATAAAGGGGATGTTCTTCGATCTCATGGTGAGCTACAGTTGGATGAGGACACTAAAATAGAAGTTGAATCAATAGAGCGATTTAGGGAGTTTGAAATTACATGTTGTACAAGTAGAACTGCATGCTTGAGGGACAGAGAGAGAAGTGTGTTTAACCAGCAAGTCACAGGAACTATCAGTATGCATACCCTTGAAATCTAATGAGGGAGACTCAGAACCTATGGATCTGTCCAGAGTACTGTGACGTCGTTCAGTAACCAATAACCATCCATATTTTCAAATATTTCACATAACTAAACAACTCACTTTCAAGTTCCTTTTCTTTTAATTCTAATTGTCTCATCTTAGCAAAGAGGTCTTCATATATAATGTCTGCTTGATCACCTGACCCACTTATCCTGCCATTACTGTTTGAGTCATGATTTTTTTGCTTGATAATATTCTTTCGTTCCAAGAATTCCTGTTTACGTTGAACTAATGAATCAGCCAGGATAGAATCAATGCTTGGCCTTTTCAAGACCTGCAAAGAAAAAAAAATAGGTCTTAAACATGGAAAGAATTGGAAGGGATGGGAGGAGAGAGGAAGAGCTGGCAGAAGTTTGTTGAAGACCTGTGCTCGGTTGGGAGATGAAAGGCGAAGAAGAAGAAAAAAAACCACGTTTTATTACAATATTTTAAACAAATTACTTCAAGGAAGGGGGTTTCTGTGGTATGGAGTTAAAGTGTTGGTCTCTTGCTTCAAAGGTACTTGGTCTGTTCTGATATGGAGTGATCAGAATATTTTTTGAGTTATCCTAGTCACGATAGAGATGAAGTGTTTACGCAGAATGTTGGGCCTATCAAGAAGAGACTGGTTTAGAAATGAAGGCATCAGAAAAAGAAGTGGGTACAACATTAGTACTGAACTTCATCAAGAAACAACAAATTAAATGGTTCAGAAACATAAGCAGATTACCAACAGTGTGTGTCAAAGAGCAATGATACTTCGATACAGTGGATACGGTGGGCCGCTGGAATTTTGTAGGTGAAGATCAGAGCACCTATGGACCGTCCGGATAGTTCTCATATATTTAACAACTACCAAAAGAAAACTATGAAAACACAAAGTAATGTAGTTTTACAAGGCCCGTATAGAAGACAAACTACATTTCTACAAAAAGGCCTTTATCAAGCAAAGAATATAAGACAACTTGGAATATAAAAGGATGCTTCTATATGTAACTCGTAGAAAGACAGCAGAACGGCAGCAATAGAAATCTATAGTGAAAACTGTATGTGTCAAACAGGACACGAAGAGGGTATAGATAGATATATAACTTTTTCTTCTGCTGTTGTCATACTGTTACCGGGTTGTTGTTCAGTGTTGTGGTTTTCTGTTTTTGTCTTGCATTGCTCTAGTGACTTGGGTGATAGTTATTTTTGCTTTTTGACAGGATTCTGCTAAGCCACCTAATCATCTTTATCATGGTCGTTCTCTCGCCTTATTTCCTGATGTTCTGAGATATGTAACACAGAATTTTAAAAAGGGCAAAAAGTTAATGGTAGGATTCCTAAATGTCCTAGCAACAATAATACATTTATTTTTCAAAAAATAAAATAAATGTGAAAAACTAGAAATAGTAATCATGTCCTTTGCAAGTATTCACTCTCAGCACAATTAGGTGTCTAGCAGAATTATGGCTTCTTTAATGTCATGTTGCCACTGTTGTCTTGATTGTTCCCTTTCTCATCTTCCATGAACCAAGCGTTCCAATATTGAACAAACTGAGCAATGTGATCTGGATTCAAACCCACAACCTTCAGAATGCAAGACAAATGTAATAACCACTCCACCGCAGACCCCACCCACTATTACATATTTTCCATCAGAATGATGGGACTGCACACACTAGTATCTCAATTGGGGTCAAAGGTGCATGGGGACAACGCAGCGCTAGGATTAGTGGGCTGGCACTAATCAAGATCCTGTCCCACTTCCTCGTGGTGACCCTGGAAACAGACATTGGTTCCGGTCCTGCTAAGAGGGCAGGGATCAAGGGAGAGCTACAGGTCGTGGTAGTAGTGCAAGCTCGGAAAAGCAATACAGGGCCAAAATCCCTGAACAAAATGCACGCATCTCTTGGCCGATGTCTGATAAAAAATTGCCCGAATTTTGCAGAAACGCAAGAAAACAGCAGTGTACAATTTGTCAGCGAACAAATGCTAACTCCCCTGGAGCAAATGACCTCACCAAAATTGCTACAAACGGAGCAAAAGTCCATAAGCATGAAAATGAACATGAAGGGATGAGAGGTGCATCCCAAAGCAGAGATGTGGGCCCACAAGGGGAGAAACTCTACACCGAGTCGAGTTGCGTGTCATGGCAGTCTCGAGGCATGGTAAATATAAGCAAGGTGAGAAACCTGATAAACACGGTGGGGCAGGCACCAAAGAGGAGTGAACGCATAACGGATGATACACAGGCAAGCCCAAAGGCGGGCAGATACATAAGGCGCTGAAGCGACGGGAAGGGGCGCAAACGTAGCTGTGAGCGGACCACCCAGATGAGCAGTGAAAACTAGAAAGCCCAGCAGAGGCTTGAATCCATTACAAATCAAAGGTCTTGGCAAGTGTCTTGGAAAAACACGGCAACGCATCGTGTCGACATATGGGAAGATTGCGGTAAACTGTACAATTAGGCCAAACCTATTGGGTAAAATTGGCCGAGCGCAAATCCTAAAGTTGCGTTTAGTGCCTAACGAAACTGCCCTCCCTGGGACAACCAGGCAGGGTACTGTTGCATAAACAACTAACATCCCTGGAACTGAAGTGGGTAAGTTGGACAAGCTAAATCCTAAAGTTGCGTTTTAGTGATTAACGAAACTGCACTCCCTGGGACAACCGGGCAGAGTATTGTTGCAATAACAACTAACATCCCCGGAAGAACTGAGGTGGGTGATGTTCGTGAGCGCAAAATTTCAGTTGCGTTGCTAGCGCCGATTGAAACAACCCTCTGGAATATCTGTGCACAGCCCCAGACCAGTGTTTCCCGGAGACAGGGAAATGCAGAATAAAACCCTTGCAAATTGCCAAGTAACAACACGCGCCCCGAAACGGCTGAGAATACTCCTTCCTACTCAGGAACAAACTCACTGTGGATAGAAAAGTATGGCAGATAATGCAAAGGCTTGACTGGTACAAACAAACATTGGCTAAGGGCAATACTTTTCGGACGCCGATCATCCTACACAGATGACGTCCAAACACCATGGCTCAGATCACATAAAGACTAGGCATACCGTCAACATATATATGATCGTTTGTTTGACAAAGCACTGACTGAGAATGTTCCTAATCCGGAAGGATCTCATACAGTCAGAAAGAGCGCATATTGTAAAATACTCTTTTGGCGAAGCTCAAAAAGCCCAAATATACGGCAAAAATGATCGTAAAAGAGCAATGAATACAAGAAAGGTGACAGTTCCTGTTACTAGCCCTAGAAGGGTCGAGATCGCTCGGGTCTTTACCGGGGCGACCACACCCACTCAGTGCAAAGTAAGCTAATGCTCTTTGCGAGATCCAAGCCCAAATTTACGGCACAAAAAGATCATTAAAGTGTTTATTTTACGATGCGTACGGAACAACCTCACCACAGACAGGAAAGCCGATAGAGAAGTCATCCGTTCTGCCTTCACTAACTAACTCTGTATGAGAAAGAGTTACAAGGACAACAGGTCTCCTGCAACGATCACACTTGAAGGATCTACACTTCAAATACCTCTGAAGTTGGCGAGGCTGTCCATATGGTTGAGGGATGCCTGTAAAAGGGTAATATAGGTCCACGCAAAAATCAGTCAGAAGCGCAATACCAGGCGTCATAACTTTCCGCGTGAATTAACAGCGAGCGTACGAGAGAAGAAGAAAAGTATCTCAAACGGGAGGGCATAACATACATATAGTGCAACCAAAACTTGATTTTTTAAATGTCCATATTAAAGTTACTTTACAAAAATCCGTTTTATTTTTGTGCCAGAGCATGTAGGTGTAAGGGGAAATAATAGCGCAGATAGGCATGGAGATGTGACTGTTGTAAAAAGCAGGCGAGCAATGGACCAGGCTGATATTCTAAATTCCTACGGGAGAAAGGACATGTAAATGATTCAAGCAGTAGTGGTGAATATACAACCCTAACCAGACTGCAAGAATTCCAAGTCATGTGTGGTCTATCTAGACAAGAGCACTGTACTGGTAGCCAAAGAAGAATAGTAAATCAACAAAGAACCGGTGTCGTTTGTTGCCACAAGCTGAGAGACATACTGAGGAGATCAGAGCACTTATGGACTAATTGGTTTGATGTGCAACGATGATGATCCGACAGCTAAACTAAACAGAGACATACTGATGTGGAGATCGGAGCACTTATAGACTAATTGATTCGATGTGCAGTGATGATGATCCAACGACGAAGTTAAACTTACTTTGCGACTTCCGCTCATAGATTCATGCTCACCTCAACCTGAATCATTTTTCGAATAATTGTATCCAGTTCTTGTGAATACTGGCTGGGGAGTCTGGGGTAGTCTCCATTTCTTATCTTCCTGTTCAATTCACTTTGGTTTAAGGCTGTGAAAGGCGGAGATAGGGCACAGAGTTCATATAACATGCAGCCAAGGGCCCAAATATCAGATTTCTCATTGTAAGACTGGTTATTGACAAGTTCCTGCAGGAAAATACAATAAGATACATCAGAAAAACAAACAACCCTTTATACACAATTTCCTACAATGGTTTTCAATAGTTGCAGGTCACAGACCCTTTCAGTTCCTGCAGAAAGATACAATTAGATACATCACAATAACAAAACTCCTGCATACACAACTTCCTACAATGGTTTTCAATAGTTGCAGGTCACAAACCCTTTCAGTTCCTGCAGGGAGATACAATTACATACATCCCAATAACAAAACTCCTGCATACACAACTTCCTACAATAGTTCCAAATAGGCCCATTCTCCACAACATGAAACTAGTCAAATTAAATATTTAAAAAATATATAGATTCATTTTAATTATTATAGACATTAACCCCTTCGTCATTCTGAGCTAATATACTGGCTCGAACATTTATTTAAGATGACGCAAAGCTAGTACATTTTAGTAATTTAGTATACATTACAAATGCACCTGGAAGTAAAAAAGAATTACGACGTGAAAGGGTTAATAAACTTTTACCATGGACCTATAGGTTAATGGGCATTCATGGCACTATCAGCTTAAGAATGGCGCCTAAAGATGAAGGATTCACTTAAATGCATTGGGTTTACCCATATGGCTCGATCAATCTTTAAAGAAATGGCATGTCATCTGTCGTATACACGCTCTTGGCAAAGAACAAACATATCACAAAGAGTGATTAAAATTGGTCGTAAAGAACAAACGCAAAGAAGCATCATCACACATAGCTACATAATTATCTGAACAGAATTAAACCACAACACACTCCAAAGTACCAGATGTGTACATATCTCCATGAAATTGTTTACCACTATCTCTTCAGATGTCAGGGAGCAAGGACACCAGGGGGAATTCTTTTTCAGAGTCTGATAAATGTTAACGAAGAATTATATGGAACAAAGTAGAAACTTAAGACACATGCAGATATCACCACATGACATTGGGATGAAGGGCAAGAGCCGACGTTCTGCTGAATCATTGAAGATCTAAGACTATAAAAATAGCATGTGTTTATCATATTCCTCTTGTATTTTTATGTTATATATGGCATGCAATAAATGTCTCTGGCAACTCGTTCAATCATTTTTATGAAATTGAATGTATCGTCCTGGGCTGTCCTAGAGATACCCCCATTGTGAAGATGAGAGGGTAGCATGACCAACTATCTCAATGTTATCATTACTCTTGAAAGAGAATGTAGAGATTGGGGCAACATGAAGGCTGATCTCGCAGTTAAGCAGCTGATAGAAGATAATGCAAGGGATAATGATGTATATAACGATGGGTCGGTTCAACGTGGTGAGAAGTTCGGCTGGGGTTTCTTGGCTAATGCGCATGGTAGGGTTGTTGCAGAGCGAAGTGGGGCATACAGAACAACTACTTCTAGTATGAGGATGGAGATTGAGGTGTTACATGCTGCCTCCATTGGATCTCTGGGACTTTATTTACTGGGGCAGTTGTTGTATCTGACTCTCAGTCAATGCTTCACAGGATCCAGAAGGGCAGGTTTTGGTATGAGTGGATGTCGTCTATAGAGGTTTCTAACCTCCAGCGGCTTACGTGGATATACTGTCCAGGGCATCGGGTGTTTACGGTAATGAGAGAGCGAACAGGCTTGCATCAACAGCATCGATTGTTGGGGAGTTAAAGATGGATAAGGGGGATATTCTTCGGTCTCTTCGTGACTGTCTGTTGGATGAGGACACTAAAATCGATGTTGAATTGGAGTTACTCATTGTTCAAGTCGAACTGGATGCCTGAGAGGCAGAGTGAGTGTGTTTAATCAGCGAGCCACATGAACCATCAGTATGCATACTCTTAGATATCTGTTGGGGAGACTGAGCACCTATGGGTCTACCCGAGTGCAATGACGTCAGTTTAGTAACCAATAACTAATATGAAATTGAGGCTATTTCTCAGCTCTCTTAGTAAAATTTGTTTCAGGGTTTCCCTAGGGCGACCTTTCTGATTCTTTGATCATTTCTTCTCAGAGCATACCCAACATATCTCCATCTTCTTTCTTATAACAGTTGTTACTAGTGGCTGACCAGACATTTCTCCGATTTCATCACTTCTGAATTCGTTCCATTTTATGTTTATTATTTTTCGCCCACATCTATTTTCAAATGTATTCAACTTACTTTCTATATCTTTAGTCATTTTCCAACTCTCACTGGCATATGTTAGAATTGCTACGACATTAGAATTGATAACCATAAGATTAATGCAATATTATGTTCACATACCGGAGACATATAATACGGTGTTCCAACGTAAGTCTGAGCAAAGCTACTTTCATTATGCAGCACTCTAGCAAGGCCAAAATCTCCAAGTTTAACATTGGAATCAGCATCAAGGAACACATTAGCTGGTTTGAGGTCCCGGTGAAGAACTGCTTTGCCATTTTTTCTTTGGTGACATTCTTTCAAGGCTTGCGTTGTCTGGATGAGTATCTTCCATGCAAAGTCTTCCGGGACATGAGTTCTGAAAAACCAAAGTTCAAAATTTACAGGTTACCAAGAACCAACTTGAAAACTTTATTGGTTTATAAACTAAATAGAAAACTTGTAAGCAATCAATAGATAAGTGTTTCTGGTTATCAAGTGTTGTTAAATGCAGCATTAATTCTACATTTGTTTTTAGATATTGCATTTACTGACTGAGAACAAAGGTAGAAGTCAGCACTAGGCTACCAGACTTTCATCAATGCATGCTTTTTTAGTGAGAGCTGCAGTAGCGTAGTTGTTAGTGAACTCGTTTCTTAGGTTAGTGGGATCAGAATGAGAGAGAGGAATACATAGACATATTTTGTATCAGATGCTCGGTGGAAATTATAAATACAGATGTGAATGGTAACGTATATAGATAAGGATTAAGGAGAATAGTGGTGATAAATGGGCCATATCTCCAGATAAAAACCTTACAATACATGCAGTGTATTAAAACCCACAGGGGAAGAGAATAGCATGATACAGAAACAGAGAAGTTGAAAACTCATGACCATAGTTCAAGAGGATGGTACGGAATAGAAATTGCTAGGGAGAGACAGTTATAGCAATGTGTTTCACAGAAAACAATAGACATCATCAGCAGTGGTACCCCATGCTCTCATTGTAGCGACTCAAGTGAAGGATGATGTAATTATAGACAAACTGAAAACTTACGTATCCTTTCTTTTCTGAGCAATAATTGTGGCTAGGTCTCCTCCTTGACAATACTCCATGATGATGTAAATGATAGCCCTGGAGCGATCAATGATGCGGTCAAAGTACCTAACAATATTCTGGTGACGTAGCTCCCGTAAGAGGTTGACCTCCAACACTAACATTTGTTTTTCAGATTCTGTCATTGTGCCATACTCCATCTCTTTCCAAACCATCACCTTAAAAAAATGGCACAGCATTTAATATTACATCACATAAGAATAACCTAAAAGTGTCACCTCAAAAATGTATGTGCAATGTGAGGGATTTATTACTACATCATCTTCATGTGTCATGATAGCTGACGTAGATGATTGTAAATTTCCTTAAAGGTCTGTCCTTAGTACAGACTATCATGTCAGATGTTGACACTCTTCCTTGCCATAGAGCCATGCTGTCCAGAATTTTATGTTCTGGTTCATTGATTGTGCCGGTTGTCAATGTGTTGTCACATAAAGAGATACCACTAAAAACTAAAGCAAATATTATATGAACAATTTTCTGGCCAACACTATGTTACCAGTGTCAAACATGGCCAATAACAGCAGCTACTGAGAGGAAAATCATAACGACTGAGATGAGGTGCCTTAGAAGAGCTGCAGGTGTGACAATAAGAGACAAAATTAGAAATGACAAAATCAGAAGAAGACTGGATATGAAACCAGTCATGCAATTAATAAAAGAACAATAGATTAAATGGTTTGGACACCTGGCAAGAATGCCCTGGTATCGTCTATCACAGAGAGTCACACAGGAAAAGTATAACGAGTACAGAGTAAGAAGAAGACTGCAAAAAAAATGGAGCGACATCAAAAACAACCTTAAGAAAATGAATACCAGCTTACAAAGTGCATTAGTTGACAAACAAGATCACTACACTATCTTTTATGATGAGCTGCATAGCTGTAAACGTTCACAGGGTGGTCAGAAAAAGCGATTCAAAGACACACTAAAAAACTCAATGAAATCCTTTGGTGTAGATGTCGACAACTGGGAGAATGTTGCTCAAGACAGATCACCCTGGCGCACACTTCTTTGACCTCTAAGGCACACTTCTTCGACCTGCAAAGCAGGTAGAACAGCATGGATGGAACAAAAACATAAAAAAAAGAAAGGCAGGAAAACTCCCCACAAGCGCAAGTATACCTTGCCCATACTGTACAAGAACATTTCAAGCCCGCATCGGGCTCACTAGTCATCTATGCATACACAGACAAACATAACGCAACCACATTCCATTGGATGAAAATTGTGTGGTCATCCTCCGTGATAGACGAGCATCATCGACTACCAGACACACTATGCTATACAATAGAAGGAAAATTTTAGAAATGACCTAACTTACTTTCCCATCTCTCTTTCTTCTGATCTTTTTACATGTTCCATAAGAGCCGATCCCAATGGTAGAGATTACTTCGAAGTCATCAAGAGTTGATGGCATCCTTGGACTGAATAAACAAAAGCAGAAGATATTAAATATAGAACTATTAAGGATGTCATGTTCAAAAAGTAATTAGTACAAATTGTTTACCATTATTGTTGCCCTCCATCGGATCTCTGGACCCCGTTATGGGGCCGATGTTTCTAACTCAATCGATGCTTCAGAGGATCCCGAATAGCAGACTGCAGTGTGAGTGAATAGCAGCTATTGAGGTTTTCAACTTCTAGAGACTCATGGGAATCTACTGTCCTGGTAATGCAGGTGTTCACGGCAAAGAGAGAGAAGGGCATGCTTGCATCTAGAGCCTCAATTGTTGGAGAGCTTAGGATGGATAAGGAGATGTTCTTTGGTCTCTTGGCAACCTACTGTTGGATGAGATCACTAAAATTGATGCTGAATCAATCTAGCGATTCAAGGAGTTTGGAATTACATATTGTACAAGTAGAGCTGGCTGCTTGAGGGGCAGAATGAGGAGTGTGTTAAACCATGGAGCCACAGGGACCATCAGTATGCATACCCTTCAAAATTTGTTGGGGGCTGTCCAGTAACCAATAACAAACTGAGCAACTAAAAACAAACAAAAATTAAAAAACCTGTTTTCATACTATGAGGTATGTTAGGCCCGCATTTATCTCTGACCCAAAGCACACAATGGGTGATGTGGTCAACATCACATCGGTCGCCAAGGTATAGCAACATTACAACCAAAAGGCCTTAACAAGTAAAGGATGCAAAAACAAACTGGATACAGACGGTGGTCCTATATAGTATATAACATAACTAAAACACAGTGAAACAATTAATTTCTTACTGCCTTAAAATGAAAATTACATATACAATTTTTATTTTAAGGTAGTTAAGAATTAATCATTTCAGTGTCTATGATGTCTGTTATAAAAGACTCATCTAGTATTCCATTTGTTCTTGTATTCTTTGCTTGATAGAAAATCTTTTTATTGGAACATCACTGTATCTTCTTTATGTTCTTTGTAAAACTATTTTACTTTGTGCTTACTTATTTTGCCTTTGGTGCACAATTTTACTCAGTCTTCTTCTCTTGTATTGATAACATATAATGCTGACAAATAGTGATATAAAAACAAAGGTCAGAATACTAAGAGCATATGTGTATTCCCAGTGGTAACGTATGGGTGTGAAGTATGAACATTTAACATGGCAATGGAATAACATATGTGTTTATGAATATAAGTGTTACAGAAGGGTCCTCCATATATCATGAACAGAGAAGAGAACAAATAAATCTATTCCGAAAGAAATTGAGATTTTTTTAAAACTGGCTGATGCTACAAATAACAAAATTGAAGTATTTTGGACATGTAAAAAGACAACGGTTGGATAAGAAGACCATGGAGAAGATGGATTCAGGATGTAACATGATTTGAGAATGACGGTTGCAGGACATCTGGCCTATTAGAGAAATTTTGAAGGACTGTTGGGGTGGCAAAGTTCTGCGCAAGACAAGCTATTTGATCATTGATGATGATGACACTCCACCTTATTGTTAGATTAATTCATGACACTCACGTTTTCAATGAAAGCACAGTATTATATCCACTGTTTTCAGCTGTCTTACTATGAACTGTAACACATGCAGATGTAATTGCTGAGGGTCTTGAGGGACGATTGTTGCGAAGCTGGTCTTGAGAATCATTGCAATAATAATCATATGTAGAGGGCTCCGATGGATTTTGTTTTGCCATTTCGATTGAATGTGATTTTATAATGGTCCCGATATTATTAAGACTTGTTTCACTAGGTGAAGTATCAATGATTTTATCCATTTTTGTAGTCATTAGCATCATTTTATCAGCATACAAATAGTAGTACCACTATGACTATTTGAGTAGAGTCAAATCATGATTATTACAGATTTTCATGATCACAAGTTCATTCACAAGTGTTGTTACGAAATAGATTGCATCATGATCCCACGGCATGCATCAGTTAGTGTACAGATATGTATCTCTTTAACAACACAAGATATACATTTTGGCAGGGAAAGATGAATTATACATATCCTGGAGTGAAGTTAAAGCAAGTTAGCGGCAAAACATTACATGGAAGGGTAAGCAACTCCTGCCAGCGTCTGTGGTTACAAAGTCAAATCACAAGACATGTTCAAACTTGCAATAAATGTAGAAATTATTATGCTTGTTTTTGATCGCAGGCTTATTTGTTTACGTTAAAATGTTTAGACAGCTAAAACAGTTGGGGACTTCAATTACATTGGATAGATTCATAGAATTAATGTTATGCTGTAAATTTTAGAAGAGAAATATTCTCTCGTTGGTCGCCATCTTTAAAATTCCCGCTGAATGAGTGGAATGTTTTAATTGGTTATTATGACTTCCGAAGGCAAACCGAAAACGTTTTAAGTTGAGCAATTTCATTGGTTAATTTATTTTAAAGATTAGGGTGGTGGGGCACATGATACAACAAAATGGCGACCTCCATGAAGATTAAATAAAACATAACATTTAACATCTGTGTATTTTTATTTTGATATTTTCCATCTGATGATTTCTAACTTTGTCATAAATATGAAATTTAATCACTGATAATGGAGACAAAAAGTACAGTTTACAAAGTATTAAATCAGCACATTAATTCTGAACTGCAGAAAAAAATTGTGGACTTATTCAAGTTTTTCTGCAACAATGTTTTTCTTGGGCAATGGGAACTTGCCAAAACTGCTATACCAACTTTAATCAAAGATTTTAATAAAAGCAATACCAGTATTGATTTTGTACAAGTGCTTATCAGTGTCTCAGAATATCCCTTTTCTCAAAGGTATGGCAAAACCTGAAAATGACAAGTGTTACAACTTACTGTATGTATGAAGTGTATGACTATCAAATTCAATGACTATTTTTGCCTTAATTAAATTATCTCAGATAACATAAGAATGATCAAACTACTTTAGTTATGAAGTAAAAGTATACATATACTACTTACTATATGTGTTTTTACCGGGCCCAAATCAGGTTGTAAAGAATAGAACCACTGTTACCTGCCTTTAAGAGACGACTAAGGAGGCTTGGCGTGGGCCTAGCTACCCCACCCGTAAAAAAACACTTAGACAGTTACAAGAAACCACAACCAAGGAAATCCATAGCTTGTCACATGAAGAAGAAGGACCCTGCAAGAAAATGGAGAGAGATCTGGAAAAGATGGCCTTAGAAAACCTTGGTTGCGGATCTATGCCTCCTAGGGCGAAGAAGAACTATACGTGTTGTGTAATCATTATTTACATTATGTTTTACATTAAAATTACCTTTCGTGGTAATGTAACTCAAGTACCTGTAATTTGTTTACATGTATTTATAACCTTGCCAGACGCTTATAATGTACGAACATTGCCATTACACAGAGCTCTCTCGAAAATTGTAAAACAAATCCGCAGAGTTATGTTGATAATCCGTCATTACATTTCAGTGGGCTATAATGATGCACGATTCACTTTCTCAGATTATTTTACATCAAACATTTGAGGGTGGAATGAAAAGAAGAGGGTAAAGAAAATCTTGGATCGATAACATCAAGAGCTGGTCAGGGCACATGTTCTGAACACTTGTTTGAAAAGCTTAAGATAGAGAACTATGGCAAGCATTCTGTACTGATATCTCGACTGTAATACCCTTATGATTCTAGCGAGTTTTGGGTAGTATTTTCTGATAATTTGTTAAGTAGGGGATTTAAGCAGAGGCACACCTTTTTCAAGCTAAGAGCAAGTCTTGTTTGTAATGTAAGGTATTGAAGCTTCTTTAGACCAAGCACGCCTTTTCAACCTAAGGACCTGCCCTTTTTTGGTTGTATCAGAGCATGTAGGCCAAAAGCATGAAAAATAAGAATTAACTCCTTCAGAAAAATTCATGTTTATATTGACAGTTAAAAAGGACAAGTATTTTTTTATGAGAACACCTAAACAGCATACATGAGCTTATGTGTAGAATACTGTATAACATCTACAGCAAAAGATAGACAAGGTCAATAACATAACAAAACATTGAACTAAGGATCAACACAAATAAAACCAAAGTAATTGGGATAAACTGAGGACACATACAAATAGAGGGTATAGATTTTGAGATAGTAACAAGAGTTTATTTATTTAAGTAGTGTTGTTTTATCAGATGGGAACATTATGGTCGAAATTAAACAAATAATTGGAAGGCAAATGCGGCAACCTACAGCAGGCTTTGCAACATTTAAACATCTAATAATTATGGCAACAAGACAACGCTATGGGAATATAAAACATGTTAGAACAGTCCTCATCTATGGACCTAAGACTTGGAAAATTAATAAGATAGTTGCTGGGACCGACCATGTTTGATGTTGATAGCATAATGTTGGTCAAAAATAGTTCTTGTGAGATATGCTTTAGTATTCACATGTATTACATGTCAGTTATCCCAGTACCTGGTTTACCTTTGTGCATCAATTGTTGATTTTCTCTATCCATTTTTTCCGTCTGAAGTGAAAATTGCCCCTAGAAATTTGCACTCTCTTATTTGAGTGATATACTGTGTATTTTTACTTTTAAAACAAATTTCTGCCTGCCTGTCTCTGTATTCTCGGTGAAGATAGAGGGTGGTTTAATATTATATTCTTTTTAGGGTGGTTTAATATTATATTCTGCAGCATTTTGATGGAGAGGCTGAAAAAAGCAGTCCACCAAGGCTAAGAGAAGAACAAGCTGGCTTTCGTCCACATCGTTATTGTACCGATCATATCTTCACGCTGAGATCCATTATAGAAGAATTAATTGAATTCCAGTCACCACTAGTGATAAATTTTTTAGACTTTCAGAAAGTGTTTGATAGTCTTCATCGTTCTACTCTTTGGGAGATTTTTAAGACCTACGGCTTCCAGGAAAAATACATCAATTTTATAAAAGTCTTCTATTCTGAAGCATCCTGCTGTGTAAGAACAGATGCAGGAAACTCTGGTTCACAGTCAATTCGGGTATGAAGCAGGGCTGCGTTATGTCACCTATGCTTTTGGGATAGCTATAGACTGGATCATGCGAAATGCACCCAAGATGATCAACTAGGCATCAAATGGCTTAATAACAGCAGACTATTTGATCTTGACTTTGCCGATGGCGTGGCCATATTGAATTCAACCACACAAGCAACCCACAAACTAGCGAGCAATCTTTGCACACTCGCAGAACAGGTTGGTCTCAGATTGAGACAGACCGCCCTGTGGTATTATCGATTTTCCTTTAAAAAACATAATTTGGGGTTATTTATATTTTAGATAATACATTCAATTCTGAACCAGAAACCATCTTTAGTTTATAATAAAGATTAAGCTATGTATTTTAATTAAATTGTTTAATTATGTATGTTTTTACCTTTAGCAAGCTAATTATATATTCAAAATCTTAAAATTGTCATAACTTTGCTTCTATTTGGACAATATTAATAATTTTTCACAAAATTAAAGCCTCCCCGAGATCTGCGATCGTTTTTTATAAACAAATAAAGAACATAAGAAATTTCATTGGTTGATAAATAGTCAGCCATGATACTTTGAAACCCTCAACCAATCAGAGCGGTTCTTACAAAATGCTTACATTTACGATTAGTAAACAGTAGCATTGAGACATGCGCGTTACGACTGAAGTGTGTATCTTTTGAGCTAAATAATTTGCTATTACTCTACTAAACCATTATGGATAGTAATAAAGTAATTAAAACAAATAGATATCGTTCAAAGAAAAGGAAATTTTGAGGTAACTAGTATTCTAGAACGGAAGATTTGAATGCTAGTATCAATACTAGTATTAGTAGTATTGACAGTGTTGAGGCGTCAGTGGGCAGTTTCAGTTTGAAAATGATGATCCCACAAATTCTAATATTGACATTGATGATACTGTACCTGCCCTTAGTGAATCCAGTTTAAATTTAAACCTGTCTGTTCCAACTTCATCATCTTTTCAGAAGCTAAACAAGTCTTTAAATTTAGTAGAAGTTCCTGAAGTTCCAGAAATTAGTGGCTATCGATTTCTTGACATAGAAAATGTGATTTCTTTCGTTCAATTGTTACTATGTTCAAATTGTTTTGATATGAGTAGCAAAGATACATTCATAGTGAAAGAAGTGCTAATTGGAGTAGAAAGCCATTTACATTTTACCTGTACTTTATGTGCACATGTAATTTCATTGAAGTCGTGCACAGAAAATGTCAACCTGCGATTGCAGTTGGCAATGTATAGCATTGGCTGTCATTATGAGAAAACTAAACAGTTTCTTGGTAATATTTTAACCACCGTAAAGGTAATCATAAGGACTGTGGTAGCTGGTGTCCTAAAGATAAAGTTTTAGCTGATAAAAATAAACTACCTAACTTTGTTTTGGACAAGATAATGCCTGTATTTGTCGAGCTATCTTCTGAGGTTTTGTTGAAAAAATGCCTTCATGTTGGTACTCAAAATGCAAATGAATCTTTCCATCATCTTATATGGACTCGCTGACCTAAGACCACATTTGTGGGGAGGATAAGGTTGGAAATAGCTGTTGATGATGCCACTATAGTCTTTAATAATGGGGAATTAGGAAGACATAATAATATTTTTAACAAACTGAGCTTATCCTTTGGAAAACATTGTTTTCAGTGCTTTGCTGACCGTGAGATAGAAAACACATATCTTCCTCATTAAAACAAAATTTAAATACAAAAAAGGTAGAAAGGTATAAAAAAATCATTGTTAACAGTTCAAGAGTTGGCTGGGGAAGATTGTTATGTTCCTGGCGGGTTTTAAACTGCATTACTGCCTTCAATAATTCAGAATTTATCGGTTTTGACATTTTCTCAAAACTGTTATTTTACTTAAATGTATGTACAAAATACAATTTTATTCCAAAACTACTCAAAGAAAAGCTGTAAAAATTTGCACACTTCTTCCTTATGCACATGTGCTCAGCCCCTACCACTTTTATTAGAATTCCTTGAATAGTTTTTATGTATTGTGTAAAAGATATCTCTTACCCACTTCTTTTCTTCAAAATATGGATTTGGATAAAAAAATTCAGGTAAGTCTCATTTCTTTATATTTTAAAAATCTTTTGCTACCAGCTAAAGATATGGTGATTTAGTATAACATCTGAAATTTCTATTGTGCTTACTTTAATAGAGCTTAAATCATCCTGTATTTGGCAATGTCACTTTTTGAGCTTTTGAGCCAAAAACATCAATATTTAACATTTTTGCCTAGAATATATGTGTTTGGATTTTTTAAATAATTTTTATTGAGTTTTTTACATTATGTTGATAACTTAGAACCATATAAAAAAACTTGGATTCTTAAGATTTAGGTTTAGGGGTGCCGTCTGTCCTTAATTCTGCCAAGACCAAAATTATGGACCTCACAAACTTGACAGACATCGTAATAAATGGCCAAACACTGGAGAAAGTTAAACATTTTACATATTTGAGTCAAACAACGGCGACACGATGAAAGAAATAAACTCTCGTATTGCTATAGCAGCTAGTACCTTCACTAAATTAACGAATATCTGGCAATCTCAAGACCTTAGTATATGCACAAAAGTAAAATTATTTAGGTCATGTGTGATTCCTGTACTGACCTACGGTTGTGAAAGTTGAAATCAACAAAGAAAATTGATAAGAAACTGGACAGCTTTGAGAATGTCTCCGAAAATTATTTAAAGTAAAATGGAGTGATTTTGTTTCTAACAACACAGTGAGAGATAGAACACACCAACAACCCAGTATCGAATATTATAAGAAACAAAGGTGGAAATATTTAGGTCATGTTCTTAGATCAGATGAAAAGAGACTAAGTCGACACGTCCTTATGTTGACCAGTTGAGAAAACGTAGAAGACCAAAGACCACTCTTGAAGAACCATCCAACAAGAAAGTAAACTATTGGGATGTAAAACCATACAAGATCTCTAACTGCTAGCAACGAACCGTATCACATGGAGATCTAAAACCTCTGCCCTATGTGCCGCCTTTAGCACAAAAGGAACAAACTAACTAATATTATATTCTTCATCCTTGGTATTATCTCTAATGTTTCTGGGGCATAAAGAAAAAACCTAACATGAGCAGTTTGCGGTGACTGCATTTGCCATATGCAGCTATTAAATTCCCCAAACCCATGTTCCCCCTGTTCTACCCCACCCTAAAAAAGCGGTATTACAGGCAGTAACGTATGATGGTTTCTGAAGGAATTCTACATTTTCTGCTTTCACTAATTGGTCATTTGCAAATAGCAATGCTGAAATATTATCTTTTTCTTCCTGCTTAGACATGATTTCTTGTTTTATTTACATCCGCGTGGTGCCTGGGCCCACTAGGGAAGCAAAGAATAGTACCACTGTGACATGTAAGGCATGTACGACTGATTTAGAGGCCTGGGGAAGCTACGCTAGTAAATAAAAAGTGTAGCAGAAATAGGATGTGCTGGCCTACTTGTAGGCGCATAACTTCCCCATGTACAATCGCTCTTAGGCTCAGATCACATACAAATCACGCGGATTGGTTAACAAGTGGTAGATATGGAGCCTTTCGAGAAGAGAAGTTTTATTTATAGATGTAAAATAGGAATAAATTCTTAATTATTAGGATATATTTTTTTTAAATGTTTGAACTACTTCATAAAATCAAAATTGCTGATTAAAGAACACTTTTTTTTGTGTATATTTAACAGTCTTGGATCCACTGCTGTCCCATCACCACATCACCTTTCCTGGTTGTGTTTGCAGGAGTTGAAGCAGCTGTTTCCATGCCTAGATTCTGATACGGTAGGCTATTATTTTGATTTTTCATTAAATAAACTAACCTCACAGCACTCCAAACAAACCCATAGCTGCTCAATCTGCCCCAGCAGATGTCATAAAAAGGTTTACATGCTAATAATTATTATGAACCTCACCATCGTAATAATTTGTATTTCTATGCCTCAGAACAGGACACAATCGACTCCATACTCACATGTACACAAAATTCAATATTGGCAATTCATCCATGTGTACATGCACATCCCAACCTCAGACTGCAGAGCACACACTTCAAGACTTCCTCAGATATGATATAAATAGGCAAGCTCACTGACCCAGTGAAACAACATAGGAAAGAAAACTACACAGACCTCTGTGAGTTACAAAAGACTGAAGTTTATAAAGAGACAAAATTGTATATGCATATATATACATTGGAAGTGTTATTAGCAATGAAGGAGGCGCTGGATCTGACATTAAAAACAGACTGAGTAAGGCACGAAGTGCATTCATGACCCTTCAGACCGCCTGGAAATCTGCCCAATACAGCATCAGAACCAAGACTAGTATCTAAAACAACTGTGTGCTGTCAACATTGCTGTACGGATCGGAATGCTGGAGAATGACAGAACAGGATATGTCCAGACTCTCCACCTTTCATACAACTTGTCTGCGAAAAATCCTACTCGTGTACTGGCCGACTACTATCTCGAACCAAGAATTGCTTGCACGATGCCAACAAGAGAATATGGGCACTATCATCTGAAGCGACGCTGGAGATGGATTGGACATGTGATGCGCATGGAGACTGGCTCTGACACGAAAACTGCACTGAGATGGACTCCAGAGGGTAGGCGAAAGCGTGGAAGACCCAAGATGATCTGGAGGAGAATGATAGAGCAAGAATTGAAGGAAATGAATCATAGCTGGAACACAATACAGAGGAAGGCCATGAACAGGGAAGAATGGTGTGCGTTTGTTGCTGCCCTAAACGCCAAGGGCGTAACAGGCTAAAGAGAGAGATATATATACAAAATTTCAAGCACACTTAAGGATTGAAGCAGAAAGTCAGAGAGTGAATGAAGAAGAAAATGTTGTGGCAACAGACACAGTAAAATTCAAACAAGGGAAGACAAGATTGCATGACAACATGTCTGGTAAAACTAGTATTTGGAAGACTCGTTCCTGTATGGGTATCTTCAAAAGCTGATAGTAATGAAAGAAATTAATTGTCAGAACTATTTGGAAAGAATGTTGCTGAACAGAAATAAATGTTGACGATCCGTACTCAGAGGAAGCTGAAAGGTTTACTTTCACTGTATAATTTCTACTATCTAAAAAGTGTCCATCACCTGAATTAATAAAAATGACCTGTATATTTCATTAATTTATAAAGTGAGATATATAAAGAGCATATATTTCATTATATTATTCTAATATAATTAAGCTTACCAGTGTACAAATTATATCAATTGTCATATGAATAGTTTACTACTATTTTACCATATCATTTCCCAGTCTGTGTATTAGACATCTTGTGACAGCTTGTGTTAAGTAAATATGACTTTTCTTATTAGTTTGTGACTGAGTAAAGTTCACACCAAGTTCACTATTACATGTTGTTGTTGTTGTTTTTTTACTGCTGGTAGATTCCATGTGAAATCAACTAAACTAGCTCATCTAAATAGGCATGTATAAATACAAAATATGTCAATATCATTTGTACAATCATGTTTAACTTTGAAAATAAAACTGGTGAATTTGTTTCCTAAAAATTTAATAGAATGGCTGACAGGTTAAGCTTTCTTGTTTTTAATAACCTGATTAATGAAGGCATTTAATTAACATCATTATAAATGCAGCTAAACCTCTAGGGATAAAAGTGAAGAGAAAAGAGCATTTTGTTGGTAAATAGACATTTGATGCAAAATAAGATTTACAAATTTTGTTTAAAGACTAGGCAATGACTTCTGGTGTGTGAAAGAGTAAATATATATTCACATCATTTATATAATGTATTGATTGATGAATTGATTTGACAGGACCATCATCATTGCACTTTGGTGAATAACCATGTGTGCTACAATCTCTTTCTTACAAAGGAAGATCTCAGCAGCAGTGCACAAACTCTGTAGCACCTGCAAGGGTCCCCAATATAATTTAGAAGATGGTGAAAATCTTCTGTAGGAATTTTATTTTTTGAAATCTTTCTAATGAATTTTATATTATAGGCATGTATCATATGTGCTTTTGTATATTATATTTTCTCATATCTGTTTTGTTTTTTTGCTCAGAAATCATTAATAGATGGTTTGGTAAAAGATGTGGACTTCCGACTGACTTTGACACATTTGAAATGTGAAGATGATACACATATTAAGGTAAGCATTCAAGTGTAAACTAATGTTGGTTGGCTGTAACTTTTTTCATTTAAAATGTCTAGCTTTATATTCTTGTACGATTATGGAAGACACAACGGAAATAGAAACTAGATTCCAGAAGGCAAATGCTGTAATTTACCAACTAACCCCACTACTAGACATAAAGTTGACTTCCAGTTTGTGGTTCACAGTAAACTAAGCACTTGACCAGAGATTTCTGAAGAAGAAGAAGACATCCAAACATCCCCTTGCTAGCTAAACAACAAATTATCAAAAGTATCTTCAATCCTACTTTATGCTATGGTTGTCAAACATGGACAATGTGTAGAAAGCACAGGCACAGAAAATAGTCACATGTGAAATGTGACAGCTCCAAAAGTCACCAACAACACAAGAATAGACAAAGTCACAAATACCAGCATCAGAGAGAAGGTTGGAACAAGACTTTTTGAATTTCATTGAAAAACAGAATGAAATGGTCTAATTTACTTGATTGCCCTGGGTTTTACCTCATATGGCTACGTCCCTCTCCGCGGAAATGGCACACCACCTGCCAAGTGTTTTGACCAGCTAGTAAGAATGCAACCAGACCACACTGTCTATAAAGCCTTCTACAGCAAAACATCAGGGTGAAAGATGATGGGAAAACCAAAGAGAAGATGGATAGATGAAGTGCATATGTCATGTTAAAAGATACAGAAATCCATCACTCAAGCTGTCCAAGAAATCATGGCAAATACAGAAGACCATGACACTGGGGTACAAGCGTAGCAGACGAAAGAAAGAAAAAGCTATTTTGTACATTAATTTTTTTGCAAATGTTGATCCTTCTTCTTCTTCGAATGCTCCATATTGACCACTTGTTAAACCACTCTTTGTTGTGATTTGTATGTGATCTGGACCTCAGAACGATTTTACATTGTGCCAGTTATGCACCTACAAGTATGCCATCACATCTGATTTCTGCGACAATTTTTATTTACTAGTGTAGCTTTCCTATGATTCAACCTTAGTCGCCTCTTACAACATGTCTTGTAGGTCGCAGTGTTACTATTCTTTGCTTATATTGAGGGCCCAGCAACGTACAGACGATGTTGATCCTAGGGGCCAACTTTTGGGATCTCTTAGCGCTCCAGAAATCTTAAGTAAATATTCTCAGTCAAATATTCAATAACCAACTGTTGTGTCTTATTCTAACCATTGCTATGTTTGTTTGATGTGGGAGTGAATTTGATGAACTATTGATATGCATGTTTGATGTGATGATTTGATGAACTATTGATATGCATGTTTGAAGTGGGAGTGAATTTGATGAACTATTGCTATGCATGTTTGATGTGAGTAATTTGATGACTTATTGCTATATATGGCTTTCCTCTTACAGATGTCCTGGTTTGGGACTTACGAGACATCACATTTAGTAAAATAGCAAAATCGAAAAGAGATGTCTCGATCACCAAACCAGATCAAAATAGCGAATACCAGCATCGAGAAAAGGTTGGAACAACCTGCTTGAATTATATAGCAAACAGAGAATGAAGTGGTTTGGCCTCATAGTCGTTCAACTTGTCATGCCACAGATAAAAATGTGATCTTGCTAACCATTTTGATGAAATAACTGAAAACTTTGCATTGACACATGTTCCTTCAAAATATTTTTGCCATTCAAATCATCATACATCTAAAGTTTCCTTCTTTGTGCTATATATTTAATGCGTCCATTGGCATGGTTGAAGAAAACTAATGTTTTACAGCCATTTAATACATTGATGACACAAATAGCAACATTCAGAACGAAATCAATGGCTTTTGGAACAATTCTTGTTTTTTCCCTGCACCAAATAGACTTGGGCTTGAACATGGTAAACAAATGACGTCATTAGTGGAAGATGAACTTTTAGTTAAAGGCGTAAATCAAAATTAGTGTGAAGCTATTGGGTCATATTGTTGACTTCTCAAAACAGACATTTACATAACATTTCTAATGAGTTTGAAGTTACAATGCAAAAGTATCATTAATGCTATATGCGCATTTCATAAGAGGCACATATGGGTCATCTGTACTACAGTATACAAGAACCAGAGAAAAGAGCTATTTTATTATAGTGATACGTCCTACACATATGTTAACACACGCACATTGTCACGAAGTAGCAATTTGAACGAATCTCTCAGTAGCTCGCCGTAACATCATGTCCGGAAGATGAAATATTTTGGCCACATTAAACGCCACAGTGATCTGGAGAGAAGGCAATGGAAGGCCTGGTTCCTGGAAAAGAGACAGGGACGACCAAGACGAAGATGGCAACAGGACATCAAAGAAACCTTGAACATGATGCTGGAAGAGGCAGGAGAACTTGCAAGAGACAGAGCTTTTCAGGCGGGCTGTGATGAACACAATGTTCCGCAAGGGACATGCTACTACATGAGCTCCGCCATTGCCAGTCCCAAGCCTGGACGTGAAAGGGAGATGGCATTATGACATGGCAGCTAACTTTAACTGTAATGTAAGTTATTTAAAAACAATAATACAACTATGTCTTCATTTCTTTTTTATTTCATGACTGTATTGCGAGTATCAACATTGGCCCCCATGTATAAGCTGAGATGATATGTCTTTGCATGAGACTTGTCATCAAATGTCATATGTGTTCGTTTACTGTAAAAACTAAAATTTTGGTTCAGGCTAGCCAAATATCTGCAACATCAAAGGAAACCGTTATATTACAAAATCCAGGTTTCCTATAGCAATTTCTTCCATCAGACATGTGCGTCAGTAAAATTCTAAGGTTGGTGCAAATTTCACTACTATGGAACTGATGGTTTTGCTACAATTTGCATTGGACTGTGGGCATGAGTTGTTGAACGGACTATAGTAAGAATGCGAACAGACCATGACACTGGGTTAACAACCCAGTAACAGTGTGCTGACAAAAGAAGAAGAAGAATTGGCAAGTGTTTTACTGTGACAACATCTGAATGTGCGCTTGTCTCTCTTGATGTCAGCCTATCCCCAAGTCTCTTTTCAAAAGATTCTGCATCTTTGCATAATGTTGTATAGCCACTCCCACTGCCGAAAGCAATCTATGCGCCTCCTTTGCCATGTTCTAAACCTTCTCTTTGCATTATATGTCTGAAGAACCTTGATTGTCTGATTCTTATTCTTGTGATAAGGTTTCTTTGTGTACATACCTGTGTTTTAAAACCTCATCATTTGTTTTATTTGCTGTTCATTGAATTTTCAACATTCTTCTGTAAAACCACATCTCTGTGGCTTCCAATGATCTTATTGATTGCTTGTTCATTGTCCATGATACACTGCCATACATAAGTATTAGTTTAATATAGCACTGGAGTACTCATTTCCACAGTGTCATTAGTAGTGAATTCACACATAATGTATTTTTCATTTACATAGAAGCTGATCTAGTGTGAGCTATTCTACTCCTAATCTCTGTTTTCCATCTCATGTTAGGAATGTTCCCAGATACTTGAATCGATAGACTTGTTTCAGTTTTGTGTTATTTATTTTGATATTACATTGTGTTGTTTCCTGTTTCTGATTAGTATATATGTTGATATTATTTGCCTTGCCAGGAGCTGTACATATTCTTCCGGAAACATGTACTCAAACTGAAAACATCAGCTGTCGAGACTGACTTTGAAGGGGAGAATTCTTGTCAAAACAACCAAGAATTTTTAAAGAACACTTTGATGAGCAATCCTAGACTCGGTGACAGTATTCTGAAGTCTATGATCACCGACGAGGACACAACAGAAAATAGAAGTAACGAACTATTGCAAGGTATGCAAAATTATAAGTAAGAATATGTAGTTGTAGTATTGCTTCAGTTTGGAATATCTTTTTGCACTTTGGACATGTCCATAAGTGCTCTGATCTCCGTCGCAATATTTCCAACAGCTTCCAGTGACTAACCATACCAGTTCAATTTTGATTAATGAGCCAATTCATATACCTGTTGTACTGTTCTTTTCTGGCCACCCCAATCTTCAATCAAAACTCTTGCTGTCTAGCAGTTAACATGGATTGGTTTAAATGAAAATCCTCTTTGCTGCCACACTCTCTGAGAGCGTTCAGAATGTCAGCTCTATCCATTGGCTGACCCTCTGATATGGTGGCAGAGCCACTCTACTCTCTCATCGCCATCGACACCCATGTATCCCAGAACGAAGATGAATACAATTCTGTGAATTGACATTTGTAGTGATTCAGTCCACTATCTCCACACCGAACCAGCCTCCACCTTTCGAATCATACTCAATGAAACACTCAGAATGCATGCTTGCATGCATATAGTTTTGTGACTCCCCATTCCAATACCTGCACACTGAACCAGCCTCCACCTTTGGATCATACTCAATGAAACACTCAGAATGCATGCTTGCTTGCATGTAGTTTTGACTCCCATTCCAATATCTCACACGAACCAGCCTCCATCTTTCGGACCATACTCAATGAAACAGTCAGAATTCATGCATGCATGTAGTTTTGTGACTCTAGTCAGAGTAGTGCTGTAGTCACTGCCAGTATTTCTCGTATTTGTTCCAAACTTAGAAAGTATACCTACAGAAGGTATATAACTCGATAAAGAAATAGAAGCTGGAGTCCAGAGCAAACGCTGTCACCCACCTACTAACCCCACTACTCAGATCTCAAGACAATGACTTGGCTGTACACAACTGGACATGCCGGAGTGCACGGCAACAAACATGCTCACTTTCTTGCAAGCAATGCCCCGACTCAAGCTGTCAGAAGTATGGACAGAGCCGATGTCATAAATGCAGTGCATGCTCATTTATGTGATATTGGCCAATCTCATGCATTGGGCGATTGAGAATTAATAACTACATTTGGACATGCCAGACAGTGTCATTTTCGTGAGAGAGAGAGAAGATATACTAATCAACTTCTCATGGGTACGATGAGTACGTCAGTGGAGGACGGGGCACAAATGGGAATGCCAAATGAGCCCTGGCATCAATCAAATAACATAACTACTCAGATAATCAAATATCTCTCTGCCAGCTACACAACAGATGATCAAAAGCATCTTCATTCTTACTACATTCTGTCAGTGTCAAACATGGACAATGAATAAAGAAGCACCGATAAAAAAATAACGAAATATGAAATGCGTTGTCTCCGAAAGGTCACCAACAACACAAGAAGAGAAAGAGTAAAAAATACCAGAATCAATGAGAAGATTGCAACAAGACCCTGCTTGGATTACATCAATAAACAGAAAGAAATAGTTTGACCACCTAATTCAACTAAGTTACACTTTCTGTAAAGTCATCTACAGTCTACAGCAGAACATTGTGCTTAAGGGAGAGAAAGATCAAGAAAAAGATGCAAGAATTTGGTGGGTTCACTCCCACATTCGTCGTTCCACATGTAAGGATAGGAATTGGCCCTTCAACCTCCCACACAGTAGGGCCTAGACATATGAAGTGACCCTTCATACTCTAAGATATGAAAAGACTATGGAACATTTATATATATCTATAGGTAGGTGTTTATTGATTTTCTAGGCATCACTTATACGTTCAGTAGTTTGCCATTGCATCCTGAACAGTGAGGTCTGTATTTTACCGCTCATAAAATTCTGCGCCAACAAATTTGCTTCCAAATTGTCTGCCGCAGAGTTTGAACCAGGTACACTTGGATTGTGACCGAGCTCACTACCGCTTAAGCTACATGCATGCACTATATATATTGAAAAAAGAAGGGGCCTCAATTAATGGAATGTGCCGTGCAGCAAAGTTTATGTTTTCTATACTAACTTCCATCTTGTTGGTATGATTGTGTTTTACATAACTTTATCCTACCTTTGTTTTGTGAACTTATTTCAGCAATATACCTGGACTGTGTCAATTGTTGGCTTGACAAACTGAATGATGGAAGACAGCATAGTCCTGGCGACCTGGCAAAATGTACAAAAAACGCTCTTCACATTCTGGCATTCTACAACCCTATGCCATATTGGAATTACCTCCAACTGCGGCAGCTGTTTACACGACTTCTCACACTTGCTTTTAATGGGACAGTTCCATCGCTGACACCTGAGAGAATAGCATCATCCATTTGTGGTCGTCAGTCATCATACTTGCTCGATGAGTTCAGTAAAATATATCTGGAGGTTAGTAGAGTATTGTGAGCAATATAGAATTATATTGGTCATTGGCTATATGTTACTGAGATTGTATTTAGAATATATCAGTCATTGGCTATATGTTACTGAGATTGTATTTCTTTCTTCTTCTTCGAAAGCTCCATATGGACCACTTGTCAACCACTCTATGTGATTTGTATGTGATCTGAGTCTAAGAGCGATTATACGTTGTGCCAGTTATGCGCCTACAAGTAGGCCAGCACATTTGACTTCTGTGCTGCTTTTTGTGTACTAGGGTAGCATCCCTAGGGCCTTCATCAGTTGCCTCTTACGACAGGCATTGTAGGTTGCAGTGGTACTATTCTTTGCTCCCCTTGCAAGCCTCGACACACACTGGCAGTGGAGATTGTATTTAGAATATATCAATCATTGGCTATTTGTTACTGAGATTGTATTTAGAATATATCAATCATTGGCTATTTGTTACTGAGATTGTATTTAGAATATATCGATTATTGGCTATTTGTTAAGGATCTAGTACTTATTAGGGCACACTGAGTCCATGCATAGAAATGGATCTAGTATCTATTGGAACACACTGGATGGGAACATCATAGAAATGGATCAATTATAGATTTTGAACTGCCAAGGGTTCCTTTTCTTGCTCAACTTGAACACCGAACCAACATTTTATGGTCAGTCTCTGATAGGACTAGGAACATGAGGAGCGAACAGTACCTTTGAAATGAGAGGCGACGATCTAACATCTTTGACACATCCGCCAGAATATGATATTTCCTCATTCTTCTGCTTCCTAGATAACAAATATCTTTGGAGAATTTTATGTGTTTGCGATTCCATTGTAGCACACCTACAATTCTAATGGGTTATGTTTTTATTATTCTTATTTTATTGCTATAGAGAAATACAATATGTCATTATACTTCTGCTTTTCTCTAATCCTGTTTTGTCTCACAGCATCAGGCTTGGTAGAGATTTCTAGAACGGGTTTTTGTGTGCGCTTCATAAATAGTGTTTTTCACCATCTCTGTTATTTCTGGTCCACTTTTGAGTGGACATCCTTTTGCTTTGTATCCACTGTATTGGAGTAGCAATTGCTCTTTGAGGTGCAAAATCTTTTTGGTAATCTGCTTATGTGATCAAATCATTTAATTTGTTGTTTCTTGATGAAGTTCTGCCTATGTGTTTCCGGGGCTCGCAAGGGAGCAAAGAATAGTAACACTGCGGCCTACAAGGCATGTCGTAAGAGACGATTGAGGTAGGGGCCTAAGGAAGCTACCCTTGTAAATAAAAAGCGTCGCAGAAATCGGATGTGCTGTGGCCTACTTGTAGGCCCTTAATTGGCTCAATGTACAATCACTTTTGTGCTCGGATCACATACAAATCACACAGAGTGGTTTTTTCCCGATCCAGAAGCACTTGAGCTTTTCAGCTCTTTGGCTCGGTGCCATGGACATCGTAACCCTTCGGTTCGGTGCCACGAACACCGTAAATCTGGGGAATCTGTGGCTTTTTCTGTCATCCTGCGGAATTGAACCCGCACACACAGAGGGATAGTCACCCGTAGTCCAACGCGCTACGAACACGCTGGGCAGACGGGCACACACAATGGTTAACAAGTAGTCGTTGTGGAGCTTACGAAGAAGAAGAAGAATGATAAAGTTCAGTAGTGATGTTTTATTGATGTCATTAATCTGTGTGCTTTAATTTGTGTTTATAAGGTTTCCCAGCAAACTGTTGCCAAATCTGTGGATGATCACACTGACTATCTACAGGAAAACCACTGGCAGTGTCTACAGATCATGAATCACCTGGACAGGAATGTTTGCTGGAGAGACTTCTATGTTTCCTGCTACAAGAGAGGTGTTCACTTCCTGGGTGAAATATTGGTAATTGAGAAATCATCATAGATATTGAGTTTTATATATTATTTGTTTGCATACAAAATAATTGTGAAAATAGTGATTGTATAAATAATAAAATGACAAAGGAAGGGGAAAATTGTTCAAACTGACGTAAGATCTCAGCGGCAGTCCACAAACTCCATAGCACAGGTAAAAGTCCCCAATATTCTGAGCAGTCTTGAAGTACATAATGTGCATTCTGAGATGGCTGTCCACATGCATCAGTTATATGAGAACTATCATCATAGCGCTCCGGACACGGCCATAAGTGCTCCGATCTCTGCCTCAACAAATCCAGCAGCTTTCAGCGACCCAACGTGCCAGTCCAATGTTCATTAATCAATCTCTTTGCATATTTGGTATGTTGTTCTTTTCTGCACCAATATCGACACCAATATTCACAACCCTGAAATTCCATTGTTTGGAAAGACTCTCTCAATGCGTTAAGAATGTCACTTTAGTCCATGGCAGCTCCCTCTGATATTGTAGCCATACATATATGATGGAATTATCAATCTTGAATTTTGTATTCATGTGGCTGCAGAATAGATATTTTGGTAGTTGTCCTGTGTCAGTATTGTGGCTTTCTAGTTGATTTAATCATCCTTTTCTTTTGATGATACTTCGGCCATCTAATGAGAATGGAACCACATTTACTACCATCACATGCCTACAATAATAGACACTCAGGGCGCAGAGCACTAGGCAGGCCAAGAACACGATGGATAGATAACATCTCAGAGTCCCTGCGAAAGCATGGACTGACAGCGTCAAGCGCAACACGCCTGGCACAAGATAGAAAACTAACTCTCCCCACAACGCTGCACGTCAAATGTGGATAAGATAAGATAAGATACTTAACTGGTCATTTACAGCACCTTTCTTGGCCAGTCAGTCTGCTGTCTCAGTTCCTGGTATCCCACAGTGAGATGATAATCACTATATTACGACCTTGCACAGTTCAGACAGTAGAGCCTATAGACTTGACATTTTGCTCCTAGATATGAACAAGTGCTCTTGAAAGCATCCTCAACACTTCATAATAGAAAGAGTGTAAACTCAATATTCTTTAGATTTGAAAACAACAGCAATAATTCTAGCACATTAACTACTGTGTTATTTTGATTCCCTGAAGGAAGATAGTATTTGTTGTATTATTATAGTGAATAGTGAATGTTCAATGATTAGGTTGGAGAAGTTATTGTGAAGAAAGATAGTGGTGGTTTTATTGTGAATAATAGTTGTTTGATTATGGAGGTTATGGCAATGGCTAAAGAAATGGTCTAGCTGAAGTATCATCCATGCATGCTTTCTTAGTGTCTCAAGGAGTATGCTCAGGAAGATCAAGATAAGCTGGACTTGAAAGCAGGGGTGGGGTCTCTGAGGAGACCTAAGAGTACAAAAATCAGTTTTATTTTTGTGCTCAGGCACTAGATGTTTAAGAGAATTAATGGGAAAATAGTCTTGCTGGCAAGGCTACTGTAGAAAGCGGACTAGCAACGGACCAGGTTGATATTCTGAATGCATACTCCTATGGAAGGTAGGGCATGTAAATGATTTAAGAAATGAAGTTTAATCTGCACACTTAATCAGACTGCAAGAATCATAGAGGGCGAACGAGAAGAAGAAAGTCCGTTGATGATGATAATTGGTTGGCTAAAATAAAAATGAATGAATATTGTTATGTGTCTCTTTGTTTTCAGGATCTCAGCTTGGCTTTGATCAAATCAGGAAAATTTATACAACTACAAGATTTGTTGAGTTACCTAGAATTACAGCCTCTTAAACCTACAGTTCTACTAATGGGTTGGTCTCATTGTTTGACATCTGCCCATGCTAGGACACTCCTTGACACTCTCTGGGATGACTCAGTAAGTTCCCGATGTCACAGACACCACCTCTTGACAAGGAAAACATTTTCAACTTTTGATTATTACATTTACGAGGAAGTCAATAAGTAAGCCACAAATGGCTGTAGAAAAATAACTAAACATGATAACAACTTGAAACCAGTTTATTTTTATACATACATTGTTCCTTTATTTCTCAACATAATTTCCACCAACATTGATGCACTTATCCCATCGTTTTATCAATTCTCCCAAACCGGCTGCATAGAACTGCGGCTCTGTTTTCTAAACCACGTTTTCACTTCACATTCAACGTCATTCGCGAAATGTCTCCCGCCAAGGTGGGTTTTCAGTGGACCAAAAGGTGGAAATCGTTAGGGGCTAAGTCGGGACTGTAAGGTTGGTGTTCCAGAACTTTCCACCATAGTTGGTTAATTTTCTCCTGAGTTAATCGAGCCATATGTGGTCTGACATTGTCATGAAGAAGCAACACTCCTGTAGTCAGCAGTCCTGGGCATTTTTTTTGAATTGCATCATGAAGCATCGATAGAACTTCACAGTATGATTCAGAATTCACATTGTCACCTTTCTTCTTGAAATTGGTTAAAAGCACTCCCTGACAATCCCAGAACACCGTCAGCATGACTTTCCCTGCTGATGGCGTAACCTTGAATTTTTGACACAAGGCGATGAAAGTGTGCTCAATGTGGGTACCCAGACAATTGAAGGAGGAACACAAAATGAACCGATTTGGCCTGCCCTTACGTCATCTCTGTCGATTCGAAGATGAAGGAGAAGAGATGCTGAACAGGATTGTTACTGAGGATGAATCATGGGTGCATCACTACCAGCCCGAATCAAAGCGTGCTTCAATACATTGGAAACATCTTTCTTCGCCTTGTGTCAAAAATTCAAGATTCGCCATCAGCAGGGAAAGTCATGCTGACGGTGTTCTGGGATTGTCAAGGAGTGCTTTTAACCAATTTCAAGAAGAAAGGTGACAATGTGAATTCTGAATCATACTGTGAAGTTCTATCGATGCTTCATGATGCAATTCGAAAAAATGCCGGGACTGCTGACTACAGGAGAGTTGCTTCTTCATGACAATGCCAGACCACATACGGCTCGATTAACTCAGGAAAAAATTAACCAACTACGGTGGAAAGTTCTGGAACATCAACCTTACAGTCCCGACTTAGACCCTAACGATTTCCACCTTTTGGTCCACTGAAAACCCACCTTGGCGGGAGACATTTCGCAATGACGCGAAGTTGAATGTGAAGTGAAAACATGGTTTAGAAAACAGAGCCCGCAGTTCTATGCAGCGGTTTGGGAGGATTGATAAAACGATGGGATAAGTGCATCAATGTTGGTGGACATTTTGTTGATAAATAAAGGAACAATGTATGTATAAAAATAAACTGGTTTCAAGTTGTTATCATGTTTAGTTATTTTCTACAGCCATTTGTGGCTTACTATTGACTTCCTCGTATATAACTAAAGCGATGGTTTGGCTGGAGTCACATACTTTTATCCATGCATGCTAGGGAAGATTGAAACAGGCTGGGCTTGGAGAAAATGATTGAAGCCACTAAATAGGTTTAGGTTGACTTGGTTTGTTTGTTATATAGGGGATTATGCTGAGGCATGCCTCTTTCAATTTAAGAACGAACCTTGTTTTGGTTATAGCGTGTAGGCCAACAAACATTACAAATAAAAATTAACTCCTTTCTGAGAATCCAATAGTTTGTTTAGACTGACAAAAATAAGTTGTTTTTTTATTTATCGTTTACTGTAATCATTTGTAATCTTCTTCTCTTTCACCCTCTAATCTTATCAAGAATTCAGGCATTGTCCGGGCATCCAGTATGGTGTTTCTGTCTGATTTTGCGTGAAGGCTTGCTTTCCCTATCACCAGTGTCCCTCGCATTCAGGCAAGCCTTCTCTGACTTCAGAGGTTATTAGCATAGTGAAAGTCCAAGCTGATACATGGGCGAAGTCATTTTGTCAGATGACCATCATTTGTACTAATTGTAAAAAAAAAATCATTTACTGTAGCATAGTGTCAGATCTGATTGGTCGTAAGGAGACTGTCGAGTTAACTTATGTTTGAATACATAATTAGTTACACAAGTTGACATAATCGATCATCCATTTCACATGAGACAATGTTTGTATGTTGACAGGCAGAATGTTATAATCCAAGACTGGCTAATGGTTGCCGCAGACTGGCATATCACTTGGATCTCATTCAATGGTGCCTCGATAGAGCCAAGTAAGTTATTTGTTCTAATACTTTTATAACGTCAAGTGAGTTGTTTATTCTAATGATCTATAGAGCCAAATGAGTTGTTGGTTCTCTGTAAAATTTTAGTTTTTCGTCTGTACAAATTTGTGTCCTGTTGGATAATATTTTGGTTAAAATTACGATGTGCCTGTCCTATATGGACCTAACAGTGGTGCAACATACTCACATGATCGGTGCAAACCACACAGTTCACAGAGAATAGTTAACTTGGTTGATAAGAACGAACACAATGAGAAGAATGGCTTTGCCACCATATCAGGGAATGGGGGGTTAACCAATGGATAGAGCTAACATTAACGTTCACATAGATTGTGGGTGCGAAGAGAATTTTCATCTAAACCAGTCCACATCAACTTCTAGATTGCAACAACTTGGCTTGAAGATTGAAGTAGCCAGAAAAGAACAGCACAACAGCTATATGAGTAGGCTCATCAATCAACATTGAACTGGTACAATTAGTCACTGGATGCTGTTAGAGATATTGCAACGTAGATCAGAGCACCTATGTACATGACCAACTTGCAATGAAGATATCTGAACGAACACAAACAAATAAATACAAATTTGTTCTTATGTATTTCATATTTTAATATTCAAACACAATTGAAATGTGTTGTTTTTGTAACATTGAAATACCAGTAACGGGATGTGCCTCTTGACCATTTGCGATAGTCTTTTGGCAGCCATGAGAGTTCTTGATCCAGATTCTCCATAGTAAGATCATCAGGTCATTGTTATTACAAGGTAGATCCTCTCATTCTTTTTCCATCCAAGATTTCCTCCAACATTATCTTCTCTAGGCTCTCATGTCGTTTGATGTGTCTGAAATATTTAATTTTCCTTGATTTCATCGGGTGTACTAAATAATCATTGAAAAAGAAAATCGTGGCATATCCCTTACAGGACTTCGCCATCAACCACAGTAAACGAGTTGTTGATTTTCTAGACACCAAGTATACATTAAGTAGTTTGCTATTGTTTTCTGAACAGTGAGGTCTATTTTACCATTTGTAAAATCACGGAACAAATTTGCTTCCAAACTGCCTGTCGCGAAGTTTGAACCAAGTACTCTTGGATTGTGATTGAGCTCACTACTACTTAAGCTACAGACACCCACTGAACATTACCATATATTTATTTGCAGCCTTAATCTTACTTTGTTGTTCTTGTTTGTTACCACCAGACCACTTCTGGAGAGCTCAGGATCAAACCCCAGTAACCAGGCCACAGAACTTCTCCAAGGTTTGGAGACACATTCAGTTTTATACATGCTTCATCAATCCACCAGTTTAGCCTCACTTGACCACTCTGAAGTTCTACATCTACTAACTAATGTCTCAGCCAACAAAAGTGAGTAACAATATCTTGTAATGATTTTTTGTCATACTTTTTACACAATGGAAAGAACTTCAATGACATTGGGTGATTTTAAAATACTTTTTGACAATGGGAAGAACTTCAATGACATCAGTTATTTTTAATAATTTTTAGACCATGGGAAGAACTCCAGAAATATTTAATTATTTTAAAAAAAATGCTTTTAAGACAATAGTGATAACTTCATCAACCTCAATAGATGACATCCACTCATACAGCAATTTGCCAGTTTGGACCATCCGAAGCATCAACTGAGAGTCAGATACAACAACCACCCCAGTAAACTCTTTTGTATAAAACAACTATTGTATCGTTACTTCTATTCAGTTGTAAAACAAGTATGTTTTAT
The DNA here is from genome assembly GCA_020796225.1 of Arion vulgaris. Classification (NCBI taxonomy): domain Eukaryota; kingdom Metazoa; phylum Mollusca; class Gastropoda; order Stylommatophora; family Arionidae; genus Arion; species Arion vulgaris. The sequence continues at coordinate 43,244,757 of CM036754.1, forward strand.
GAAGTTCATATAGTGGTAGTTTCATATTTTTCTTTTACCAATGACATGTGATGGTTGATGTAGTAAACATCCCCTGCCACCTTTACTTCCAAGTGTTTCTCTGATACCCAACTGAAGCTTGGTCGATTTGAGAGCTCTTGCAGTCTGGAAAAATCCCACTCCAGCTGAGGGTTTTAAACTTGAGACCTGAGTCACAGATAACAAAGTTGATAACACTGTGCTAGTAACCATGTGTGATGGAAATTTCAGGGTTTCCCAAATAAATTCTTTGTGTATACACGGTTCGACTACCTGAGACCCTAATCCTTTACTTGGAGATCTAAATTACAAGTACCACGGAAGTTGGAGACAGGCGTATCTGAGCGCGAGGACACTGATGGTAAGGAAAGCAAGCCTTCATGCAAAATTCAATCAGAGGTGCCATATTAGTTACCATGACTATGCCAGAATTCATATCTGGCAAACAGGGAAAAAATCAATTTGGGACCAATACATCTGTGAAACAAGGGGTCTAGCTACTGTACTATTGCAGCTCTTAACTTTACGTCATAGACATCTCAAAGGTCAACGATGTAGTCCAGGTCAATGCACAAAGAATATAATCACATATAAAGAAACAGGGCGTCTGAGATAGTGAAGTTTGATAAAATGCTGCGCTAGTGACGCGGAGGTGGAAATTGTTAATTTGTACATTTCTTGATATTTTCTTGTTAATTTGTACATTTTTTATATCATCTGTTAATTTGTACATTTTTTATATCATCTTTTAATTTGTACATTTTTATATCATCTGTTAATTTTTACATTTTTTATATCATCTGTTAATTTGTACATTTTTTATATCATCTTGTTAATTTGTACATTTTTTTATATCATCAGTTAATTTGTTAATTTTTTATATCATCTTGTTAATTTGTACATTTTTTAATATCATCTGTTAATTTGTTCATTTTTTATATCATCTTGTTAATTTGTCATCTTGATATTTACTTGTTAATTTGAATTTTAAAAACATTTTCATGTTAATTTGTAAATTTCTTGATTGTTTTCTTGTCAGTTTGTAAATTTCAGGATTATTTTCTTGTAAATGTCTGGATTATTTTCTTGTAAATTTCTGGATTATTTTCTTGTAAATTTCTGGATTATTTTCTTGTAAATTTCTGGAATTATTTTCTTGTAAATTTCTGGAATTATTTTCTTGCTAATTTATAAATTTCTGGATTATTTTCTGGCTAATGACAATGACTGCACTTGTATCTTGTGAGACTTTCAGTTAATTGATTTGTTTTCTTTGCAGAAAAGGGAGGTAAGAAGAAAGCTGTTAGTTTTCAAGATGACTCTAAACCTTCAGAAGCCTCTCCAGAACCTGTCAACACTGAGCAGCAAAAGGATATCACAATCTACAGAAGTTACTGTGCTATCAAGAATGTAATGGATGTAGTGATGTTTTGTGTTGACAACTTTGAACAGATTTAATGATCCTGTACAGGTTAAGAGAATGTTAAGGGCTAAGAAGCTACACAGGAGCTTCAACACAGATCAGTCAGTGAGTTCTAGTGAAGGGGAAGATTCTTCTACTGGGGGAGATGTATGCCCAAGTGAAGCAGACAAAGCAAAAGAGAAAGAAAACTCTCAACAGTTTGTAAAGTTATATGACGAGATGGTAACGAAGAAGCTGAAAGAGACACAAGATCATCTTTCTCAGCTGCAACCTCTTAACTACAGACTAGAAGTTCTAGAAAATATATTCTCGATTCTCTTTGTCACCCATGAGGATCTTAGCGATCTGAATGGCGTGACAGAGATCGAGACAGATGATGAGGACGGAAGCAAACGCAGCAGTCTGGACAACATACGCCAAGACAGCATTTTAAATTCTGAAGATGAATCAATTTGTGATGAAAATGTGTTTGAGAAGGCAAAGACAGAAATAAAGTTGCTTGAAAAATCAGCATCGTCCCCAAATATGATCAACGTTGCTCAGATGTCAAGAGAAACAAGTCTAGATTACGATGCACCCTTTGTTGATCCTTATCAGAAACAGAATGATCCCATACTTGCAGCAGCTCCTCCTGAGTCATCCTATTTTACACTGAGTCCTGAACTACAGAAAAAAGCAATAGCATCTGTGAAAAATCAAAAAGAAACTTCAATGTTTATGAAACAGATTCAGCAAGAAAGTGTGCAGCTACTAAGGAAGTCACATGAAGAAAAAAAAGAGTAAACTCTGAACCCTCACCAAACATAATTGTGGGCTTTCTTTCTAATGAGTACATCGTCAGAGATGTCCTGCATTTGTTAAAAGACGCCATCTCTGATCTCAACAGGGCAAAATTTGCTATAACTGGAAAAACATCTGATGTGGCCAGAAAAGATATGTCTAAAACTTCAAAGTCCGGTATTCCTAACGTTGATCCTGTCTTGGAGGTTCTGCTGCAGGCACACATACCAACCAGCATTCCATTGGAAGTCTTGTCCAAGAGGATCACGAAACTAACTCAGGCTGTACATGAAGCTTGGTGGAGGTTTCAGCTTAGCTCATGAAGTTTTCCACGACAGCCTTCACAAATTTTACCTGAGAAGGTGTATGTCACAGACAATGATATCAACTTCCTTCCAGTGTGTAAGGGAAAATCCTTCAGTCTTGATGCAGGTAAGTACAAATTGATATCTATTCTTTCATCCTGAAACTTTCACAGAAATTTGGTGGTATCTGCACTTTTTTGGTTTAACATACATTTTCAGCATGCCATTTGTTTGGGACACAATTTACTTTCCTTTTCTGATTTCTCACTGAACCTCATAGCCGTCCTTGGCATGTCTCACTGAATCTAATGACTGTCCTTGACATATCTCACTGAGTCTCATGGTTGTCCTTGACATGTCTCTCTGAGCCTCATAACTGTCCTTGACATATCTCACTGAACCTCATAGCTGTCCTTGACATATCTCACTGAGCCTCATGGTTGTCCTTGACATATCTCACTGAATTTAATGACTGTCCTTGACATGACTCACTGTATCTAATGACTGTCCTTGACATATCTCACTGAGCCTTATGGTTGTCCTTGACATATCTCACTGAACCTCATAGCTGTCCTTGACATGACTCACTGAATCTAATGACTGTCCTTGACATGACTCACTGAGCCTCATGGTTGTCCTTGACATATCTCACTGAGCCTCATGGTTGTCCTTGACATGACTCACTGAATCTAATTACTGTCCTTGACATATCTCACTGAGTCTCATGGTTGTCCTTGACATGTCTCTCTGAGCCTCATAACTGTCCTTGACATGTCTCACTGAACCTCGTGACTGTCCTTGACATGTCTCACTAAACTTCATGACTGTCCTTGACATGTTTCACTGAACCGTGTTACTGTCCTTGACATGTCTCACTGAACCGTATTACTGTCCTTGACATGTCTCACTTAACCTCATAGCTGTCCTTGATATGTCTCACTGAACCGTATTACTGTCCTTGACATGTCTCACTTAACCTCATAACTGTCCTTGATATGTCTCACTAAACCTCATAACTGTGCTTGACATGTCTCACTAAACCCATATTACTGTCCTTAACATGTCCTACTCAACCTCATGACCGTCCTTGACATGCCTTACTAAACCTCATGACTGTCCTTGATATTTCCCTTTAAACCTCATAACTGTCCTTGATATTTCTCACCAGATAGTGATCCATATGTGGCTTGTGTTGAGCGGATTACATCAGGGTCACAAATAATATTATCACAATCCAACATCATGTCCAAAATGATGGCCAACCCAGAAAGTCTACTCACTCACAGTTTGGTCAAGAATAACTCATCCCAGGCAGCAGAAGTTATGAAGGTAACCTTGTTAATGATGTTTAATGTTACCAAGAAGTAGAGAGAAAGAAATATTCAGAAAAATGTGAAAGATGAATTTATTTCAATTATACACATGGCGAGTCACCAAGTTAAATACAAATAAGATTCAGACCTTTGTCAGCGGATATCTTCGGCAGATTCTCATACTGAGATGGTATGATAGAGTTGCAAATACAGACCTGTGGATAAAAACAGGACAGAAACCCATGATGACCCAGGTTAAGAGGACAAAATGGCGATGGGTTAGGCATACCCTATGGAAGACACAGTTGAGTGTCACTAGACAAGCACTTGAGTGGAACCCGCATGGAAAAGAGGACACTCTAAGCAGACCTGGAGAAGAAGTCTTATTGAGAACTGAAGAGTGCTCAACTAGCCTTGGAGACCATAAAGAAAACAACCAGAGACCGAGAAAACAACTGTTTAGGTCCTATGCTCGACTAGGAGTGGAGAGACATAAGGAAGGTAAAGTAGCTCAAGTACTTGCTTTGAAACCTGGATCAGTTCCAGCTTAGACATTCTCCAATCACTTCACCTGAAATTTGGTGTCTAACTTGCTGAGTTGGGACAGAGAAAAGCAATCTTACCACCTCACTTAAGAATGATGTCTAAGTGTTGTGAGATCTCTATTACTCCACATAACTACTATTACTCCACATAACTACATCATTATAGGTAATAGAATTGTATTGATAGTTTATTTTGAAATACATACATGTCACCATGAACACTTTCTTTCTCAAATCCTGTTTGTCTCACAGCGTCAGGTCAAGAAAAGGTTTCTAAAACGGGCCCTTGTTTGCGCTTCGTAGATAGTCTCTTTCATCACCTCTGTTATCTCTGAGGTCCCTCTTTTGTGTGACCGTCCTTTTGCTTTGTACCCATTGTATCGAGCAGCATTGCTCTTTGAGGTGCACTGTCTGTTGGTAATCTGCTTACGTGGCGAACCATTTAATTTGTTGTTTCTTGATGTAGTCTAGTACTGATGTTGTACCCACTTTTTTCCTGATGTCTTCATTTCTCAACGGTCTCTTCTTGTTACACCCAGCATTCTGTGTAGACACTTCAGCTCTGTCGTGACTAGTTTTCTTCTATCATTTGTTGTAAGTGTCCAGGTTTGGCACTGGTAACATAATGTGGGGAGAAAGATTGTGTTGAACATTGTTCTTTTTGTATTCATGGTGACATGTTTGCATCTTAAAATTGGCGCCATTTGTCCTATCATTTGATTTGCTTTGTTGCATCTGTATTGAATTTCATTAGTTATTCTTTCATTTACTGAACACTAAAAGAGCATTGTTTATCACAATCTTTCCCCCCACATTATACAATCAGTGCCAAACCTGGACATGACATCAAATAATAGAAGAAAACTAGTCACGATAGAGATGAAGTGTCTACGCAGAATGCTGGGAATATCAAGAAGAGATCGGTTTGAAAAGACATCAGGAAAAAAGTGATACAACATCAGTACTGAACTTCATCAAGAAACAACAAATTAAATGGTTTGGCATCCACATAAACAGATTAACAACAGACAGTGCACCTCAAAGAGCAGTGCTACTCTGATACAGTGGATACAAAGCAAAAGACTGTCCACACAAAAAGTGGACCTCAGACATAACAGGTGATGAAAATCACTGTTTATGAAGCACACACAAAAGCCCATTCTAGAAATCTCTTTTTATCCTGACGCTGTGATGCAAAACAGAATTAGAGAAAAGAAAAGAAGAAGTAGATTGATAGTCTGTATTTCATCACCATTTTCTTATTAAGAGTTAGTATATTTACACTTCTTTGTTTCTATTCTAATCCAGCTTTTCAAACTAACTGAGAAAACTGCAGAGACATGCGAAGTGAGTTTTGCTGATGTTTATCAGAACAGCTCTGACAAAATCTGGGATTTGGAGCCAGAAGTTAGGGAATCTACACAGGTCAAGGTCGGCAAGCGAAGTATTGCAGCTCTCAACAAAGCAGCAGCAGTGGGTGTGGCAACAGCTTTTTTATCAAACATTGTGGAGGATTTGTTAGCAAACCCTTGTGTGCCACCTGTGCGAAACGAAATCATCTACCGTAAGAGAAAACATGGCCAGTTTCTTGAACCTTGACCCGTCGTCTGTACTATTGTTAGATCTTTTATGTACAAGCTGCCGAACCTGGGACACATGCTCCAATATGTTAGACATTATCAAAACTAAAACTAAATTGCTCAAACACGATCCGAGACACCTGGATCACATGCCTCTTGCCAGTAGTAGTCTGCTGAGTTCATCTCCTTCAACAGAAGCATTCCAGCCTCTTTCACCAGAATCACCATCTACCTCTAATGCATCACCATACACAAACACATCCAAACCAAAGAACCTCAGAGTTTCCCTACAAGGAATAACAGGCTGTAGTGAGTTGTTGTGGTGTCTCAATGACCTGGTTCATTTCAGAGATAGTGGGTCACATCTCTTAATGCTGTGGTCATCTTCATCATCATCTTCTGCTAAAGTAGGCCTACACCATCACTTTCATTCAGCGTTTTCTTCCCTACGAGTTGACAACCTCCGCAGTATAGAGACAGCCACAACCGAACTAAGAAAGACAGTGGAGTATGCTTTACAAGTTCTAGGAGGTGGTACCCTGGAGCATCACTTGGATATCGTGACAGAAGATCAAACATCATCACATTCCTCATCTCCTCGGGGAAGCATATCAGGCAGCTGTAAGAATCTCATTGTCTTTAACTAATTACTTTGTGATACTGTAAACATATTTTATTACAGTTTGGGGGGCAAATGGTTAAACACAGGGACGTTTCCTCATAGAAACATTCTGTGTTTTACCCCTTAGTAAGGTCAAAAGTTTTTTCTGTTGAGAAAATAAAACCAATGACCTTTCACACTTATGGCATTTGCTTCGGGCAAGTGATCTTTATTCCTCTGCTCCGTATAATCCTTCAGCGTACTCTCAGAAATGGAAGCAAATCAGTGTAATAGCTCTCACATTTTTTTGGTCCGATCCAGAAGCACTTTTCAGCTCTTGGCTCGGTGCCATGGACATCGTAACCCTTCGGGTTGGTGCCACGAACACCGTAAATCTGGGGAATCTGTGGCTTTCTGCCATCCAGCGAATTGAACCCGCACACAGAGGAATAGTCACCCGTAGTCCAACGCGCTACGAACACGCTGGGCAGACGGGCAACACACATTTTGTTTAAAATCTGCACTGTCAGATTGTATTGTTTAGTAGAAATTATTGTTGTTGACTTCTGTTCTGAAGTTCTACATTTGCAATCTAAGGTTCAGTATTTGGTAGTAAAGAGGGAGTAAGGTTTGCTATGAATCCCATATAGAAATGCTTGCAGTCAAATCAACCTTGAGGTCCAATTATTGGATGCAGTGTTCCCTGTTTTACTAACACAGGTCTGGTGGTGAATGGAGCATCTGACGCCAAAAAGGTAGAATTACAGAAGTCTACTGGGCTAAAACTCTATATGGCCTTTTTCATCTTTACAGATAGTCAATTGGCAAGTGTTTTACTGGGACAACTTCTGAGTTTGCGCTTGTCTCTTTCCTTTCAGCTCATCCCTATGTCTGTTTTCAAAAGACTCTGCACCTTTTCATACTGTTGTTTTCCACTTAACTCGGTCATCAGCTAGTTTTTCCCATTTGTTGAGACAGATAGAATCATTTTTCATTGAGGATTTGCATCTGAGGGATGTTCTACCTTGGTGCCTGTTCCCCACCGAAAGTTCACAGAACAACACTTGTTGTGGTATGCGGCTATTGGCCATTCTTCTCACATGCCCACGCCATCTTAGTCTTCCACTGCTGAGCATGCTCATGATGGAAAGCAGGTTTGTACGTTATACTTGACATAAGTACTTGATATAATTGAATCTTCATATGCAATGTTAATTTTGTGTTTTTCCCATGCTCTCTTTGATAGTTTGCAGAATGTGGTAACCGCACTACCTATTCAAGCATTGATTTCTTTATCAAGAGAAAGGCTGGCAGTGACTATGACCCAAGAGAGCAAAACTTTTGAACTGGTGTTAGATGGTTACCATTTAAAGTCACCTGTGTGATGCCAGGGCTCAAGGAGCAATGAATAATAACACTGCGACCTACAAGGCATGTCATAAGCGCGACTGAGGTAGGGCCTAGGAAGCCGCCCTATGAAAATAAAAAGCGTCGTAGAAATTGAAGGCGCATAACTGGCACAATGTCTGCTCTTAGACTCAGATCACATACGGATGACAAAGAGTAGTTTAATACTTGTTTAAAATAAGTGTTCGAAGAAGAAGAAACTAGTACTGGTTGTGGTCTGAAAAATGCACATCTGCAGGGCTAGATGATAGAAGCAGAGAGAAATAAAAGTTTGTGGTTCAAAGTCTCTATTTGGTAATTGTTTTTTTACAGGCCTAAATACTTGTTTCTTCTTCTTCACCTTTCAACTCCCAACGGAGAACAGGTCTTCAACAAACTTCCTCCAGCTCTTCCTCTCTGTTGCCATCCTTTCCAATTCTTTCCATGTTTTACCTATCCTTTTTATATCAGTCTCCAGCTCTTTTCTCTGTGTCTGTCTAGGCATTCCACATCTCCTCTTTTCCTGCGGTTCCAAAACAATGCCAGGTTTGCAATGCTTCAGGTTGGTCTTCTCAATGTGTGTCATATCCCTCACCATTGTCTTTTCATTAGCTCTTTCTCCACTGGTTTCATCTTAGTTCTTTCTCTGAGTTCCTCGTTCAATCTTATCATACAATCTCATCCTCTATTCTACATCCATCAAGGTCTGTAGTTTTCTGGTGGTTTCTTTTGTTGTGCTCCATGTTTCCAAGCCATAGAACAGTATTGACTTGACATTTGATTGAAAGATTCTCAAGCTTTATATTTGTTTTGATCTCCATTGACTTCCATATCTTACTCAATGCAATAAAGTTTCCCCTTATTTTTGTATTCTTATCTTGACATCTTTTTTGTACTCCCCTTCTGTGTCTACGCTGCTACTAATGTATGTGTATGATTCTACATTAAACACTTGTTAACTGTCTTTATTTACCAAATTAATATAGGTACATTTCATTTGCAGTATAAGTTCAATATGCCTCCTGGTTTTCTGTCTGCAGTTTCCGGCAGCATCTCTGGCAGTGTGAATAGTCAGGGTGGCAGAGAAACTGCTGGACAACGAACACATGTCAGGCAACAAGTTGACCAGAATCCTCTGCATATAGCAATGAAGCAGCTAATGCATAATATGGAGAAATATGTCCCAGGGGAAGGATTCACCCAAATTGTTTTAGGGTGAGTTATATGCTTGAAAATGATTCTTATTTTACATCATACACTTTCAAGTATATAATAAAAATAATAATAACTATCCATCATAGCGATGATGACAACAGTCTCAGACGTGTGTTGCTGTACATCTCTGGTGTGTGTGGAGGTAACTGTAAAGTCACATCCTAGAACACAATCCCCTACCACAGATGGGGTATACATGATCGAGGTTAGATATGTGGGTGTTATGTGTCTTGTCTTTTCACACAGCTACTTTCATTTTCAGATGATTCTGTGTGATATTTTCTCAATAGGTCAGTCCATATTTGAGTCTGCCATTAACTCTCTACACTTTTTCTATGTCTTCAGAAAGAGCAGCAAAGTGAGTGGCCCTCCCACCAAGAACTACCTTCTCAGTCTCTACGAGCATGTGAAAGAGATGTCATACCTTGTGGCTGAGTGTGAAGGAAAGAACAGAGGTAAGTGCTTCACCTTTGTATTTCTTCTTCTTCTTCATGTCAATCGTTCTTTTTGACCATTGTGATCATTCTTATTGTGATATATAAACAGCCTTTGCAAGAACAATTTTTTCGTACATCATTCAGCACCATTTGGAGCTCTGGTGCTTATCCTTCGGTGATGTGTCCGATTTCAGCCAGCATTTACTGGGCTCACTCTCTGTCAACTTTTGGTTGTCCCCAGCCAACCTGCAAGGCAGCAGGTTACCTTTATATTTATGATCAAATGCTAATATATCCAACATCATCTAGTAGCTTGTCATGTGCAGAACTTTCTCACCATAACATTCCTTCAAAATTTCCCTCTATCATGAAAATTGTGACATATCTCTTACAAGGCGTTGCCATCAACGCAGTAAATGAATTGTTGATTTTCTAGGTACCACTTCTACATTCAGTAGTTTGCCTTTGCTTTCTGAACATGAGCTCTATTTTTGCCATTCGTAAAAATCCATGAGAACAAATTTGCTTCCAAACTGCCCACCGCAGAGTTTGAACCAGGAACTCTCAGGTTGTAATCGAGCTCACTATCGCGAAGCCACATATGCTCACTTTCTATATCATAGCTCTTCCAGAATTGCCTTTTCCAAACCTTTGTGTTGCTTTATGAGTCAACCTGCATCCCTTTCTCAATCTAATTTTATTTCATCAACTAATTTTCTTCAGTCCAGAGTTTTTGTTGGATTGATGTGTTCTTTTTTTTACCTATGAATTTTTAAGCACTCATCTGTAACTGTCTTTAATATTCTATATATATATATTTTTACATCATCAACAAAAATCTGAGCAGAACTTTGCCACACTAACATCCTTCGGAATTTCTCTCTCTACTAGACCAGATGTCCCTGCCTCAGCAGCCATAATCTTCAAATCATCAGTTACATCCTCAATCCATCTTCTCCATGGTCCTCCTCTTTGATGGGATGACTCCTTCATAATGGTATTCTCAAATATATATGAGACTGCAGTAAAACTATTTGATTGGCAAAAACGTAATCACAAAGTACTGTAGTTTTACAAATTACAAAAACAATGACAAAATAAAGCTATGTTTTGACCAACAAGGCCTTTATCAAGCAAAGCGAACAACAGAGTGGCAAATTTAAAAAAACAAATGGACGACCAAAAACAAACGTTTCTAATGAAAATCTGGAATAAAACGAATAACGAAATAAATGTAACACAAAAACACACATAAAACTAGAAATAGAACGGAAGAGAAACAATGAAAAATCTAGTAAATATATAACTTGAATACATGCAACATATTACATTACAGAGCGGGACAGAAGTCTTAAGGATATGTTGGTACACAGTATCCTTAAGTCCAATATCCAGACTCATTTTGGCACTGTTCAGTGTGGTCGTCGGCGTTGCAACACATGTGCTTATGTGATACAGGCGGTACTGTATCTTTTCCTTTAGCACGTTTCTTATTGTGATGGTTTCACATGCGAGTCCGTAATCTTATCTATGCCATTATCTGTAAGCGGTGTAACAAGGCTTATATCGGCGAGACAGGCAAGAGGCTCAGTGACCGATTCGCTCAACACTTGCGCGACATACGCCAATGCTCTGTGACCCTGTAGCCACCCATTTCAATGATACTGGCCATTTAGGAGCTCCACGATGTCAGGTCACAGCCATCCGATCGTGTTCTTCAGATGATCGCAGTCGATTTGCTCTGGAGAATCGGTTGATTTCTTTGTATGGTACTTTGTGACCACGTGGGCTCAACGTATTACATTCCTATGCTTCTTAGTAGTTTCTCTTCCCATGCCTTGTAATCTATATGGGTATATGTTGCATGTATTCAAGTTATATATTTACTAGATTTTCATTGTTTCTCTTCCGTTCTATTTCTAGTTTTTATGTGTTTTTGTGTTACATTTATTTAGTTATTCGTTTTATTCCCAGATTTTTATTAGAAACGTTTGTTTTGGTCGTCCATTTGTTTTTTTTAAATTTGTCACTCCTGGTTTGCTTGATAAAGGCCTTGTTGGTCGAAACCTTGCTGTATTTTGTCATTGTTTTTGTAATTTGTAAAACTACAGTACTTTGTGATTACGTGTTTTGCTAATGGTATTCTCCAACCTTTTGTGTCTCTTTATATGTTCAAAATACTTCAATTTTCTCATTCTTATTTGTAGCATCAGCCAGTTTCTTTGATTCTGAGTTCTTTCTGGATAGATCTATTTGTTCTCGTCTCTGTCCATGATATACAAAGGACTCTTCTGTAACACTTATATTCAAATGTACAAAAGTTTGTAGACATCAATTATTGCCTACACCAGCATGACACTGATGATAGGATATCAATTTACATATTTGTGTCTAATCAACATGCTAATAAATATGTCTTCTATTCTACAGAAGTCTCCAGTAACTATTTCAAAGTGTTAAATGATGGACCAATCAGTATACTAGGACGTCTTATGTTTGTTAAGAAGATGCCGCCTGCCAGGTAATGGGAATTCTGTAGTTAGTTAGTTTGTTCCTTTACATGCAAAGGTGGCACATAGGGCAGAGGTTTTAGATCTCCATGTGATGCGGTTCGTTGCTAGCAGTTGGAGATCTTGTATGTTTTACATCCCAATAGCTTACTTTCTTGTTGGATGGATCTTTGAAGAGTGGTCTTTGGTCTTCACGTTTTCTTTTCCCAACTGGTGACCACATAATGACTTGTCGATTTAGCCTCATTTCATCTGATCTAAGAACTTGACCTAAATATTTCCACCTTTGTTTCCTTATAATATTTGATACGGGTTGTTGGTGTGTTCTATCTCTCACTGTGTTGTTAGAAACGAAATCACTCCATTTACTTTTAATAATTTTCTGAGACATTTATTCTCAAAGCTGTCCAGTTTCTTATCAATTTTCTTTGTTGATTTCCAACTTTCACAACCGTAGGTCAGTACAGGAATCACACATGACGTCAATAATTTAACTTTGTTGCATATACTAAGGTCTTGAGATTGCCAGGATTCTGTAGACTAACATTTTAAAGTCAAGTAGAGCATGTCTCTTGCGGAACGTTGCATTCATCACAGTCCGCCTGAAAAGCTCTCTGTCTCTTGCAAATTCTCGGCCTCTTCTAGCGTCATGTTCAAGGTTTCTTTGATGTCCTGCTGCCATCTTTGTCTTGGTCATCACTGCCTCATTTTCCAGAACCATGCCTTCCATTCTCTTTCTCTCCAGACGCTGTGCATTTATCAGAGGCCAAAATATTTCATCTTCGGGACATGATGTTATTTATGAGCCAATGCTCCTTGATATTCAGGTCTTGTAGGATGTCTTTGTTTCTTCTCTTCTCTTTCCAGAATGTTCTAAGAACTTTTCTATAGCACCTTGTTTCAAAAGCTTCAATTTTGTTTTTAATGTTGTGTTATGGTCCCGATTGCATCCACATGTTGCCACAGGGAATATGCATGTTCTTAGAAGAATATGCATTCTAAAGTACTTTTCTAAAAAGGGTCTTAAACCAAAGGATTGACTTCATTACACCAGGGTTTTTACCCCTTAGGCTCAGTCCCTCTGCAGAAATGGCATGTCACCTGTCGAGTATGCACATAGCATGAACTCCATAGCTCTGGTAACAATCATAGTGGTGTTAGTAGAAAATGAACTCGTGAACAGAATGGCGTGTTTGGAATCAAACCTGTGACCTTGGACGTAACCACTTAGCCACAGATACCCCACTAAGTATTGTTCTATGGATCTGAAACTTATAAAGCAGATAATAAAATAGAAATTATGTCAAGGGATTTCTTCTTCTTAGTGACCAATTTTACCATTCTTATGTGAAATATATTCATCTTTGCAAGAACAACTACGTTTTCCGATCCAGAAGCACTTGAGCTTTTCAGCTCTTTGGCTCGGTGCCAACGCCTCGTAAATTTGGGAATCTGTGGCTTTTTCTGCCATCCTGCGAATTGAACCCGCACACACAGAGGGATAGTCACCCGTAGTCCAGCGCTACGAACATGCTGGGCAGATGGGCGACGACTAAGTTAAACCCTGTTGCAGGTCCTTTCTTGTGTATGGTACCACACACATGTAGGAAGGGGATTTGAGAGAAGACTTCTTAGAAGAATACTTGAGAGGATAAGATTAGCAATATCAGCAAATATTTGCTAAATTTATAAGAATGATTAAAAATAAAATACCTACAAAATATTTTCACTATTTCTAAAAATTACATAAGGACTCACATCAGTTCTGCAGAGTTTATACACTGCCGCTGAGATCTTCCTGTGTAAGAAAGAGATCGGAGCACATATGGTTACTCACTGAAGTGCAATGATGATGATCCTATCAATCAATCCAGCATTATCAGACTTCAAGAACTTACTGGTCTGGAAGACATACATAAGAGATACAAAGTGGGGATGATTGGACATGTCCACAGGATGAGAAAAGAAAGACGGTCAAGACATACAATGCAGCGGACACCATTGAAATAGTTGAAAAAAAGGAGGTTTAGGGGCATATGAAGGAGAAATTTTGAAACAGAGCTCAAAGATATGCATAAGACTAAGTTTGAGGTAGAAAGAAATGCACAAGATCAAATTGAGTGAACTTCTTTCATCTCTGCCGTATGTGCCCTTGGGTGGAACATGAACTGATGATGATGAGTATAAGTTGGCATGACCGGCAGATGATCTGGTGGCAGGAAATGAGCACAAGGAACTGTACCTTGACTGCTGTATCCTTGAGCAGGACAAAGAGTTCCCTAGTGCTAGGGCAGTCCAATTCTGGCTGCTCTACCGGGTGGGTAAAAATCCAGATACCCTAGCTCTTCAGTGATAAGTACATCATAAATACTACATGACATTAGACTCCGAAGGTGAGCTGCAATAGCATAGTGGTTAGTGCACTTGCTTCTTAGGCGCATAGTCGGTTCAACTCCACAGTAGCAGTGGATTTTTTTTCTGGACATAATGGTTATCAGTTCGACCCAGCCTCGATATGGTACAGGACAAGCACTGTGAAATAAAGATGGCCGTCATGATGTTAACCACATTACTCATCGTCTGTCGATGGTCAATGAAAAATATGGGCCTAAAACTATATTCCCCAATATATCTCATGGTATGAAAAAGGGTTCCCTTAGTTTTACTTGTATTGGACCGAAGGGCAACAGCTTAGGTGCTGCAGGATTTTTTAAGAAAATACATTAGGTATTGTCATTTCTTAAACTGTTTTGATTTGATATGGCTTTTTGACTTAAGTTCTAGAGTCTTTTCTGTTCAGATTTAACCATGTTTTTAATGTGTACTAGATTAGTTTAGACACAAATATTAATCAACAATATTCTTTAATTTCAACTTTCTTAATCAGACTGGAAGCTGTTGCTGAAAAACTCAGCCTTAACCTGACGCATACAATAGTTCACAGCTGTTGTCCCAAAATTCCAAGCAAGCATCCACCTGCTATATCGGAATGTGGAGCAGGTGAGTGTTTAAAAAAAATTCACATTCTTTCTTTCTTTTTTCCAATCCTGTTTTGAATCACAGTGTCAGGATAAGAAATTCCAGTTGATTGTGAAAATGTTAGTATAAAACTATCCTTGGTAGGACAGGTCAACAAATTTTAAGCGTTTGTTTTGTTATGTAGGGATTAAAGCCACTTTAAGCCAAGCCACACCTTTTCAACCTAAGGATGAACCTTGTTTTGGTTATATCAGAGTGTGTAAGCCATTGGGGTCTCTGTGGGTAAGTGGTTATGCCTTGCGAGTCGAAGGTCACATGTTTGAATCCAGACCGTGCCGTTCTGTTCATGAGTGCATTTTTTACAGAGACCCATAGGATTGTTGCTGGAGCTACAGAGTTTGTGCGTTACACAATACTCTTGGTAGGTGGCGTGGCATTTCTGCGGAGAGGAACCAAGCCATATGGGGTACAGCACCATTTCTCACATTTTTCAAATTGTTCCTAATCATTCCTTTCATTATTTCCAGATGTATCCATTCGAATGCCAGGTACAAGGGTTTTTAACATCCAGAAACCTTCATATGAGACTCAAGTGACAGCGGAGAGTGCTGTGTCCATTGATAAAGTCCAGGTCGAAGGCTCACCCCACCCTGAGGGTTTAGTCAGAATGATCTTAAGCAATCTTATCAGACTTATGGAAGGTATGACAATTTTTTTATTAACTATAAGACCTATATAAACAATAGTTCTGAAATAAATTATTGATTCGACATCTTGGTCTGCAGGTAATACATTTGTTTAATTGGAGCAAGTTTAAATGTCGGTCAATTTATTTTGGCGTTAGCTGCTATGAATTCAGGCACAGTCAGGGCACAAAATATGGCACCTCTGGCTGATTTTTATGTGAAGGCATGATTACCTTATCATCAGGCTTGCTTTCCTTTCCCTCACTATTCAAGCAATCCTTTCTCAGACTTCAGAGGTACTTATAATTTAGATCCCCAATTAAAGAATCAGGCAACTTGTAATCCAAACGCGGTACACATAAAGGTATGCCTTGTGTGTCAGAGCAGTTATACAGAATGCTAGAGGAGTAAATCTTGATCACAAATCTGGAGGGAGGTACCCTAAGGGAGTTGTGTCTATTCCATTCCATCTTCTGGCATCCCTGCAAACCCTGCTTGATTCCAAAAGAATAACTTTGTTTTTCCTTTGAATGAAACAACAGGGTAGAGTGGGAGTTTGTGCAAACTGGGCAAGGCACATTCTCCATATCAGCAGCCCAGGCTAGACATAAATGGAGCGGACACTTTATCCTTGTTTTCACTTAGAACACAACATGGAAAGCAGCAGGCATGAGAGACTTAGAGATGAACTGAAAGGCAAGCATAAACTCAGAAGTTGTCACATTAAAACACTTGCCAATTGACCATCTGTAAAGACTAAAAGGCCATATATATATACATTTTTCGATACATTTATATATACAACATTTTTCGTAATATATAAATATTATTCAATCAAATATGCCAAATAGGAAATGAGCAGTAATTAATCGTTGCGTTTGGTTGCAGATGTTTCTGTTGGACAAAATGCTAAAGGTATATTTGACCTGTGTAGTGCCGAGAAACTGGTCCAGATGCCTGAATACAACCAGGAAATGCAGAATATTTACAAACTGAAAAGTATAGACATGAAGATGTTAACATCAGAGGAAGAACGTGTTTGCTTCTTTGGCAACCTGGTTAATCTGATGATTGTACATTGTCATTTGTCTCACATTCTGACAAGACTGCAGGTTAGTACCCACTTATTTAATCAAGATTGATTGCTTAATAGGACCATCATCATTGCACTTCGGTGAGTAACCATGTGTGCTTCTATCTCTTTCTTACACAGGAAGATCTCAGCAGCAGTTGCATGAACTCTGTAGCTCCAGCGTGGGTCCCTCGATATAATTTAGAAGATGGTGAAAATATTTTGTAATCATTAAAAAAATATAATTTAATGATTTTACCCAGACAGCAGCTTTCCAGCCTGCTCTTATTGATTTTTAACTGCCAAAGGTTCTTTTACATGGTTCCTTATTGTCACTTGCAGTGGATTCCATCTCACTGTGGCATTGCATGCAATGAGAGTGCTAATGTCTTGGCTAAGTAGGGCAATGCCAAAGAGCAAATTTACTAACCCCTGTCTTTTCAGGAGGTCAAAATTCTCATACAGAGAAAATCTGCAGTAGACTGGAAGGCAAACACTGGATACGATTATAGAAAATACTTCTTCAAAGACCTAAGCAGAACCAACCATGTCATTATACTTTGCCTACGTACTGGACACTGCAGACTCAACAGACACATAGACTAGGAATGTCAAACAGCTCTCTGCCAGTATCAGCAGGTAGAACAGACACCGGAGCATGTCCTGCAAGACTGTCCTCTTCTGTGTGAGCTGAGAAGCAACATGTGGCCATGCTCAGTCAACCTACAAACTAAGCTTTGGGGAAACCTGACAGACCTGAAGCTGACTGCCCTTGTTTGTGGTCCACAGTAAACTAAGCGCACAATCAGAGATCACTGAAGAAGGAAACCTGACAGACCTGAAGCTGACTGCCCTTGTTTGTGGTCCACAGTAAACTAAGCACATGACTAGAGATCGCTGAAGAAGGAAACCTGGCAGACCTGAAGCTGGCTGCCCTTGTTTGTGGTCCACAGTAAATTAAACACATGATCAGAGATTGCTGAAGAAGGTTATACTATCAGGTATATCCTTGGATTCTGTCAACATAATTTATTTTATAATTGAAAAATATTTCATCGTTAAATGTATCATTTGTTACTTTGCTTTTTGCTGAGATATTTTTTTTTTACGAAACTCAATTGCAAATAGGTATCTTTGTAAACAAAATGAGCTTGTTCAGTACAATCTTTATCCTAACTTTATGCTACTAGTGTCAAAATTGGACATTTACAGCAAATGAAAAAATAAAAAGTACAATAACAGAGATGAAATGTCATGCAAACAATAGCAGGATAACAAGACAAGATAAGATTTAAAAAAAACTAGACTATTAGAAACTTGGTAGGAACAACACCAGTGCTAGAGCATATTAAGAAACAACACACCAAATGGTTCAGCATATAACACAATTATCATCCAACAGTACACCACTGCAAGTACAACGATTCAGATATAATGGTTTCAAAGTCAAAGATCACCTATTCAAACGATGGTCCACAGAAATAACAGAGGCGGTAGGAAACTCCATACATGAGGCACACTCGAGGACACTTGCCAGAACTCTTCGCATAACCTGTAAGTTGAAAGGCACAATTGAAATAGAAGAAAGAAAGCAGAAAAGAAGACTCTTTTTACTTCACACTTGTGCTCTTCTAGAATGAACGAACTTATTCTATTCTCACTAGCTCTTCCTTTTTGTTTTAGATCCATCCAAAGGTGAAGCAAGGAAGCTTCTAGAGATAATGAAGATGTAGAATTATGTCCCCTAGGAGCCGCTGACTTCATGGTCTACTTTAGTAGTTTTTCTTATGAAGTGGGACAACTAGGTCAAATAAGGTGAGTTGTTTTGTAGTTTACCTGCTTAAGCATACTAAAAATTATATATGTGCCAACAGACTTGTGATAGCTCGCACCTGGAACACTTTTCAAGAGAAAACAGCTTTTTCTGGAACTGCCACATTTATTGGCTATTGAACTGACATCATATCACTCGTGGCAGACCCATAGGTGTTCAGTCTTCCCCAGCAAGTGTTGAATGGTATGCATACTGATGGTCTCACTGGTTAAACACACTCCTCACTCTACCCCTCAAGCATCCAGTTTCTACTTGTACAACGGCTAACTACAAACTCCTTAAATCACTGGATCGACTCAACATCTTTTCTAGTGTCCTCATCTAACATACGCATCAGTGAAGAGACCAAGAACATTCCCTATCCATCCTCAACTCCCCAACAAACAATGCTGTTGATGCAAGCCTGTCTGCTCTCTCATTGACGCAACTATCTGCATGCCCAGGCAATAGATTTTTGTGACTCGCTGGTTAAACATCTATTATAGTTTCTAACCTCTAGATGCTTACATGGATAAACTGTCCTGGACATGTTGGTGTTTGCGTGTAATGAGAAAGCGGACAGGTTGCAGTGATCACCGGGAGTTGAAGATGGATGGCGGATGTTTTTGGTTGCTAGATGATCATCTGATGTTTACTTAAATTGATATTGAACATATCCAGTGATTTAAGAAGTTTGGTATTTTTGTACAAGCATAACTGGATGCCTGAGACAGAGGAGTCTAATCATCCTGCCATGGGAACCATCAGTATGCATACTCTTTGACATCTACTAGAGGAGACTGAGTCCCTATGGATCTGCAACAATTGCTGGGACTGGTTCAGTAACCACTAACTACTCTTGTCAGTTCACAAATCTTTTCGTTTACAGAGATGTTGCAGTTGGCTGTGATCCCGTCAGGACCAACCAGTTTTATTTTTCTACACAATAATCCAATATTTAGTTCTACATCTTGAATGAGCCGGTCTTGTTTGAAACATAAAATATCTTGGAGCTCTCCATCCTCAATTGGGACCAGAGAAACACTTGGAAGTAAAGACGAGCTGGTACAATGTTAATAACACACAGCTATCTTGTACTGTTGGTCAAAGAAAATACCAGTCTAACACTGTATTCCCCCCAAAAACACGTGGCCTGAAAACTAATCTTGATATGGTCGAGTCTTAGACACTGGACCATTTGCAAGAATTAGAAGTTAAGTTTGAATTTGCCATACAGCATGATTTTCGTGGTAGAGAAAGAAGACATCTTCTGTGGTAAAGCCCTTGCTTTGCATTCCAAAGGTCATTGGTTTAAATCCTGACCACGCTGTTCTGTTGACAAGTGTATTTTTCCAGAGACCTCTAGAATTGTTGCTGGAGCTAAGAAGCTTGTGCTTAGTGCAATATTTTGGACAGGTGACAGGCCATTTCTGCGGAAAGGGACCGAGCCATATGGGATAAATCCTGGTGGAAAGAAGTTAATCCTTCGGCTTTAGACATGTTAATTCCATATTTTAATAAAAATGGTTTTATATATTTCTTCTTTCAAAAAAAGTTAGCCAAAACCAGTTTATTCTTGTTTCTTTCTGTTTGTTTTATTTTAAGAAAAAGAAACTATTTTTTTTTCCTACAGTGTATTTGACTTGCTGACCATTCTTTGCTGCAATGGCCTTGAACCTTCAATACAGTGGGGACAGATACTCAGTTGCAGACAATTAGGTCAGAGGTCATGGTGTTGTTACAGTTGATTTGATAAGCTGTTATGTATTTGAGATTTCAGGATTCATTTTTATTCAAATATTATTGTTGTCTGCGGAGAGAAGTTTTGAATCTTTTAATTATGATTTGACAGCTCTACTTTGATATCTGATTTGATGATGTGGATCTCTGTGGGGTAGAGGTTAGGTGCTTGCCTCTCATTACGAAGGTACTGGTTTGCTCCTCATGGAGCCATCAGGATATTTTTCCAGAGATCCTTGATCTCATTGTAGGTGAGATCGAGTTCCTAGTCCTATTGGAGATGGGCGATAAAACATAGATCCATTGTTCATGTTGAGCACTGTAAAAGAATCCTTGGCAGTTTAAAATCGAGAAGAGCAAGAAAAGCCACTGCCATGGCAAAATTCATTAGAAAGATTACAAAATAAAATTCCTGCAAAGATTTTCTCGTCTCCTAAATTACATCAGGGACCCTTGTCGGTGCTACGGAGCTCATGCACTACCGCTGATATCTTCCTGTGTAAGAAAGAGATCAGAGCACACATGGTTACTCACCCATGTGTAATGATGATCAATCAATCAAACTAATTTTATATTATGATATTGGTTATTGGTTACTAAACTGACGCATTGCACTCCGGGCAGACCCATAGGTGCTCAGTCTCCCCAACAGATATCGAAGAGCATGCATACTGATGGTTCCTGTGGCTCGCTGATTAAACACACCTCTCACTCTGCCTCTCAGGCATCCAGCTCGACTTGAACAACGGGTAACTCCAAACTGCTTAAATCGCTTGATCGATTCAACATCGATTTTAGTGTCCTCATCCAACAGAGAGTCGCGAAGAGACCGAAGAATAGTCCCCTTATCCATCTTCAACTCCCCAACAATCGATGCTGTTGATGCAAGCCTGTCCGCTCTCTCATTACCGTAAACACCCGCATGCCCAGGACAGTATATTGATTTTGGTTACAAGTGTTTAGTTCCCTGAGATAAAGTGTATGTTCCTTGGACCAGATTAATACAATCTTATCATTGAAGGTTGGATGTAACAGATCTCCAACAATTTCTACCTCTTGTTCTGGTCAGATCAAGTACCATTAGCAATCATGCAAACATATGCAATCATGCTTCCCACAACACTCACTAAAAAAACTGTTGTTACTGCCTTGGTACTGCTTTTTAGGGCGGTGTAGGACAGGTGGGATGAGAGCCTGAGTGGTTTAATGGCCTCATGGCTAGTGCAGTCGCACGAAGCTGTTCAGGTTAGGATTTTTCATTTATGCCCATGACAAAAAAATCCTTAGCCTTACCGTCAATTAAACACAGGTCGTCCGCATTTGAGCCGCACTCTAATTCATTCAGCCAGATGCTCCTCCTACTACTCTACCAGTGACAACTCTCACTACCCGGTGCAATTTATCAGCAATTTATCAGTTCTGATGCTGATCTCTTGTTAAACCATGATATTTCAGACCATCCAACATCTTCCTCTGCCTATCTCGATCTCTCATTCCCTGTATTTTACTGTTGTCACTAAATGTTCCAAGCCTCCTCCTTGCATTATGTGTCTGAGAAATATTCATTGTGTAATTCTTATTCTTTTAATCAGGTTTCTTTTTGTGCAAGCTTCTTGAAAACTTCATCATTTTGGTGATTTTTTGCTACGCATTGAATTTTAAACATCCTTTTGTAAAACCACATCTCTGTGGTCTCCAGCAACCTCATTGATTATTTGTTTACTGTCATAATTCGCTGCCATTTGGGAGTATTTATTCAATATAGCACTGGAAATTTTTTTTTCCACATTGATCTTCACGAAATTTTTTCCAGTGTCAGTATCTTCACCATACATACCATTCAACATACGCTGGAGGAGACTGAGCACCCAAAGTCTGCTCTGAGTCATATGATTCCAACTCAATAAACAGTAACTAATATAATGGCACTACACATCTGTATTACTTCTAAATTAATTTGATCTTTTAAGCAATTAATATTTAAATTTTGTTTAATTAAATTGTTTCACTTTTTGTTGACATTTCAGTTTTAAGTTCAGAGGATCCTTGGAAAATATTCTGTCCTGCTCCGGAGCCTCGACTGATCTTTGTCCTGAACTTGGGCTGTGTGTCATCACCTCCTCTACAGGTCAGTATGCAGCCATTCATTCTTTGCATAAATTACACACATACAAATATATATGAAGTGTCTATGCAGAATGCTGGGAGTATCAAGATGAGACCGGTTTAGAAATGAAGACATCAAGAAAAAGTGGATACAACATCAGTACTGAACTCGCCTGTTTGTTGCTGAGGCCATAAGGGACCAAAGAATAGTAGCACTGTGACATACAAGGCATGTCGTAAGAGATGACTGAAGAAGAGGCCTAGGGAAACTACTCTAGTAAATAAAAAGCGTCGTAGAAATTGGATGTGCTGGTCAACCTTTAAGCGCATAACTGGTACAGCGTACAATCATTCTTAGGCTCAGATCACATACAAATCACAAAGCATGGTTTAACAAGTGGTAAATATGGAGCGTTCAAAGAAGAACTATTGAATCTCATCAAGAAACAACAAATTAAATGGTTTGGCCACATAAGCAGATTACCCACACACAGTGCGCCTCAAAGAGCAACTCTACTCCGATACAGTGGATACAAAGCAAAAGGCCTTCAGCACAAAAGGTGGACATCAGAATTAACAGAGACAAGGACAAACACTATTTATAAAGCACACACAAAAACCTTTTCTATAAATCTCTGCTTATTCTGACACTCTGAAGCAATACAGGATTAAAGAAGAGGAAGAAAGATATCACATCTCTCTATAAAATCATGTTGTCATTTCTCTATCACTTCTGTCTCACTGATCATTATGTCACTTCTCTCTCTGAACATTTCAATTTGACAAGTAGATATCAAATTTACATTGTGTTTATTGTACTTGACTTGTCCTCCAGGTTCTACTTCCAGATTTAGTTCTAGATCAGCTGGATAAGTCTGTGAAGGAATATCTAGACCATTCAGTTATTGTCACAGTGGAGCAGGACCGGGTGAGTAATTTTACTGTCCATGAATTTGCAGTCAATAGTTTTTCTTAATGATAATTTAGGGTGTCTCTGTGGTGTAGAGGTTAGGTGCTTGCCTCTCATTCCAAAGGTACTCGGTTTGCTCCCTTGTGAAGCCATCAGGATAGTTTTCCAGAGATCCTTGATATCAGTGTAGGTGAGATTGAGTTCCTATTCCTGTCAGAGACAGGCGATAAAGCGTAGGTCCTGTGTTCAAGTTGAGCACATAAAAGAACCCTTGACAGTTCAAAATCAGAAAACAGGCTGGAAAGCTGCTGCCTGGGCAGAATTCATTAGATATATTAGAATAAAGGAAATTAAAAGAAGAGCAAGCACGACCTTCAAAACAGACTCAAAACAGTCTGGAATGAGACTGATGGAAAAAAAGATCAGAATACTAAGAGAATGATATTCCCAGTGGCAAGATGGGTGTAAGCCTGTACATTTAACAGTGGAAAACATATTCTTTGAATATAAGTGTTACGAAGATCTCCATTATCTGAGAGAATAGATCTATCCAGAAAGAACTCAAAATTCAAAGAACTGCTGATGCTATAAATAAGAAAATAAAATTGAGATATTTTGGACATATAAAAAGACATGAAGGGCTAAAGAAGACCATCATGGAAGGAGAATAGGCAAAGAGAAGAAGAGAGCATGAGACTTTGGATTCAGGATGTATCTGATGGTTTGGACATGACGGCTTGCAGAGGCAGGACATCTGGTCTATGAGAGAGAGACATTCCTAAAGACTGTTAGGCTGACAAAGTTCTGCTTAGGACAAGCTTTTTGATGATGATTATTCTGAAATCTTGGAGGAGCATCTGTCCGAATGAATTAGAGCGCAGCTCCCATGCTGGAGACCTGTGTCCAATTCATGGTAACGCCAAAGATTTTTTCTGTTGTGGGCATAATTGAAAAATCCTAACCTGAACAGCTTCGTTGCGACTGCACTAGCTATGCGGCCATTAAATTACTCAGGCTCTCATCCCACACCCCTAAAAGCGATACTGCAGTCAGTACGACAGTTTTTAATTTAATTCAGAAATCTTGAATATATCCCTGATTGATAAAGTTTTGGAGATTACATGTTGAATTTTGTTGACATTCAGATATCACTGCCAGAACTGTTGATCTGGAATGAGAAAAACTTCCTTAAAGACACAGAGTCTTCAAGAGATATACAACATGTCCTCCTAGTCAAGTGGGTTGCTCAGAATGTTAATGCTGAGAAACAGAAGCAACTTATGCAGTTATTTAATTTTGACGATGTCCACAGTTTTAGCGAGAATATTGGTAAGTGTTCCTTAATTTTGGAGATTGGAGGAGGAGGGGCAACATCCAGTTTTAGTAAGAACGTTGGGGAGTGTTGGAAAATTTGAAAGACTATGAGTTCAGTTTTCACTAATGTATGTCGTCTGTGTGTTGCGGGGCTTGCAAGGGAGCAAAGAATAGTAACACTGTGACCTACAGGGCATGGCGTAAGAGGTGACTGAGGTAGGGACCTAGGAAGCTACCTAGTAAATAAAAAGGCTGCAGAAATCGGATGTGCTGGCTCTACTTGTAGGCGAATAACTGGCACAACGATGCAATTGCTCTTAGTCTCAGATGACATACAGATCACTAGAGTGAGTTTAACAAGTGGATGATATGGAGCATTCGAAGAAGAATTTGAAGCATATTTGTTCCCATGGATTTTACGACGATAAAAAGATCTCACCATTCAGAAATCAATGACAAACTACTGAATGTATAAGTGGTGCCTAGAAAATCAATGACTCTTTACTGTGTTCATGGTGACGTCCTGTAAAGAATATGTCACCAATTTCTACTAGTAGAAATTCTAGTTAAATGACTGATTATAGTCAACTGCTTCTAGAGGATCTGTTTGGTAAGTTTCCTTTGTTAAATGACTGATTATAGTCAACTGCTGTTAGAGGCTCTGTTTGGTAAGTTTCCTTTGTTAAATGACTGATTATAGTCAACTGCTGTTAGAGGCTCTGTTTGGTAAGTTTCAGTAGATATTCTAGTTAAATGACTGATTATAGTCAACTGCTGTTAGAGGCTCTGTTTGGTAAGTTTCCTTTGTTAAATGACTGATTATAGTCAACTGCTGTTAGAGAATCTGTTTGGTAAGTTTCCTTTGTTAAATGACTGATTATAGTCAACTGCTGTTAGAGGATCTGTTTGGTCAAGTTTCTTGTTAAATGACTGATTATAGTCAACTGCTTTAGAGGTCTGTTTCGTAAGTTTCCTTTGTTAAATGACTGATTATAGTCAACTGCTGTTAGAGGATCTGTTTGGTAAGTTTCCTTTGTTAAATGACTGATTATAGTCAACTGCTGTTAGAGGCTCTGTTTGGTAAGTTTCAGTAGATATTCTAGTTAAATGACTGATTATAGTCAACTGCTGCTAGAGGCTCTGTTTGGTAAGTTTCCTTTGTTAAATGACTGATTATAGTCAACTGCTTCTAGAGGATCTGTTTCGCAAGTTTCCTTTGTTAAATGACTGATTATAGTCAACTGCTGTTAGAGGATCTGTTTGTAAGTTTCCTTGTTAAATGACTGATTATAGTCAACTGCTTCTAGAGGATCTGTTTCGCAAGTTTCCTTTGTTAAATGACTGATTATAGTCAACTGCTGTTAGAGGATCTGTTTGGTAAGTTTCCTTTGTTAAATGACTGATTATAGTCAACTGCTGTTAGAATCTGTTTGGTAAGTTTCTTGTTAAATGACTGATTATAGCAACTGCTGTTAGAGGATCTGTTTGAAGTTTCCTTGTTAAATGACTGATTATAGTCAACTGCTGTTAGAGGATCTGTTTGGTAAGTTTCCTTTGTTAAATGACTGATTATAGTCAACTGCTGTTAGAGGATCTGTTTGGTAAGTTTCCTTTGTTAAATGACTGATTATAGTCAACTGCTGTTAGAGAATCTGTTTGGTAAGTTACCTTTGTTAAATGACTGATTATAGTCAACTGCTTCTAGAGGATCTGTTTCGCAAGTTTCTTTTGTTAAATGACTGATTATAGTCAACTGCTGTTAGAGGCTCTGTTTGAGTTTCTTTGTTAAATGACTGATTATAGTGTACTGCTGTAGAGATCTGTTTGAAGTTTCCTTGTTAAATGATTGATTATAGTCAACTGTTGTTAGAGAATCTGTTTGTAGTTTCTTTGTTAAATGACTGATTATAGTCAATCTGCTGTTAGAGGATCTGTTTGAGTAAGTTTCCTTTGTAATACTGATTATAGTCAACTGTCTGTTAGGATCTGTTTGGTAAGTTTCCTTGTTAAATGACTGATTATAGTCAACTGCTGTTAGAGGATCTGTTTGGTAAGTTTCCTTTGTTAAATGACTGATTATAGTCACGCTGCTAGAGGATCTGTTTGCAAGTTTCCTTTGTTAAATGACTGATTATATCCTGCTGTTAGAGGATCTGTTTGGTAGTTTCCATTGTTAAATGATGATTATAGATCAACTGCTGTTAGAGGATCTGTTTGGTAAGTTTTGTTAAATGATGATTATAGTCAACCTGTATAGAGATCTGTTTGGTAAGTTTCCTTTGTTAAGAGACTGATTATAGTCAACTCTCTAAGGATCTGTTTGTAATTCCTTTGTTAAATGACTGATTATAGTCAACTGCTGTTAGAGGATCTGTTTGGTAAGTTTCTTTGTTAAATGACTGATTATATCAACTGCTGTTAGAGGATCTGTTTGTAAGTTTTTTGTTAAATGACTGATTATAGTCAACTGCTGTTAGAGGATCTGTTTGGTAAGTTTCCTTGTTAAATGACTGATTATAGTCAACTGCTGTTAGAGGATCTGTTTGGTAAGTTTCCTTTGTTAAATGACTGATTATAGTCAACTGCTGCTAGAGGCTCTGTTTGGTAAGTTTCCTTTGTTAAATGACTGATTATAGTCAACTGCTGCTAGAGGATCTGTTTGGTAAGTTTCCTATGTTAAATGACTGATTATAGTGAACTGCTGCTAGAGGATCTGTTTGGTAAGTTTCCTATGTTAAATGTCTGATTATAGTCAACTGCTGCTAGAGGATCTGTTTGGTAAGTTTCCTTTGTTAAATGACTGATTATAGTCAACTGCTGCTAGAGGATCTGTTTGGTAAGTTTCCTTTGTTAAATGAATGATTATAGTCAACTGCTGCTAGAGGATCTGTTTGGTAAGTTTCCTTTGTTAAATGACTGATTATAGTCAACTGCTGTTAGAGGATCTGTTTGGTAAGTTTCCTTTGTTAAATGACTGATTATAGTCAACTGCTGTTAGAGGATCTGTTTGGTAAGTTTCCTTTGTTAAATGACTGATTATAGTCAACTGCTGTTAGAGGATCTGTTTGGTAAGTTTCCTTTGTTAAATGACTGATTATAGTCAACTGCTGTTAGAGAATCTGTTTGGTAAGTTACCTTTGTTAAATGACTGATTATAGTCAACTGCTTCTAGAGGATCTGTTTCGAAGTTTCCTTTGTTAAATGACTGATTATAGTCAACTGCTGTTAGAGGCTCTGTTTGGTAAGTTTCCTTTGTTAAATGACTGATTATAGTGTACTGCTTCTAGAGGATCTGTTTGGTAAGTTTCCTTTGTTAAATGACTGATTATAGTCAACTGCTGTTAGAGGATCTGTTTGGTAAGTTTCCTTTGTTAAATGACTGATTATAGTCAACTGCTGTTAGAGGATCTGTTTGGTAAGTTTCCTTTGTTAAATGACTGATTATAGTCAACTGCTGCTAGAGGATCTGTTTGGTAAGTTTCCTTTGTTAAATGACTGATTATAGTGAACTGCTGCTAGAGGATCTGTTTGGTAAGTTTTTCTTTGTTAAATGACTGATTATAGTCAACTGCTGCTAGAGGATCTGTTTGAAGTTTCCTTTGTTAAATGACTGATTATAGTCAACTGCTGCTAGAGGATCTGTTTGGTAAGTTTCCTTTGTTAAATGACTGATTATAGTCAACTGCTGCTAGAGGATCTGTTTCGCAAGTTTCCTTTGTTAAAAAGCTGATCTAAAGTTGAAGAATTGACTTCATTGTACCAGGCTTTACCTTATATGGCTCAGTTCCTCTCCACAGAAGTGGCACGCCACATGCCGAGAGTATTGCTCAAAGCACACATTCCGTAGATCCAGCAACAATCCTAGAGATTTGGAAAAATTCCTAATGAACAAAATGGTGTCAGTCCAGATTTGAACCCATGATCTTAGGAATTCAAGACAAAGGCATAACCACTTAGCCACAGAGAACTCCCAATACTATTTAATTTGTTGTAGGTAACTTCTTATAAGTTCCCTTTGATGATGCTAGTTAACTTCATGTCATTTATTTCAGATACCAATGGTCAGACTGACTTACCTTTCCATGTGGATACTGACCACTTTGATAATGGATTCGGTGTGACCTTTGACATCAGCCATGTTAAAGTTGGTCATTTCAGCCTTCCAAAGAGTGTTGTAAGCCCTCCGAAAACCAGAGCTCCTGTGTATCGCTTATCCAGCTCTTTTGATCGGTCGGGACATGGTTGGAGCCTAGAGCTGCCAAGCTACAGCCTGACTCCAGTTACACTAGAGTATGTCAAGCAGAACTCGTTGCTAGTTGCTACTATGGTTAGTCTTGTATGCTCTGACAATTTGGACGACATAGAGCAGCACTTCACTGCAGATCACTTTACCTTATCGGAATCTGTCTCAGGTTCAGGCAGTCTCGGTAGAATGTATCCAAATCACTTGAGAACACAGCATTCAGATATCAGCTTGGTAGATATCCGCAGTTATCGTTACCACCGATTGACAGATGACTACCCCATACTACAGCGCCACCTGCTGCACTATATCCTTCCCTGGCAGGGCGGATAACCCTGAGTTGCTGACAAGTGTGGAGCCAATTCTCAAATTTGTGACCAATGAGATTGATGACCAGGTAATGTGTGCTCTTAAATTATTTATTTGTCCCCAGATCAGACCTGGCCCCGGGAGGCTAAATTAAAGGAGAAATTGTGAGACACTCACAAGGACCTACTACTCATTTGATTCATGTAGGCAGTTTATCTCTTTGTTTAGATATCGTAGCAAGAGAAATGGATTACATAAGAGGAAGAAGAAGCTGGTTACAGGGTTGACACATGTACATATTTGCTGCTTCAAATTGAGCCACTACTGGGACACCTCCTAACAGGGACACCCTCTCACTGCGATAACAATAATCTCATCTTACAGGGATAGTTTTCTCAGAATCTATCTAGGAGCCCCTTGTTGAGAAGGTACAAATAAGACCCTTGAACTCTGCCAAACATGTTTATGAAAAGTGACCAATGAGAATTGTACGCTAGGTAAAATAATACATGTTTACCCAATGTCTGTGGAGGAGAGCCCCACTAGTGTAGTTGGTAGTGAACTCGCTTCTTAGGCTAACAGTCTGAATTCATTTCCACAGTGGGCGTGGAATATTTTCCCACAGATCGGCTCTCAGGTCAACCCAGCCTCAATTGGGTACCAGGAAATGCACTGGGAAGTAAAAGCGGACGGTGTGATGTTGACCACATCACCCATCATGTGCCTACAGTCAATGAAAAATATGGGGCTAACACCGTATTACCCAATTTACCTTGCGGTATGAAAAGGGGTTCCTTTACCTTTTTTGTTCCTTTTCCAATGTCTGTAGATACCAACATTACCATTTCCATCGACGTCAACGTTGACAGAAGCTGCAAAGAACACATTCCTATGACAGTAAATACAGAGGTCAGAGGAAAGGGGATGAATAGACACAGAATAGTGATGATTACATGCAGGATGGTGATACTGTGGTATACACTGATGAAATTACCATGCAGAAGGACAAGGCACTGAGCAAGCAGACCACCTGGCTGACACTGCAGTGGTCTAGGAAGGACAGTCAATGGATAGTGTAGATATCAATGCTACAATGGAAGAAGGTGGTATAGATGACTTTAAAAACATTGATAAATCTGCACCCCTACAGAGTGAAGTAAAAGGGATTAAAAATGAGATCCGCCAGACACAAACACTTAGTTCATTAATAAACACTGAACCAGTGTGATTAGTCGTTTCAGTTTGTAATATCTTCATTAGCGAAACACGTACAAAGTACCATAGTTTTACAAAATACAGAAACAGTGACGATAAATAGCAACGTTTCGACCAAAAGGCCTTTTGAATGTTTATGTAACCATCCATTTGTAAGTGTTCTTTTAATTCGTCACTCCTGTTGTATCGTTTGCTTGATAAAGGTTTATGTTATATCAAACGTTGCTGTTTATCGTCACTGTTTCTGTATTTTGTAAAACTATAGTACTTTGTTTGATCGTTTCGATATTTCACCAAGTTTTACTGCAGTCTTCCCCCTTTTTTGATAATATCTTCATTGCACTCCAAACATTTCTATAGGTGCTCCAATCTCCTTTGCAATATCTCCAACAGAGTCCAGCGACTAACCATACCAGTTGACGTTGATCGTGTCTCTGATACATTTGTGGTACTGTCTAGCGTCATTCTGATTGTGAACTGTTGTTAGTAAACCACAAAAGATCCCGCCTACACGCACAATCTCCATTGTAAGGCAGAGAATCCATTGATTAGTCGTTATCCACATGTAAAAGATATTGCGGCGATCGAAGCACCTATAGACCTGTCTGGAGCACTGTGATGATGATCCTTACTAATCATTAATGTTTTTGTCTTGTGTAATTTGTATGATCTCGTTATCTGTTTGTTTGTTTACATATCAATGTGGTTTTCTGAATTTAGCTATGAGATTTAATGCCTGCTTACATTTTTCATCCATTCTGATCAGGTCAAACTGTGCATGTTTAGTTTGCCCAACAGTGACCAGTTTCAGTGTGTCATCCAAGATATGGCCAACCGTCTGTTGGAGGAACGCAAGTGGATGGAGATCTTCAACATTATCAAGTGTTTGCCAAAATTGGTTGTTGCCGAGCGTATGTACTTGCAGAATCTGCATGACTTTGTGTTGTCATGCTGGGCAATCAGTGAAGTTGGAAAGGTATTACGCATCGCTAAATTATAATATTGTGTTATGTATAAATTATATATAAAATTATATATAATGTTGTTAGAACATCCTGGACAGAGAAGAAAAAAACAAAGACATCCTACAAGACCTGAATATAGAGGAGCATTGGCTCATAAATAACACCATGTCCCGGAAGATGAAATATTTTAGCCGTGTGGCTTGGAGAGAACGGTAATGGAAGGCATGATTCCTGGAGTACAAGGCAGGGGATGACCAATACGAAGGTGGCAGCAGGACATCAAAGAAACATTGAACATAACTCTGGAAGAGGAGAACTTGCAGGAGACAGAGAGTTTTCAGGCGAGCTGTGATATATCGATGTTCCGCAAGGGACATGCTACTACTTAAACTTACTTGAAATTATAATACTGTTTCTAGAGTAATTATAGTAGTGTTAGTAGTCTACCTTCACTCATTGTTTACTATATGATAGTTTCAATATCAGTTTCGAATATCATCATTGTACTCAGGATATGTCCATGGGTGCTCCATCTCCTTTGTAATATCTTAACAGCTTTCAGAGACTAGCCGTACCAGTTAGAGATTGATTGCTGCGTCTACTCATATACCTGTTGTAATTCTCTTTTCTGTCCATTTCAATCCAATCCATCGACACCCATGTGCTTGGAATGAAGAGGAATCTAATTCTGTGATTTGTTGACACTTGTAGTGTGTCAGTCCACTATATGCACATCGAACTAACCTCCACCTTCTGGATCACATTCAATGAATCACTCAGAATACACACAAGTTAACCACTCATTTTAATATGGGAAGTTTGCACCGAGAACATGAGAACATTACACCCCTGTTAGTTCCCTGTGACATATAGGCCAGGCACATCCAGATTTTATCCAAAGTGTATGCACATTATCCAACAGGACACAAATTTGTACAGAAAGGTTATTAAGATTTTACAAACAGAGAGCCCCACTTTAACTCATAGTGGACCAGGGCACCATATTTATTTATAATCAAAATAATTCCTCTCGTAATGTTATAAGTTACATAAGGCCTGCAAGCAATTTCTACATACCACTCTATCCTGGACCACTCGCTCAATCTCCTCCATGGAACTGAGACCAATATTTCTTGCCTCTCAGCAAAGTTTGTTTCAGGGTCTCCTTAGGTCATCTTCTTTTTTGAACCCTTTGCATTCCACTTCAATGCCTACTTTGATATTCTTTGATCATTTCTTCTCAAGGCGTGTCCAACATATCTCCATCTTCTCCTTCTTATAACAGTTGTTACTAGTGGTTGACCAGACATTTCTCTGATTTCATCACTTCCAATTCGTTGAATTATTTTTCTGAGACATCTATTTTCAAATACATTTAACTTGCTTTGTTTATGTACATTGACAAAATATTTTTGAACACGAAAAGGAAAATGCAAAAATGATTTTTAGTAAGAACAAAATAACTAATAATAAAATGAGAACAAAATTGTCATTTACCACTTGTATTTGTCATATACAATTTAAATATATCATATACATCTGCATACAAAGAACGAGTAAATCATTTTTCGGACATGTAATGAGGAAGGGAGGTTTAGAATACATTGTGACAACAGTTAAAATCGAAGGTAGACGAGACAGACAAAGACCGACAGATAAAATTGTTGATATCCTGACTTCATGGCACGGAAGAGCGTCAACATCTGAGATGATAGCAAACACCAGAGATTTGTGGAGATCCATGATCACATATGCCATCCGGCACAGCACCTGATGATGATACATCTGCAAGTCATAAAATGTGCTTCTGTTCATACTACATCCACATTTACACATTCCAGGAAAGTTTAATAATTTTTGAGTAGTCAGCTAATAGTTTTAACTTCCTTCTTTTAGCCTGGATTTGCTCCGAAAGTTGGTGACAGACTTCGACAATTTTACAACACTACACTTCAAGCTCGGACTGTGCTCACTGTCTGTCAAGCTTTACCTCTTGACCTCGGTATTGATCTCCTTGACCTTTGTATGACAACCTTGAAAGAGAACTCTGGGTTATGGAAGGCTGTGAATGCCAAATATCAGGAAGCTTCTGTATACAGTAAGGTAGGGTTTTTAGACTAACGATTGCCTGTGTGTCATTCTTTTCACATGTGCATTTTTTCCAGAGACCCTTAGGATTGTTGCCGGAGCTACGGAGTTCATGTTTTGTGCAATGGCTTGCCATTGCTGTGAAGAGGAACTGAGCCATATGGGGTAAATCCTGGTGCAATGAAATCAATCCTATGGCTTTAGACCTTTCTAGATCTTGTATAAAATTCCCTGTCTTTTGTATCTCACACAGAGCTCCATGCAGCTTTTTCCAGTATAGTTTCACTAGACCAGAGAGTTTGCTTACGGAATCTGTTGTCATGCCATGTGGTATATTGAAGATTGTGGTGTTAGGCACATATTTTTCTTTGTCGGACCACAGACAATAGTTGATAGTATCAACATCCTTCCTTTTCTCATCGATTGTCTCAGTACTCATTGTTTTCTCTAGTACATTCATCGTTCATTGTTTCTGGACCCATAGTACTCTGCATTCAATCCGTTCATTGTTTCTCTAGTACCTTCATTACATTCATTGTTTCTCTAGTACATTCAATACGTTCATTGTTTCTCTAGTACCTTCATTACCATGTTTCGGACTTATACTCATTTCTTCTATAGTACTCTTGTCTTAGTTTCACATTCATTGTTTCTCTAGTACATTCAATACGTTCATTGTTTCTCTAGTACCTTCATTACATTCATTGTTTCTCTAGTACCTTCATTACGTTCATTGTTTCTCTGCTACCTTCATTACTCTTTTCGTTCATTGTTTTCTCTGCTACCTTCATTACGTTCATTGTTTCTCTAGTACCTTCATTACTTCATTGTTTCTCTAGTACTTCAATGTCATTGTTTCTCTAGTACCTTCATTACATTCATTGTTTCTCTGGTACCTTCATTACGTTCATTGTTTCTCTGTACCTTCATTACTCATTGTTTCTCTGTACCTTCATACGTCATTGTTTCTCTGTACCTTCATTACGTCATTGTTCTCTGTCCTTATACGTCATTGTTTCTTGCTACCTTCATTACGTTCATTGTTTCTCTGGTACCTTCATTGTTCATGTCTTCGTACTTCATTGTCTCTGTACCTTCATTAGTTCATAGTTTCTCGGGCCTTCATTTTTCCTGTCCTTCATTACGTTCATTGTTTCTTTGCTACCTTCATTATGTTCATTGTTTCTCTGCTACCTCATCCATTGTTTCTTGCTACTTATATTTATTGTTTCTTGCTCCTTCATTACGCCATTGTTTCTCTGGTACCTAACTGAGCTTGAGTTGGCATGAGAGCTGTTTGTGTTGGAAAATTTCTCGCTCCATCCATCTTGGAATTTAGAAGCAGAGAGACTAATCATTTAGACAACTAATGTACAAATAATTATTCTACTGTTGCTGTCTTATGTTGTCTATCTTTCTATCATTGTCTATTCTTGTTGTGACTTTCAGCGTTCAGGGTATGCGAAGAGCTTTATCAAGTGCGCCTCATATATAGTGTTTTCTACCGCCTGTGTTATTTCTTAAGTCTATCTTTGTGTGGGTGACCTGTGGCCTTGAAAGCGTTGTATCTGAATTGTGGTGCTAGTTGTAGTGTACTTTTAGGTGATAACCATGTTACAAAAGAGTCTTTGAACAATTGATGGATGCTGGAAGATGGTCTGATGTTAATATTTTGTCTGTGAAAAATGTATGTTTGGTTTGTAATTTATAATTATTTTTGTAACTGCTTTGTATTTGACTTGTAATCAGATTATGGACTGTGTCAAATCTCTGCGTATCAAGTTGTCCATGAGAGATGTACCTTTTCTGTCTATGAGCTCTGAGGACCAGCATCTACACAAGCTTTTGGAAAAGTTCACTGATTGGAGACTGATACCCAAAGCCAGTCAGGAACAACCTCAAGATGTGTTGCTTGTTCTGGAAAAGGCTGGAGACTTCAATACTGCCTGCGCTTGGGCTGAAATACACAAGTTGCCACAGGATATCATTAAGGTATAGTTTAAACAATTATATTTTTATAGAATGTTAGCTATTTATATGTTAGATAAGATTAGTAAGGGGTCTTGTGACTAAGTCAAGCCTTTGCCTTGCTTTATAGAATGTTAGCTATTTATATGTTAGATAAGATTAGTAAGGGGTCTTGTGACTAAGTCAAGCCTTTGCCTTGCTTTATAGAATGTTAGCTATTTATATGTTAGATAAGATTAGTAGGGGGTCTTGTGACTAAGTCAAGCCTTTGCCTTGCTTTATAGAATGTTAGCTATTTATATGTTAGATAAGATTAGTAAGGGGTCTTGTGACTAAGTCAAGCCTTTGCCTTGCTTTATAGAATGTTAGCTATTTGACTTGTAATCAGATAGATGTGTAAGAGTCTCTGACTAAGTTTCATAATGTCCTTTTGCTTGCTTTAGAATGTTAGCTATTTAAAGTTCAGATAAGATTATAAAGCAGTCTAGGAACAACCTCAAGCTATTGTTGTTGCTTCTGAAAGGCTGGAGATTATAGCTATTCTAAATATTTAGTAAGGATTATAAGGCTATGTAAGTCAACATTTATTTTTATAGAATGTTAGCTATTTATATGTTAGATAAGATTAGTAGGGGTCTTGTGACTAAGTCAGCCTTTGCCTTGCTTTCGAAGGTAGTGGCTCTAGTCCGGCCTGCTGTTCTATTTAAGTGCATTTTCCATAGACCCATAGGATTGTTTCCGGAGCTATGGAGTTCATGCTTTGTGCAATAATCTCAGCAGGTGGCATGTCATTTCTGCAGAGAGGGACCGATCCATACGTGGTAAAACCCGGTGCAATGAATTAAATCCTTCGGCGTTAGACATTTTTTAGCTATTTCAAAGAAATACACACATTTGGGACAAATGGCACAAATTTTAAATGCAAACATGTCACCATGAACACTAAAAAAGCATTGTACAACACAGTCTTTCTCCCGACAGTGCCAAACCTGGACGCTAACATCAACCGATAGATGAAAACTATTCACGGTAGGGATGATGTGTCTACACAGAGTTCTGGGAGTATCAATGTGAGACCGTTTTAGAAATGAAGATATAAGGAAAAAAGTGGGGACAACATCAGTACTGAACTTCATCAAGAAACAACAAATTGAATGTTGGCCACATAAGCAGATTATCAACAGATGGTGCACCTAAAGAGCAATGTTACTCCGATACAGTGGATACAAAGCAAAAGGCTGTCTATGAAAAATGTGGACCTCAGAGATTACAGAGGCGATAAAATAAACTGTTTATGAAGCACACATAAAAACCTGTTATAGAAATCTCTACTTATCCTTACACTTTGAAGCAAAACAGGATTATAGAAAAGAAGACTTCATTTTCTAAATTTTTTTTTAACCTCACTGAATAGTTTACAATTATTCTTATGTTTCTCTTATGCAGGACATTGAGAAGCAACATGTGTTCCATCTTCTAACGCTAGCTCAGTCAGATACTGTAACAGCTTTTCAACTTCTGGACAAGCTTAGATTGACATCAGAATCTGAATGCCTGTCTGTGTGTCAGTCATTGGCTGACTGTCTGACAAGGCCTAGAGACATCAAGTTTGTTGTCGGTTACATGTTGCAGTTTCTTGGCCAGCACCTCCATCCTGAAGATATAGAGGATCTGAGGCTCAGAAGAATTGGAGCAAAGGTAGGATTTGATTATTGTAGGATAATGGGTTATCATCATTCAATGTGGACGTCTCTGGTTTAGCGGTAGTGAGCTCGATCACAACCCAAGAGTACCTTGTTCAAACTCTCGGCAGACAGTTTGGAAGCAAATTTTCTTGTTGATTTTTACGAGCGTAAAAATAGACGCATGTTCAGAAAGGAATGGCAAACTACTAAACGTGTAAGTGGTGCCTATGAAATGAATGACTCTTTTACTGTGGTTGATGGCGATATCCTGTAGAGCGATATATCATTATTCAATAGCTAGTCCTAAGTAAAATTGTAGTCACCTCTAATAAGTAAAAGATATCCTGTAGAGCGATATATCATTATTCAATAGCTAGTCCTAAGTAAAATTGTGTCACCTTAATAAGTAAAAAAGTAAAGGAACCCTTTCATACCTTGTGGTATATAGGGCAATACAGCGTTAGGCCTGTATTATTCATTGACCATCGGCACACGATGGGTGATGTGGTCAGCATCACGCCGGCCGCCTTTACTTTCCCAGAGCATGTCTGGTACCCAGTTGAGGCTGGGTCAACCTGAGAGCCGTCCAGTCGGGAAAAATTCCACGCACACTGAGGAGTTGAACCCTGACCACCAGCCTTGAGAAGCGAGTTCACTAACAACTACACTACCGCGGCTCTCAGTCACCCTAATAGTCCTTCTGAATTTTTCTCTGTCATGGGCCAGATGTCCTGCCTCTGCTGCTGTCATGCTCAAATCATCAGTTACTTACTGAATCCACTTCTTCATGGTCTTCCTCTTTTCCTTTTTACTGGGATGTCTCCTTCCATAATTTTCTTCTCCAACCCTTCATTTCTTTTTATGGCCACAAGACTGTAGTTTTCTTATTTGTAGCATTTGCCAGTTTTATTTAATTCTGATTTTTTGGAATAGATCTATTTGTTCTCGTCTCTGTCCATGGTATAAGGAGGACTCTTCTGTTATAGGATAATGGGTAGAGTTTAGGTTTTTCTGAAACTTTTTTCTTTCAATTTTCTAATGCTGTTGTTTTATGCTGCAAAATGCCAAATCTGGACATTAATTAAGGAACAGGATTGAATATTACTTAAGAAATCTGGTGTTATCCTGCATTTCACGGGAACAGGAAATTTAAAAGATAATTTTTCTGTATTCTTACATTGTTCTAAATCGTGGCATATCCTTTACTGGAGGTAGCCATCAACCACAGTAAACGAGTCGTTGATTTTCTAGGCTCCACTTATACGTTCAGTAGTTTCCCATTGTTTTCTGAACGGTGAGGTCTGTTTTTACCTTTCGTAAAAATACAGCATAAACGAATTTGCTTCCAAACTGTCTGCCATGGAGTTTGAACCTGGTACGTTTTGGTTGTGATCGAGCTCACTACCACTTATGCTACAGACGCTTACATTGTTATGTATTATACATAAATCTGTATGGATAATAATAGTATCCAGTTAGTCTCGAGACATCTTACCTGTTGTATCTTTTCTGTATTCTACACCTGTATCCAGACATCTCACCTGTTATACATTTTCTGTATTCCACACCTGTATCCAGACATCTCACCTGTTATACCTTTTCTGTATTCTACACTTAGACATCTCACCTGTTATATCTTTTCTGTATTCTACACTTCTACACTTACACCTGTATCCAGACATCTCACCTGTTATACCTTTTCTGTATTCTACACTTACACCTGTATCCAGACATCTCACATGTTACATCTTTTCTGTATTCTACACTTACACCTGTATCCAGACATCTCACCTGTTATATCTTTTCTGTATTCTACACCTGTATCCAGGCATCTCATCTGTTATATCTTTTCTGTATTCTACACTTACACCTGTATCCAAACATCTCACATGTTATACCTTTTCTGTATTCTACACCTGTATCCAGACATCTCACATGTTATATCTTTTCTGTATTTTAACCTGTATCCAGGAATCTCATCTGTTATATATTTTCTGTATTCTACACTTACACCTGTATCCAGACATCTCACCTGTTATACCTTTTCTGTATTCTACACTTACACCTGTATCCAGACATCTCACCTGTTATACCTTTTCTGTATTCTACACCTGTATCCAGGCATCTCATCTGTTATATCTTTTCTGTATTCTACACTTACACCTGTATCCAAACATCTCACATGTTATACCTTTTCTGTATTCTACACTTACACCTGTATCCAGACATCTCACATGTTATATCTTTTCTGTATTTTAACCTGTATCCAGGAATCTCATCTGTTATATCTTTTCTGTATTCTACACTTACACCTGTATCCAGACATCTCACCTGTTATACCTTTTCTGTATTCTACACTTACACCTGTATCCAGACATCTCACATGTTATACCTTTTCTGTATCCGCACTTACACCTGTATCCAGACATCTCATCTGTTATACCTTTTCTGTATTCTACACTTACACCTGTATCCAGACATCTCACATGTTATATCTTTTCTGTATCCGCACTTACACCTGTATCCAGACATCTCACATGTTATACCTTTTCTGTATTCTACACCTGTATCCAGGTATCTCATCTGTTATATCTTTTAGGTATTCTACACTTACACCTGTATCCAGACATCTCATCTGTTATATCTTTTCTGTATTCTACACCTGTATTCAGACATCTCACCTGTTATACATTTTATGTATTCTACACCTACACCTGTATCCAGACATCTCACCTGTTATACCTTTTCTGTATTCTACACCTGTATCCAGACATCTCACCTGTTATATCTTTCTGTATTCTACACCTGTATCCAGACATCTCACTATATCTTTCTATATTCTACACCTGTATACAGACATCTCACATGTTATATCTTTTCTGTATTCTATACCTGTATCCAGACATCTTACCTGTTATATCTTTTCTGTATTCTACACCTGTATCCAAACATCTCACCTGTTATATCTTTTCTGTATTCTACACCTGTATCCAGGCATTAATGTGTATCCCAGCTAACATCCAGGGAGAGTACACACATTTGATATCTTGCCCCCACCTCATCCTGGAACAGCTGCTTATGAACATGAAGGTCAGTCTATTTTATTATAGAAACTTCCAGATAACAACAGGTAACCCATACGATTATCATATCAGACTTGATGAATATGCTTCAAATGATTGAGTATGGAAGTCTGCGCTTGGAATGGGTGGACAGCATTCGGAGATCACATCTCAAGAAAATTACTTGTCTGTACACACCTGGACATGCTGGAGTGCAGGGTACGAGCGTGCTGACTTTCTTGCAAACAATACCCCAAATGAAGCGGGCATAAGTATGGACAGAGCCGATGTCATCAATGCGGTATGCTCTCATTTATGTGATATGGGCGAGTTTCAG
Source organism: Arion vulgaris (assembly GCA_020796225.1). Classification (NCBI taxonomy): domain Eukaryota; kingdom Metazoa; phylum Mollusca; class Gastropoda; order Stylommatophora; family Arionidae; genus Arion; species Arion vulgaris. The sequence continues at coordinate 43,285,362 of CM036754.1, forward strand.
ACACTGGAACGAGTACAAGAATTAGAAGTAAAGTTTGGACATGCCAGATAGTATTGTCTTCGAGGTAGCAAGAGAAGGTATACTAATCAACTTCTTATGAGTACAGTGAACAAATGGACTTTGGGATAGCTGCTGCAGTGGAGGACAGAGCACGCATGGGGATGCCCAATGTGACATGATGTCGATCGCATAACATAACATAAACTTCCAGATTTTATTATCGAAAACTCAAAGAGCAGTGTAACTCTGATACAGTGGATATAAAGCAAAATGCCGTCCACGCAAAAAAGTGAACCACAGAGAAAACAGCAGCGACGAAAGACATTGTTTATGAAGCACACACAAAAGACCTGTTCTAAAAATCTCTTCTCACCCGTGTGGTGCCGAGATCCGCAAGGGAAGCAAAGAATAGGACTACTGCAACCTACAAGGCATGTTGCAAGAAGCGACTGATGTAGGACCTAGGGAAGCTACCTTAGTAAATAAAATGCATCGCAGAAATTGGATGTGCTTGGCTACTTGTAGGCTCATAACTGGTACAGCGTACAATTGCTCTTAGACTCAGATCACATACAAATCACAAAGAGTTGTTAACAAGTGGTCAATATGGAGTGTTCAAAGAAGAAAATACCTCAAGGTATGTTGGCAATACAGTTTTAGACCCGTATTTTATGACCTCATCACTCGATGGGTGATGTGGTTAACATCACGCCACCAGTCTTTACTTCCCAGTGCTTTTCCTGGTACCCAATTGATGCTTGGACGACCTGAAAGTTGCTACAGTTAGAAAAATATTCCGCTTCCACTGTGAAATTTAGCTAGGGACACTAGCTTAAGAAGCGAGCTCACTAAAAACTACACTACTGCGGCTCTTGATAAACAACAGTAATTATAATTTATTTTAAAATAATTTATATCTCTATTTTCTTCCAGCTAAATTTTTAACCTTCAGTAAGATTCATATTTGATTTTTACAGAATATGTTTTGTTTGTTTTGTATTGTCAGGCTGAGCTTGCAGGTCAGATTTTTGAACAGATTAAGTTGGACTTTATAGAGATAAAGGAGCAAAAGCTTAGATTGGTCCAGGAGCAGTTTAATAATCTTTTGGCTACATATGCCAATAAGGCAATTGAAGTCAATGTTGTCCAGGTAGAAGGTAAGTGTAACTTCCAGATAAATAGCAGCATAATATTTGTACCAAAATTTAATGATCAAATTTTGAATGATCTATCTTTGGACCCCATGCAGACCCATATGTGCTCAGTCTCTCCCAACAGATGTCAAAAGGTATGCATACTGATGGTTCTTGTGGCTCGCTAGTTAAACTTCTCCCCCCTTAAGCATCCAACTCTACTTGTACAACACGTAATTTCAAACTCCCTAACTCGCTGTATTAATTCAACATCAATTTTAGTGTCCTCATCCAACAGTAGGTCACCAAGAGACCGAAGAACATCCCCCTCATCCATTCTAAACTCACCAACAATCAATGCTTAAGCATGTCCGCTCTTTCACTGCTGTGAACACTCACATGACCAGGACAGTAGATTCATGTAAGTCTCTGGATGTTGGAAACCTCTATAAGCGACATCCACTCATATCGCAACCTGCCATTCTGGATCTTCTGAAGCATCGAGTGAAAGTCCGAAACAGCAACGGCCCCAGTAAACCCATATTTAGGAAGTTACTAACTTGTTTGTTAAGTTTAAATGTTAAATAACATAAATGTTTGTGGAAGATTTTTTGCTTATCTTGCTATCAGGGGTTGAAGATGAAATGCAAGAAAATGGGGAGAGATCTGGAAAAGATGGCCTTGGATATCAGGGCTTGAAAGACCTTGGTTGTGGATGTATGCCTCTCTAGGGGTGAAGGGTTTAGAAGAAGATCTGTCTTGAGAAAACCAGCTTAGTTCATTCCAGGTCCTTCCCGCCTTTTCTCTGTCTATAGTTTGTCTCTATGTCTCTCTAGGCCACCCCCTACCTCTCTTTCATCCCGGATTCCATTTCAAAGCCACATGTGGGTGTCTGATCTTCTACATTCTTAATGTATGTTCCAACCACTTCCATTTCCTGTGTTTTATTTCCTCATTGATATTGTTGAATATCATTCGGTATTTACGCACACTGACTAATTTGTTAGCGCAATAACGCCATTTAACTGTGTGCAGGCTTGGATGCTTAAGAATTTTCCTACTGAATGAATGAAAATCACATATTTGTTTGTGCTAAATAACCATTTGATATAGGTCAGAGTCTGCTATAGTAACAGAATGTCTAAATAGACCACATTTCTACTGACCCTAAATAATAGTGCTCCGGTAAATGCGTGAAGTATACTAATTAGGAATTAAAGACACTGAATTTTTGACTATATATTTTTATGTTATATATTCAACTGTCAGAGCAAATCAGTATCATGTTAAAAGTAATAATTATGAACAAATAATTTTTTTAAATAGTAAATACACGTTACACATTATTTTTGGTTGGGCCCAGCCCCGCTGGCCCTTAATGACAAGCCACCACTGATTGATATAGATACCTTTCTTTGATAGTGAGAAGGATTATGTTTATCTAGTTTGTTCCTCAAACATGTCAGGATCAGCTTATACTTCTTCTATTTTCACTGAGCTTTTAAGATTTTTGGCAATATGGCTGGATTATTGAACATGCTGTGATCGAAAATGGGTCTTCTATGGACAAAATCGACATCATCAATACTCTAAGAAAAACATACACTCTGAAGATTTCAATGAAAAGATAAAGGTATTTTCTATCTCGGTTGCGCAAGTTATGTTTACTGATAGGTGCTGCAAGATGGAAAACCATGAGAGAAACCGCAGTAGATACATCAACCAACATAAAATGGGAGTTGTTAGTCTAAACACACTGAAATACATGTTTGGGAGGAGATCTGAGCAGTTATGGACATGTGTGATGTAGATGAAGATGATCCTCAAATGAACAAAGAACAATGAAACAATATCTATACCTAATTTCCCAGTTCAGTGATTAACAAACTGAAGGTACCAGGATTTGAACACAGTACACACAAACAAAAATGTAACCAAAAAAAGAGTGAGAAAATAGAAGTATTTTGACACATAACAAAACATGAATGACTGAAAAAAACAATTATGGAGGGAGGCATCCCAGCAAAGCGGAAGACCATGAAGAAGATAGATTCAGGTTGTGATAGATGATTTGAGCATGATGTCAGCGGAGGCGAGACATCTAACATATGAGAGATAGAAATTCTAAAGGACTGTTAGGATGGCAAAGTTCTGCCCAGGACAATGAACAGTGAACCAAGCCATTTAAAAAAAAAAGAAACATAATTCAGGCATTATTTGATATAAAAGTTTGATCTATAAATGTCAGTGACCTCATTTTGGTGTTAGTTTTTACTATTTCCTTTATTATTTGCAACACAAGCACTGGACAAGCCACACAGTGATAATCCCAACACAAGCAGCTATGGTCATCCTGAAGATGGAGATCTGACTAGCAGTCCTTCCAGAAAATTCTCTATTGACCGCAGAAGAAATGACCTATCAGGTAAGATTTTTCTGGACTGGTTCTAGTGCAATCTTTCACTTGTGTACATTGCCACACACCTTCTACTTAGAAATGTAGATAATGATCAGATAGAACATAACTACTACACAATCCTTTAGATAGAACATAACTACTACACAATCCTCAGATTTTTCAGATTTTTTTGATCCAGAAGCACTTGAGCTGAAAGCTCTTCGGCTCGGTGTCATGGACATCGTAACCCTTTGGTTCGGTGCCAGAATCTGGGGAACCTGTAGCTTTTCTGCCAGTCCGCGGAGTTGAACCCGCACATAAAGAGGACTTGTCACCCGTAGTCCAACGCGCTACAAACACGCTGGGCACGCGGGCAAAAATCCTTCAGATAAAACATGACTACTACACAATCCTTTAGATAGAACATAATTACTACACAATCCTTTAGATAGAACATAACTACCACACAATCCCTCAGATAGAACATAACTACTACACAATCCTTTAGATAGAACATAACTACCACACAATCCTTCAGATAGAACATAACTACCACACAATCCTTCAGATAGAACATAACTACCACACAATCCTTCAGATAGAACATAACTACTACACAATCCTTAGATCAAAAACATTACTCACACAATCCTTTAGATAGAACATTACCACGCAATTCTTTAGATAGAACATTACCACACAATCCTTTAGATAGAACATTACCACACAATCCTTTAGATAGAACATAAATACCACTTTTGCTAGTTTCTCCTATATAAGTCATATTACGACTGTTGCCAATGACATCATAGATAACATTGCAGAACTCACCATATGTGAAAGTTTAGAGAGATTGACCAGAAAGACATCACCACACAATCCTAATAGATGTTTGCTTACTTTTGCCTCGTACAGTTATAGTCCACAGTTTGCTATCTACTTACTTTGTCACTTTACTTTTGTCTGATACAGTTATAGTCCACAGTTTGCTATCTACTTACTTTTGTCTGATACAGTTATAGTCCACAGTTTGCTATCTACTTACTTTTGTCTGATACAGTTATAGTCCCAGTAAATTGCATCACAGAAATTGATTTTGCTGTACTTGTAGGCTGCTATTAACTGTCAATGTACAGCTATAGGCCCAGATCACATACAAACATCACAGATTGGTTACAATGGTTGATAGGCGCTACTAGGAGAAACTTTTTAGGCAACATCCTAAAGTTCAACCACATACTGGTATTACAAGGTTAGTGGCCTCAAATTTGGAACTTCTACATGAGGTCAATTCTATATATTAAGCATGTCTGTATGTTGAACTGGTTTTGTTTTAAGAAGTTAAACAAAAATAGGCAGCATTATTCTTGTATTTTTCAGCTTCTCCATCTTCTAGTTTGACCTTAAGACAGGAAATGACCAGTAAATCATTAGCCAGGTTCAGACGTGAGAGCAGTAAGTTTGTCACACCAGTACAGCCTCCATCACAGGACCGTTGGGTGCCAGACAGCGCAACTTCTGTGTGCATGGTGTGCATGCTGGAAAGATTTAGCATGGTGGGTACTTCTTCTTCTTCCGCAAACGCTCCGTACGACCACTTTTTAAACCACTCTTTGTGGTTTGTATGTGATCTGAACCTAAGAGCGATTTTATGCTGTGCCAAGTTATGCGCCTATGGTGACTAGGCCAGCGCATCTGATTTAGTGCCAGCATTTTATTTACTAGGGTAGCTTGCCCTAGAACTGCAACCTTTTTGACTAAGACTGCGGTACCTTTTGGCATCGTATAATGAGCACTCTTTAATGATCTTTTTGACGGCATGGTGATTATTTGTATAGGGAGTTTCATAATTTTATTAATTATACGCTTATTGAAATAAGTGAAAACTATGTTAATAAACAAACGGATAGATTGGCTGGCATGGCTACTATATCATAGGGAGCTGCAATGGACTAAAATAACATTCTTAATTCATTGAGAAAGTATTACTGAGGAGTTTCAGGATTGTGAATCCCAGTCGCTGACCAAATTGAGAGAGATGGGTGTCAATATTGGTACTACCGAAAAGAACAACATACCATATATGCAAAAAGATTGATTAATCAACATTGAACTGGCGTGTTGGGCTGCTGGATTGGCGGAGATCGGAGCACCTGTGGACAAGTCTGGACTGCTATGATGATAGTCCTCATATAATTAGTCGCCTGAGTGGTTACCGGGCCAAAATTTGGGGTGTAAAGAATAGAACCACTGTTACCTGCCACGCATGTCGTAAGAGGCGACTAAGGAAGTTTGGCTGAAATCGGAAACACATGTCCTAAGCGTGTAGAAGTCTCTGTGTTTAGGCGCCTACCAAACGAATGTGCAACATATACACGTTCTTGGCAAAATCAAACATATCACAAAGAGTGATTAAAATTGGTTGTAAAGAACTAACGCAAAGAAGGAGAAGATATAACTAGTAACTGCAGTAAAACTATGTAGCAATGGCGAAACATGTAAAAACACTCTACTGTAGTTTTACTAAGTACAAAAACAATATACAACAACATTTTGACTAAAAGGCCTTTATCAAACAAAGAATACAACAGAAGCGAAGAAATTCAGACTTCCTATATATATGGGGATCGCGAGAGAGAGAGAGACTTCCTATATGACAGACATAACATATACTGTTTAGAACAAGGAACCAGCAGACAATGTTAAGATATGTCAGAATCAACTATACTTGCAGGATCAGCAACTGATACAGAACTTCAACAGACTGACTCACACTGGTTTATTATTATGTATCTTCTTCTTCTGCGTTCTCACTAGATTGGGATTTCGGATTCTCTAATAAAGACATCTGTCTGCCTCAGATTATCAGCCACGACATACAGTTTGTCTTGGATGATAGTGTAAGTGTGCCACCTCTTGTCAAGTCT
>CM036754.1:43291919-43581919 GCA_020796225.1 Arion vulgaris
CCTTGATTGTCTGATTCTTATTCTTTTGATAAGGTTTCTTGTGTGCAGGTCTGTTTTAAAGCCTCATCCTTTGTTTTCTTCTCTGTCCATTGAATTTTCAACATTCTTCTGTAAAACCACATCTCTGTGGCTTCCAATGATCTTATTGATTTCTTGTTCATTGTCTATGATTCGCTGTATATTCATGGTATATACCAGCAGTAGATAACATGTTGACTCAAGGTCAACTAATTGAAGTAAAATGATAAGTGGTAAACATTTGTAAAGTAAATTGATGACCCACACTTTATTGATGTGAAACCAGTCATGCAATTCACAAAAGAACAACAGATTAAATGGTTTGGACACCTGACAGAAATGACCCGGTATCATCTACCACAGAGAGTCGCACAGAAAAAAAGTATAACGAGTACAAAGCAAGAGAAAGAACTCGCAAAACATGGAGTGACGGCATCAAGAACAGCCTTAAGAAAATAAATAACAGCCACCCCCTCAACACTTCTATAATGAATTAAATGGGGAAGGATAAGAAAATGACCCACAGTTAACGGCAGGTTTCAGGCAGTGCTACTCTGCTCAAAGAAAACCCATGCAACCTACCTTTCCCAAGATATTGAAGGGGAGTTTCAAAATAAGAAACTGGTACTTGTCACACAAATCAATTAAAGTGAAACAAACAGAAAAATCTCTGAGGATAACAAAAATGTGGTTTAACAGAAGAATGATGAGAATCCCATGGACTGCTAAACTGACGAATGTGGAGGTGTTGAATAAAGCCAAGACACAGAAAAAACTTATTATCAATATAAGAAAGAGGCAGTTATCATTTTTTGGACATGTGATGAGATGTGGAAGTTTAGAACACATTGTGGCAACCAGTAAAATTGAAAGGAGAAGAGACAGAAAGTCATAGAGAGAAAATATTAGACAGCCTGACTTCTTCTGCTTAGAACGCTCCATATCGACCACTTGTTAACAACTCTGTGGCATTTGTATGTGATCTAAGCCTAAGAGCAATAGTACATTGTGCCAGTTATGTGCCTACAAGTAGGCCAGCACATCCAATTTCTGTGATGCTTTTTTTTTACTAGGGTAGCTTCCCTAGGTCCTACATCAGTCACCTCTTACGACATGACTTGTAAGACACAGTGGTACTATTCTTTGTTTCTATGCGGCCCCATCACCACATGGATGAGCCTGACTACAAGGCATGGAAGAGCATCAACATCTGAGATGATAGCAAATACCAGGGACAGAGATTTGTGGAGATCCATGATCGCTACACTAGCCGGTATGACACCTGATAATGATTACTTGCGGCATGGGAGTTGGAAACAAAATGAAGGAAATTAAAAGAACAAACATAACCTTACAGAAACTTCAACAACTACAAACAGTTTGAAATGAACCAGATAGGAAAGTGCATTTTTTCCAGTGATACTTAGGATTGTTGCTGGATCTACGGAGTTCATGTTTTGTTGAATACTCTTGGCATGTGGCATGCCAATTCTTTTAGAGGGCATGAGCCATATGAGGTAAAACCCAGTGACAATCAAGTCAACCCTTTGGCTTTAAACAAATCTATCAACATTGCTATACTAAAAAAAACAACCTATTAACATAACCATACATGCACTTGAGTGGAACCCACAGAGAAAAGAAAAGTGGAGAGACCAAAAATTGCCTGGTTGAGAACTGTAGTAGAGGAGGTTGGAGTGATCAGAGCCTTGTAAACAGTGATGTAGAAGACAGCTCAGAAACAGATTCCAGTGGATACCAACAGTTGCAGCCATATGCCTCGCTGGGAGCAAGAAAGTTTAGTAGTTGTAGTATAGTTAGCCCATACATATGTATGTCATTGTCAGTTTTCCCATATGTAAATAGTATGAACCTGTTTACAGTGACCACCGAGCTCAAGAGGAACATGAAATTTACAGTCGGAAAATCAAAGAACAACTAAGTGGTGCAGGTTCGAGTCCCAACAATGTCTCTAGCAGTTCTCCCGGTTTGCCAAGAAATCTGGGTTCTGATAGGCCGAGGCAGTCTGTGGTATCTGTCATTTTTCCTGTGAACCACAGCTGGAAACTCCGCCCTGATGTAGCATTCAGTGATCGAGTGCGATCTGAGTTTTATTATGAGCAGGTGAGCATGTATTAGTTAGTCTTTCCTCTTGGGCCTGTGGGCGGCGCATAGGGCAGAGGTCATAGTTCTCCATGTCTCGCGGTTCGTGGCTATCTGTTTTAGGTCTTTAATGTTTACTAGGCCCATCGTTGAGCCTTTTCTGGTGATGGTTCTACGCAGAGTCTCTCTTGGTCTTCCTCGCTTTCTTTTTCCCTCTGGTGTCCATATGAGGGATTGGTAAGGAGTCTTCTCTCATCCATTCTAAGTGTGTGGCCGATGTAGTTCCAGCGGCGCTTTCTTATAAAATTTGATACATTTTCTTGCTTGGTCTCTTGTCTTATTTGTGTATTGGGTCTGAAATCTGACCATTTGAGCATGTATACCACTGTGTTTATGAAACATGGATATTCTTGACCCCTTTGTAAGCTCAACAGAGTCTCTCTCTCTTTTATGCTTTTAAACCCTGATTGGGGCATTGACCCTCAACCATCTGTGATGACCCCCATTGATACTAATGGTACTGTGATAACCCCCATTGGTACTAATGATACTGTGATGACACACATTGGTACTAATGATACTGTGATGACAACCATTGGTACTAATGATACTGTGATGACACCCATTGATACTAATGATACTGTGATGACACCCATTGATACTAATGATACTGTGGCAACTTCTATTGATACTAATGATACTGTAGCAACCTCTATTGATACTAATGATACTGTTGCAACCTCTATTGATGTTAATGATACTGTTGCAACCTCTATTGATACTAATGATACTGTGCCAACTTCTATTGATACTAATGATACTGTAGCAACCTCTATTGATACTAATGATACTGTTGCAACCTCTATTGATGTTAATGATACTGTGGCAACCACTATTGATACTAATGATACTGTTGCAACCTCTATTGATACTAATGATACTGTTGCAACCTCTATTGATACTAATGATACTGTGGCAACCTCTATTGATACTAATGATACTGTGGCAACCTCTATTGATACTAATGATACTGTCACAACCTCTATTGATGTTAATGATACTGTTGCAACCTCTATTGATGTTAATGATACTGTTGCAACCTCTATTGATGTTAATGATACTGTGGCAACCTCTATTGATACTAATGATACTGTGGCAACCTCTATTGATACTAATGATACTGTGGCAACCTCTATTGATACTAATGATACTGTTGCAACTTCTATTGATACTAATGATACTGTGGCAACCCCTATTGATACTAATGATACTGTTGCAACCTCTATTGATACTAATGATACTGTGATGACCCATATTGATACTAATGATACTGTTGCAACCTCTATTGATACTAAGGATACTGTTGCAACCTCTATTGATGCTAATGATGCTGTGATGACCCCTATTGATGCTAATGATACTGTGATGACCCCCATTGATGCTAATGATACTGTGATCCCCCATCATTGATGCTAATGATACTGTGACGACCTATTGATACTAATGATACTGTTGCAACCTCTATTGATGCTAATGATGCTGTGACGACCCCCATTGATGCTAATGATACTGTGACGACCCCTATTGATGCTAATGATACTGTGATGACCCCTATTGATGCTAATGATACTGTGACGACCCCCATTGATGCTAATGATACTGTGACGACCCCTATTGATGCTAATGATACTGTGATGACTCCCATTGATGCCAATAGGATGGCCTCCTCCCCCTCTCATCCCACCCCCATTGATAATAATGTTACTGAGGGTCTGTTGACTGACAGAAGAATAACTTTCAAGAAGAAGAAGACAAAAAGTAAGAGTTGAAAAATCTCTGGGCCAATAATAAAACAAGATAAAAGATTGAAAAATGTGATAGAAATGTACAGAAGCATATAGTCATTTAGTCTTTGCTATCCCACACACAGTGTTGAAATCTACTGCCATCTCCACGAGAACAAAGCTCAATATATTCAGCTCAAATGTGAAGTCTGTGTTGCTGTATAGCGAGTCAACCAGTTAAATACAAATAAGATTCAGGATTTGTCAGATTCAGAACAGATGTTTTCGGTGAATTCTCAAACTGAGATGATATGACAGAGATACAAACATAGACCTCTGGATAAGAACATGACAGAAACCCATGATGACTCAGGTTAAGAGTAGAAAGTGGCGATGGTCAGGCATACCCTACGGAAGTCACAGTCGAGTGTCACTAGACAAGCACTTGAGTGGACCCACAAGAAAAATGGAAAAGAGGGCATCCTAGACAGACCTGGAGACGAAGTCTTCTTAAGGAACTGAGGGTTGCTTGACTATCCTAGTAGACCATAAAGAAAACAGTCAGAGACTAAGAAACGTGGCAAACAGCTGTTGACGCCCTTTGCTCCACAAGGAGCAGAGAAGAATAAGTCAAGTAAGACATGTAATCATTGATTTATGTACCCAGTGAAGTCCAGGCATTGAATGATTTACTAATGATATGTTATTTCCAGGCACCAAGCGTGTCTCTCTGTATTTCAATGCTGAAGCAACATGGCTCCAGAGGTGAGGCAGGCAAGCTGGTTATCTCTATATGTGACAAACTGTCCACATACTTAGTTCCCATCTCACCTGGTGTTCCTAACCCAGAGATTGATTACAGTCTTATCATCAGGTAAGTTCTCTTCTCCTTTCCTCTCTCTCTCTCTGTGTGTGAGTAGTGTAGTCAGTATTAACTATACTGTATGTTTAGTCAGTATCTCTTTTCAATGTAGGCGGTCTCTGTGGTGTAGAGGTTAGATGCTTGCTTCTGCTCCAAAGGTATTCGGTTCAATCCTCATGAAGCCATCAGGATATTTTTTACAGAGATCCCTGATCTCAGTGTAGGTGAGATCGAGTTCCTAGTTCTATTGGAGATGAACGATAAAACATAGGTCCTGTGTTCAAGTTGAGCACATAAAAGAACCCTTGGCAGTTCAAAATTGAGAAGAACAGGCTGGAAAGCCACTGCCTGGGCAAAATTTAATCAAAAGATTAAAGAAATAAAATTTGGAAAAATATTTTTACCATCTTCTAAATTACATCGTGGACCTTCTCCGGTGCTATGGAGCTTGTGCACTTCCGCAGAGATCTTCCTACGTAAGAAAGAGATCGGAGTACATATGGTTTCTCACCGAAGTGCAATAATGATGGTCCTATCAATCAATCTCTTCAGCGTGTAGTCTCTCTTCTCTACATGTGATCAGTTTCTCTATGTGGCAAGTCTTAGCTTTAATGCATGTGTGGTCATTACTAGCTGTACTGTATGTTTGGCCAGTCTCTCTTCTACATGTGTGGCCAGTCTTCCTCTTCTACATGTGTGGCCAGTCTTCCTCTTCTACATGTGTGGTCAGTCTCTCTTCTACATGTGTGGCATTCTCTCTCTACATGTGTGGTCATTCTCTCTTCTACATGTGTGGTCATTCTCTCTTCTACATGTGTGGCCAGTCTTCCTCTTCTACATGTGTGGCAGTCTTCCTCTTACATGTGTGGCCAGTCTTCCTCTTCACATGTGTGGTCAGTCTCTCTCTACATTGTGGCCATTCTCTCTCTACATGTGTGGTCATTCTCTTCTACATGTGTGGCAGTCTTCCTCTTCTACATGTGTGGCCAGTCTTCCTCTTCTACATGTGTGCAGTCTTCCTTCTACATGTGTGGTCAGTCCTCTTCTACATGTGTGGTCATTCTCTCTCATGTGTGGTCATTCTCACTTCTACATGTGTGGTCAGTCTCTTCTACATGTGTGGCCAGTCTTCCTCTTCTACATGTGTGGTCAGTCTCTCTTCTACATGTGTGGTCATTCTCTCTTCTACATGTGTGGTCAGTCTCTCTTCTACATGTGTCATTCTCTCTCTACATGTGTGGTCATTCTCTCTTCTACATGTGTGGCCAGTCTTCCTCTCACATGTGTGGCCAGTCTTCCTCTTCTACATGTGTGGTCAGTCTCTCTTCTACATGTGTGGTCATTCTCTCTTCTACATGTGTGGTCATTCTCTCTTCTACATGTGTGGTCATTCTCTCTTCTACATGTGTGGCCAGTCTTCCTCTTCTACATGTGTGGCCAGTCTTCCTCTTCTACATGTGTGGCCAGTCTTCCTCTTCTACATGTGTGGTCAGTCTCTCTTCTACATGTGTGGTCATTCTCTCTTCTACATGTGTGGTCATTCTCACTTCTACATGTGTGGTCAGTCTCTTCTACATGTGTGGCCAGTCTTCCTCTTCTACATGTGTGGTCAGTCTCTCTTCTACATGTGTGGTCATTCTCTCTTCTACATGTGTGGTCATTCTCTCTTATATATGTGTGGTCAGTCTCTCTTCTATATGTGTGGTCAGTCTTTCTTCTATATGTGTGGCCAGTCTTCCTCTTCTACATGTGTGGTCAGTCTCTCTTCTACATGTGTGGCCATTCTCTCTTCTATATGTGTGGTCAGTCTCTCTTCTATATGTGTGGCCAGTCTTCCTCTTCTACATGTGTGGTCATTCTCCCTTCTTCATGTCTGGCTAGTCTAATTATGTTCAGTCTATTTATCTCTTCTACCATTCATCAAATACTGACTGTCATGTTGACAAAACAATCTTCTTTTTCTCACAAGTGTAATGAAACAACTCCTGTTCCAAGCCAAGCTAGACTTTCTACACACAGGAAACACTGGACTGACCGATATGAGTGAGTTGTATCTAGGTCGAGTAGACCTGCTAGATGTCATGGTCAAGGCTAACTACCAGGATCTGCCTACCATTAAAGAACTGACCAAACAGGACACTGTTAGGTATATCTAGATCTCGCCTTTAGGGAGTGTTTTTATTGTCATTATATTCATTCGTATATTCATTGTATTCATTATATATAAGGACGATGCCACCTGTCAGAAAGCAATGGCAAACTACTGAACGATAAGTGGTGCCTAGAAAATCAACACTGTTTACTGTGGTTGATGCTACATCCTTTGGATATGCCACGATTTTCATTCATATTCATTCATTCAGAAGCAATGGTAACTACTGAACGATAAGTGTGCCTAGAAATCAATGACTCGTTACTGTGGTTGATAGCACGTAAAGGATATGCCACAATTTTCATTCATATTCATATTTGTCTTCATTTGATCATACTCTATTGTCAGATAAGTCACTGGAATATAGTCATAGATTTCTTGCAATCTTCTTTTTTTCTTTTTATTCAAACGCTCTATATCGATCACTTGTTAAACCACTCTTTGTGATTTGTATATGGTCTGAGCCTAAGAGCGATTGTACATTGTACCAGTTATGCGCCTACAAGTAGGCCAGCACATCCAATTTCTGTGATGCTTTTATTTACTAGAGTAGCTTCCAAAGCCTCTACCTCAGTCGCTCTTACGTCATGCCTTGTAGGTCACAGTGTTACTATTCTTTGCTTCCTTGTGAGCCCCACAACACACAGGTGAAGTGACTATCCAACAGTTCCTATCTCAGCTGTGTACCCCTTTGCCAGGTTTGTGTCATTATCAATAACTTGTCTGATCAGAACTTTGCCATCCTAACAGTCCTCTGGAAATTCTATCTCTCATAGGTCAGATGTTTCGCCTCTGCTGATGTCATGCTCAAATCATCTATCACAACCTGAATCCATCTTCTTCGTGGTCTTCCTCTTTCCTGGGATGCCTCTTTCCATAATTGTTTTTTTCAGCCATTCATGTCTTGTTATGTGTCAAAGAACTTTCTCATTCTTTTTTGTTAAGTTTTTGTTTTTGTATCTTCAATTTCCTAATCACTGAGCTGGGAAATTAGGTGCTAGAAATTGGATAGATATTGTTTCATTATTCATTTGAGGATCATCTTCATCTACATCAGACATGTCCATAATTGCTCTGATCTCCTCCCATCCATGCATTTCATTGTGTTTAGACTAACAACTCCCATTCTGTGTTGCTTGATGTATCTACTGGAGTTTCTCTAACGTTTCGCTTACCGATATCGGATACATAACTTGCACAACTGAGAAGAGAATACCTTTATCTTCTTCTGAAATCTTCATAGTGTACGTTTCAGACCGTGATCCTTCCTTCTTCGTCGCTTGAAATATGTCCATATTCAATGTTGTCTCTGTATGAACTTCACTGTCTTTGTAGCTCACAGAGGTCCGTAGTTTCGTAAAGACATCCAGTAGCTGGGTTGACCTTCAGGCACCTGCCTGAGTGTCCGTAAGGCGAGCACATATCTTTTAAAACATAGACATATTCATATGCTATGCGCAACCTGATTGCTATAGCGATCTTGGCTGGTTGCTCAACTTCAGCACTAGACTGTTGATGATATTGCTTTTGTCCATAGAAGAATATTGTTTTAATGTGTCTTGTGGTATCCTGATACAAACAGACAGATGATGTTTTAAAAATAATTTGATGTTATATCTTCAGGCGACTGAGAGACAAGCTGATTGCAGATGAGCGGTTGTCATTGGCTATGGAGCTGTCTACCAAGTGTGGCATTGATCCAGCTGGGGTGTGGTCAGCTATGGGATTTGCTTGTCTGCATCTGGGAGATTTTAATGGGGCTAGAGACAAGTTTGGACGCTGCCTTAAGGTAAGTATGTACCAGGGATAAGCTTGGACATTTGTCTTAAGGCTAGTAGCAACCAAAGATGAGTTTGGATGATGCCTTGTAGTGACAGCAATCCAGAGTTAAGTTTTGATGATGCATTGTGGTGACTGCCCGCCAGAGATTGATTAATGTGTTTGTCTACAGATTGATTGATTGGACCATCATCATTGTACTTCGGTCAGTAACCATGTGAGCTCCGATCTCTTTCTTACACAGGAAGATCTCAGTGAACGACAAACTCTGTAGCACTGGCAGGTTCCGTGTAATTTAAAAGATGGTAAAATATTTTGTAGGAATTTTTATTTTTCAAATTAATTTTGCCAGTGCAGCAGCTTTCCAGCCTGCTCTTCTCTATTTTGAACTACCAAGGGCTATTTTACATGCTCAACTTGAACATGGGGCCTACATTTTATTGTCCATCTCCGATAAGTAAAAAGTAAAGGAACGCTTTCATACCTCGTGGTATATAGGTCAATACAATGTTAGGCCTGTATTTTTCATTGACCGTCGGCATACGATGGGTGATGTGGTCAGCATCACGCCGCCCGCCTTTACTTCCCAGATCATGTCTGGTACCCAGTTGAGGCTGGGTCGACCTGAGAGCCGCGTGGTAGGGAAAATTCCACGCTCAATGCGGAGCTGAACCCAGACCACCAGCCTTGCGGCGAGTTTACTAACAACCACGCACAGCGGCTCTCCTATTCCCGATAGTAAGGAAATCTATCTCGCCTGCACTGAGATCAGGATCTCTGGAAAATATACTGATGGCTCCATGAGTGAGCGAACCAAGTACCTTGGGAACGAGAGGTAAACACCCAACTACTACACCACAGAGACCCCCAAATATGAATGTTGTATGTTTACATGTCAAAGGTTACCATGTTCAAGCATGTCTTATGATGGGAGGGGGGGAGGGTTCAAGAGAGAGCATTGACAGGTATCTAGGCAGACCATCATTGTAAAATACACAGACATAATATTGAAAGCTATATGCACAGATACATTGACAGTAGTCTGATAGATACAGGGTGTTCAAGATAAAGTAGCCCGTTGACAAATCAAAGTTGCCAGTTAAACGTTGTGTTTGTCTATTTTACTATTGAAACTGGTTCTGACTAGCTCATCCTTTCATCGCATTGGTTCTTTGCCCCATTCCACACCATAATTACACACATCACAAAAAGACTTGTGTACTTGACCTATACCACATCATAATTGAACAATCACATTTTCATAAATATATGCCAGATTGGCTCCCTTGACAGGCTACTTTTATATTGGACACCCTGTGTATAGCAATAACATAAATATAGAACAAAATATTGTTAAGCGGCACATAGAACATTGATATTTATGTGTTAATGTTTCTCCCAACATTATGCTATCAGTGCCAAACCTGGATGCTGCCATCAAACGATAGAAGAAAACTAATCATGCCAGAGATGAAGTGTCTACGCAGAATGCTGGGAGTATCAAAAAGAGACAAGTTTAGAAATGAAGACATCAGGAAAAAAGTGGGTACAGCATTAGTACCGAACTTCATCAAGAAACAACAAATTAAATGGTTCTGCCACATAAGAAGATTACCAACAGACAGTGTGCCTCAAAGAGCAATGTTACAGCAATGTTACTCCGGTACAATGGATACAAAGCAACAGGCCACAAAAACCGCTGTTTATGAAGCGCATACAAAGTCCTGCTCTAGAAATCTCTTCTTATCCTGACACTGTGAGGCCAAACAGGATTAAAGAAGAAAGTAAGAAGAAGATAATATAAATAAAACATTATTAAAAAGTTCATAAATGATAGATAGTAATTATAGATAGAACATTATTGGTGAGATACAATACAAAGATATAATTTCTGTAATCTTCATGTACTTGACTTACAGGCTCCTTCTGACAAGAACCAGACTTCAGCTAGTCAGAGCTCGCCTGCTGGTAGAAATTTTAGAGTTTTGGACACAATACTAAGTTCTGGCTTTACTGAAGTAACTATCATTGTTGTGGTGGAGTGTTAGTGGATGTGTGAAACATGTCAGCGAGTGTGCTTATATAGAATAAAAAAAGGAAGCATTGTCTTGTCTTGTCCACATGTGCATTGAAGCAGTGTGGGGAGTTTCAGTTTTCTATCCTGTGCCATGTTTGTTGCACCTGTAGTTGTTAGTCTTTAATTTTGTGATAACTGTGATTTGATCTATCTATCGGTTCTTGCTCTTCCTCAGGCTCTGTGTTTGGGTTGTTGTTTGTTATAGGCATGAGATGGTAGTAGATTTCATTTCATTCTCATTAGGTGACCAAACCATTTTATTTGTTGTATTCTAATATGTTGCATGCATGGTGTGATTCCGACATTTCTAATGTTCTCATTTCTCAATCTATCCTGTCTTGTAACATTGATGGCTTTTCTTAAACAGTTCATTTCACATGTTGTGATCTTTCTTTCTTGGGATTTAGTTAGGGACCATGTTTGACATTGATAACAGAGAGTTGGTAGAAATATGCAATTTATTAGTTGTAGCTTGACTGCCATGTCTATGTTTGTGTGTTTGAGCAGTGGGGACAGTTGGTATGTCACTGCATTGGCCTTTTGGCATCTAGTCTTGATTTCTCTGTCTTTAATGTGTCTTTAAAGTGCTTCGATATAGACACCGTGGGTTGGAAATCAATTCCATAAAATCACTTTAACAACACAAGAGGAACCTGCATGACTGATAATCGCTGTGGAGTTTGAGACGCAGAGAAAGTGAGCTGCGCGAAAAGACAGAACACACAATGCCCACATGTCTAACCTTGATCATATATGCTCTACCTGTGGTAGGGGATTGTGTTTGAAGATTGAACTCTACAGTTACTTCTGCACACACCAGAGAGGTGTAACTGCACATATCTGAGGCTGTTATCATCGCTTGCGATGTTATTGGTTACTAAACTGATGTCATTGCACTCCGGGCAGACCCATAGCTGCTCAGTCTCCCTCAACAGATATAGAAGAGTATGCATACTGATGGTTCCTGTGGCTCGCTGATTAAGCACACCTCTCACTCTGCCTCTCAGGCATCCAGTTCGACTTGAACAACGGGTAACCCCAAACTGCCTAAATCGCTGATCGATTCAACATCGATTTTAGTGTCCTCATCCAACAGACAGTCGCAAGAGACCGAAGAATATCACTTATGGCGACTATTATTAACATCTTATGAAACTTTATTTATATTGTCAAAATTTCCTACCTTAAATCGCCTCAAGTATTGTATACCCGTTGTTATTCTTGAGTACTATTGGTGAGTGACATGAAGTGGTATGCTATCAGCCAGGAGTTAGGAAAGATAATTCCCGCCTACCTTTAACTTGCGCTTCCTTTTTAAATATTTGTTTTAGTATTACCTATACCTTATACGTTACAAAAGATGAGCATGTAATTTCTCCATACTGCTCTATTCTAGGCAACTTGTTCAATCTCTTCTATGGAACTGGGTCAGATATTTCTTGCTTCTCTCAGTAAAGTGTGTTTCAGGCTTTCCATGGGCCACCCTTTTTTTCTTAAACACTTTGCCTCCCACTTCAATACCTGCTCTGTGATGATTCCTCGATCCTTTATTCTCAGAGTATGCCCAACATATCTCTATTTTATCTTTGTTTTTTATATTACTACCACAGATATATAATTTATCTGCCTGGTTCTTAATTAATATGTGCAAATAGTAACAATTCTTCTTCTTCTGCATTCATACACTGTAAATTTGGGCATTAGCCATGGCACCTGGTATGACCCTTTGGACTGATTTTTTTGTGAAAGTCTACTTTACCATTTGATTAGTTTCCTTCACCATGCAGGTGGGCCTTTGCTGACTTCAGAGGTACTTGAAGTTTAGATCCTCAGGTATGATCTTGTTAGTAACAATTAATAATTTAATCATTTATTCTGTTTGTTTTGGTATGTTAACTCTTTCCACGCCCATTTATTTCCTCAATTTTTAAGCAGTTAATTCAGGGAAGTAAAAAAAAAAAAAAAAATTACGATCCCAACTACTTATCAATAAATAAACATATATATATTATTATATACTAAATTGAGTAAACTGACAACCTAACAGAATAACAAGGTCAAAAGTACTATAAGTAAAACAGAAGAAGTAAAACTAGAAAGACTTCTTATAAGGAAAGCAACTCTATGGCGCAGTGTGCGGCTTAAAGCGTCAACGGACTTCCGCCATGGCGCAGTGTGCGGCTTAAAGCGTGAAAGAGTTATAGAACACCAATCTTTTTTTTTTAAATTCAGTTAATGTAATTTGTTAAAAGAATTCATATTTGTGTGCTGATTATTTGCAAATTTTCTTTTCAGATTCAGCGATTGTTGAGTGACCCAGAAAGCATATGTGACATTAAAACATTACTGATTCCAGTAAGTGCCTGCAAATATATTCATTTTTAGTTATTTAAATAACTACAGTGATGGTCTGGCTGGATTCACTGACTTTTATCCATGTATGTTTTATAAGTGACTCAATGAGTGTGCTCAGGGATCAATTAAACTATATGGAAGTGGGTCAGGGAAGTTCATCTAAGTCAGTTAAAGTATATGGAAGTGAGTCTGGGAAGTGTTTACAATCATCCAACTATAAGAACTGTACATCAATCACCCAGTAACAGTGTTTATAATCCACTTTTTATTTTTCTCTCTATTTTTAGAGTGTTGGAG
The DNA here is from genome assembly GCA_020796225.1 of Arion vulgaris. NCBI lineage: Eukaryota > Metazoa > Mollusca > Gastropoda > Stylommatophora > Arionidae > Arion > Arion vulgaris. Next base: position 43,305,347 of record CM036754.1, read on the forward strand.
AAGAAAACCGCATTGAGTCTATGCCATATCAAGAGTGCCTGTACTACCTGAAACCTATGGTAGCTATATGGACCATATGTTTTTAAGACAACATAGCTATTGGATGAAGGCTGTCCAGTTTGCCATAGACCATGTGAGAAGTAACTTATATATATATATATATATATATATATATATATATATATATATATATATATATATATATATATATATATATATATATACCACGCGGCTCAACGTATTACATTCTTATGCTTCTTAGTACTTCTCTTCCCATGCTTTATAATCTATATGGGTATATGTTGCATGTATTCAAGTTATATATTTACTAGATGTTTCATTGTTTCTTTCTATTTCTAGTTTTTATGTGTGTTTTTGTGTTACATTTATTTCGTTATTCGTTTTTATTCCAGATTTTCCTTAGCTACGTTGGTATTTGGTCGTCCATTTGTGTTTCATTTTAATTTGTCACTCCTGTTTGTTCGTTTGCTTGATAAAGGCCTTGTTGGTGAAACGTTGCTGTTTATCGTCACTGTTTATGTATTTTGTAAAACTATAGTACTTTGTTTGTCCGTGTTTCACTATATATATATATATATATATATATATATATATATATATATATATATATATATATATATATATATATATATATATATATATATATATATATATGATTTTGACAAATTTCTGAATCCACAATTTGTTTTATAAATCTCCTTTTCTTTTACAAATTTCCATTCGTTTTATAAATTTCTTATTTTGTTGAGAATTTCCATTTGTTTTATAAATCTTTTCCTTTTGTTTTACAAATTTCCTTTTGTTTTACAAATTTCCTTTTGTTTTACAAATTTCCTTTTGTTTTATAAATTTTCTTCTTTTAGTTTACAGTCTTAATTTATTTGATAAATCTCCTTCTTTTAATTTACAGATCTTTTGTTTTACAAATTTCATCTTTTTTTTTCTTTGTATTTAGTCTGTAATGAAACATAGTGTTACTTTATAGTTAATCTGCAATGAAACATAGTTAACAACATAATAAGAGAGGCCAGTGGGAACTACGTTACAACCACAAATAGTTTGGCAATATAGAGGTACGGTGGTTCAGTGGTGGTGACATGGTTGGTGTCTCATAACTACTCTCATGTTTTTATACTCAGTGACTCCATGAGTATGGTTGTAAAGTCAAAACTGGTATGGGGAGACGAAATTGCATGGACGTACTGGTACAGACAGGGAGCAGAGAAATCACTTTCGTTTCTGCCCCTGGGCACACAGGAGTCTGGCGTAATGAACAAGCTGATAGATTGGCTGACATGACTACAATATCAGAGGGAGCTGCAATGGACCGATATGACATTCTTAACGCATTCGAACAGAGAAGTTTCAGAGTTGTGAATCACAGTCGCTGACCAGATTGAGAGAGATGGATGTCGATATTGTTACAGCCCGAAAAGAACGGCATACCAAATAGGCAAAGAGATTGTTTAATCAACATTGAACTAGCTTGTTGGTCCGCTGCTGAATTTGTTGAGACAGAGATCGGAGCCATTATGGACATGTCCGGAGTGCTATGATGATAGTCCTCATATAACTGATAACTGATAGAGACTAAGACAGAATGAAGAAGGCAGGAATCAGGATCAGCAACCAGAACGGACAAAGCCCTTCTTCACCACAAAGTGGGACCCTTTAACAGGCTGCAACGCTGCAGCTGCAACGCTGCAGTGTTGCAGCCTGGTTAAGTGAGTAGGAATCAAAGATGGAAAGTAAATCTTGTTCCAGAAATAACACACTCAGGGACACTGATAGCAAAGTCGGTAACACGCTTCGCTAGTAAGCATGTGCTGTGCCAATTCTGGGGTTCAAGGCCAACTTGGGCCCAAACAAATTTTGGTATGCACAACGTACATGGTTGGACTACATGTTTCCTGATACTTTACTTGTGATACTTTACTTGGGGATCTAAATTACAAATACCTCATAGGTCAGAGTAATGCTCTCCTGAACGGTGAAGGAAACTGATAATAAGGAAAGATAGCCTTCACGCAAAAATTAACCATAGGTACCATATTAGGCACAGTGACTAAGCCCTAGATAGTGAAAAGCTGCCAGAACTAAAAGAAACACTAAGTGAGCTAAATACCATAAGAAGGGTGGTGCTGCAGTGGATACCAGCACACTGTGGCAAACCAGGAAACAAGAGAGCAGACAAATTAGCTAAGGAAGGAGCAACAAAGGAATCAAATAATCACTTTCCAGGAAAAGAGAAAGATCAATTACCACTGTCTAGATAGAGCAAGACAGATGATATTGTTTCGACTCAGAACTGGACACAACAGAAGGAACAGACACTTACACAGACTAAAACTAGTATCATCACCCATATGTGCTTGTGGACAGACCGCACAGACAGCTGAACACATCTTGCAAGATTGTCACCTGATGAATCAACTGCAGAAAGAACACTGGCCAACAGAGACAGACATCAACACAAAGCTGTTTGGGAGCTTTGATGAACTAACAAATACAACAACATACATCCAGAGAACCGGACTCATTGTGTAGACATTGAACATCAGCGAACGAGAAAAAGAAGGAGGCACAGTGACTACGCCTGAATTCATAACAAGCAAACAAATAAAGAAAAAACCATGAAAAATGCGTTGGGCTAAAAGCACAGCTATTGCATCCTCACTGTACACCGCTGAACAAGGAAATGGCATTATAGGTGGAAAGAAGGCAGTCATATTAGAAAGAAATGTTTTACAGCAAATGGACAAGAAGAAGATAATGCTATAAGTGGAAAGAAAACATCAAGAGGTCATCACATACTCTGGAAGACAAATTGTAATATAATTATCTTAGATTTTCTGAAAGGAGTTCATTCTTATTTTTCATGTTTGTTGGCCCACACGCTCTGATATAACCAAAACAAGGTTTGTCCTTAGGTTGAAAGGGCATGTCTCAGCTTAAAGTGACTTTAATCCCCTACCTAACAAACAAACAAACAAGAGGTCATCACAATGTCAAGAGACAAAAATTTGTTTGTAACATTTTTTTAGAATACTGAAAATATTCTTTATTTTTTTTATTCTTTCCAGCATTGTTCCTCTGATGTCTTTGTGAATGGCTTGATGGTACCAGCAATGAACTCTGGAGAGATGGGTCGGCTGCTAGAACAAATGTTGATGTTGGATCCAACGTTGGAGAAATGGATGGCATACTTAACAGCAACATGTAAACACCTGCTGAAACAAAAGTTCTTCAATACATTGTACCAAGTGCAGTTGTTTATGAAGGTAAAAAACTATCAACTACTACTACTCTCACCAGCTATTAACTGTCACCAATCCTTGTTGTCAACCAACAACTATACCAAATATCAACTATCCCAATGTTCGACTACCTCCAGTCAACACCTAACGCAACCAACAATTATAAGCAACAATTATCCCCAGCCAGCAACTATTCTCAACCAACAACTATCTCGCCAACCAAAAACTATCACCACGAACAAACAACTAACCTTTTTGTCATTTCTTGGTTTTATATTCTCTATCTTCACAGATGGATTAACAAACTAATGTCATAGAACATTGATGGGAGGAATCTTTCTAAGATTAGTTTAGTTTAGTCATCGGATTATCATCACTGCACATTGAATCAATTGGTCTATAAGTGCTCCGATCTCCTCCTCAGTATATCTCTCAGATGAGAGGGAGAGGTGTGTTTAATCAGCGAGCCACAGGAACCATCAGTATGCATACTTTGATATCTGTTGGGGGAGACTGAGCACCTATGGGTCTACCCGGAGTGCAATGACGTCAGTTTAGTAACCAATAACCAATATCTCTCAGTTTAGTTTAGATTAGTTGTCAGATCATCATCACTGCACATTGAACCAGTTAGTCTATAAGTGCTCCGATTTCCTCCACAGTATGTCTCAGTTTGGTTTAGTCGTCGGATCATCATCACCGTGGTTGCCGGGCCTGCAAGGAAGCAAAGAATAGTAACACTGCATGTCGTAAGAGGGACTGAGGTAGGGGTCTAGGAAGCTACCCTAGTAAATAAGCAATGTTATAAATCGAATGTGCTGGCCTACTATTAAGTGCATAACTGGCACAACATACAATCGCTCTTAGGCTCAGATCACATCCAAATCACAAAGAGTAGTTTAACAAGTGGCCGATATGAAGCGTAAGAAGAAGAAGAGGAAAGAAGAAGACTGCACATTGAATCAATTAGTCTATAACTGCTCCGATCTCATCCACTGTATGGTCTCAGTTTAGTTTAGTCATCGGATCATCATCACTGCACATCGAATCAATTAGTCTATAAGTGCTCCGATCTCATCCACTGTATGTATCTCAGTTTAGTTTAGTCATTGGATCATCATCACTGCACATCGAATCAGTTATAGTTTTTCCAAAATTCATGAACACACTAGGTTTAATTTGTACTGAAATCTACCGTATGGATAACAGTAATTTTGTGCATGCAGTCTTCTGTACCTCACGATCTTATGAAATCATGTTGAACTAATCGATAGGTAGCTTAATTGATGCAAAAAAAACTTTTTTGTTATATAATTTTGCATAAGCACAACAAAATGATAATCAAAGTTTAGAGTTTACAGTAGTACATAAAATGGTGGCGAATGTTTGCTCTATAACACTGGAAGGTGGAATTGGCTTGTATGTTCTTCAGGTCGTCAGCAGGATACTAATTTTCACTTTTCGTCCTTCCTCTGAGGTCTAAAGATGAAAAATTGACTTCATTGTATCTTGTTTTACCCTATATGGCTCGGCCTCTCTCCACATAAATGGCATGCCACCTGCTGAGAATAGTCACTAAAGCACAAGCTCCATAGCTACTGCAACAATCCTAGGGACATCTGGTCCATCCTATGAAAGACTAGCCAACCCTAACTCTACTGTATGCAGAGCCAAGCACAGAACACACCTTGTTTGCCAAGTTGACATCTGAGAGTCAACTATAACAAAGAACAAACAAAATTTGTGTGTGTGTGTGTGTTTGGAAACAGGTAGATTTGACCTTCACTTGATAACAGTCCTTGAGTGTTTAACTGTATCCAATTGTGATTGATTGATAGATTGATTGATAGGACCATCATCATTGCACTTCGGTGAATAACCATGTGTGCTCCGATCTCTTTCTTACACAAGTAGATCTTGTCGGCAGTACACAAACTCTATAGCACCGGCAAAGCAAATAATTCTGAATATCTGGCAATGTCTAATCTTTCTTACATTTATTTGAAACCAAACTGTATATGTTATTCTTAGTAAAGATCATTCATGTTTTATTTCTGTTTGTCCAGGACTACATTAGGGCAGCCATGACATGTATTACTCACTTTTACCAGCGTGGAGCCACCAGCTACCTTGACCTCAGTGGACGCTGCAATATTCTACACTGCTCATCAACATCTTCAGGTAACTAAGAGACACATTTCATGTTATGATCAACATTCAATTAAATGTTAGATAGTTGACATTGTTATTAACTGCGATGTTGTTTGTTATTAGTCACTGAACTAACGTCACAGTAGTCCGGACAGACCCATAGGTGCTCAGTCTCCCCAACAGATGTTAAAGGGTATGCATACTGATGGGTTTCCTATTATTCGCTAGTTAAACACACTTCTCTCTCTCTGCCCCTCAAGCATCCAATTCTACTTGTACAATGTATAGTTCCAAACCCCTAAATAGCTGGATTGATTCACGTCAATTTTAGTATTTCCATTCAACAGTAGGTTACCAAAACATCCCCTTATCCACCCTGAACTGCTAAAAATGATATTGCAGATGCAAGCCTGTCTGTTATCTTGTGCCACAAACACCTGTACTACAAATATGTCAGGAAACGGGAAACCTATGGGTCAGCCAGACTGCTAATGATATCAATCCAGTAACCAATAACCAGAAATATATCAAATGAAAATTATGAAAAGAACATCCTAATTATCATATGGTGTCATCTCTCATTGAAGGTTGACACATTGGATCTTCAACATCCTCTGTCCTGTTTGATGTCGCACTCTGCCAGGCTGCAATTTGTCCATCTCTTGATGTTTCCTTCCCACTTGTGTCTTGGTCTTCCTCTTACTTGTCATTCTTCAACTTTCCCCTCTAAAAGGGTTTTTATCCACCTTCTAATAAGGACATTTTATTTATTTATTTACTTATTCCTCCGTTCCTTTCAGCACAGGGTCTCACCAGTTGTCCTCTACTTTCCCTGCCTAGTCACCATTTTGGGAGACAACTACATAAAAGCATGACTATGGAGATCCGCTGCCCCCAGGGCTCTCTCTGGCTTGGAGCAACGGCCACCATACAATTATCATATCAGACTCAATGAATATCTTCAAATGATTGAATCTGAAAGTCTCGGGCGGAATGGGGGGGCAGCATTTGGAATCACATCCCCAAGACACGACTTGACTGTACACACCTGGACATGTTGGAGTGCAGGGTAACGAGCGTGCTGACTTTCTTGCAAATAATTCCCCGACTCAAGCGGACAGACGTATGGACAGAGCCAATGTCATCAATGCGGAGCTCTCATTTATATGATATGGCAAGTCCCCAGACACTGGAGCAGAGTGGAGAATTAGGAGTTAAGTTTCTACATGCCAGACAGTGTCATCTTCATGGAAAAGAGAAGATGTACTAATCGCCTCATGGAACGGTGAGCAAGTGGGCCTTGGGATGGCTGCTGCACAGGGACAGCCCACGCGGAATGTCAATGTGCCATGATGTCGATCACATAAGATAACTTAGAAGTGAAGTATGTTCTTAGTCTGGTCTACTTTGCTGACTCCTATCATTTATTACTATCTTCAACCTCTAATATTGTCTCATCTTTCACACGAGTTTGGTTTCACCAAAAATAGTTTATCTTCATTATTCATTTGAAAATCATCTTCGTCAGACATGTCCTTTAATTCCCGGCCCTCCCCAAGCATGTATTTCAGTGGTTTAGACTAACAACTCCGTTCTGTGCGTTGACTGGGGTTTTTCTCATGGTTTTGCCGCACCAAACGTATGCATGACTTACGCACCCGAGGTAGAGAACACCCTTTATCCCCTTTTTTAAAAATCTTCAGAGCGATGTTTTCTCTGATTGTGTATTGCCGGCCGCAAGGGAAGAAAGAATAGTACCACTCACCTACAAGGCATACTGTAAGGGGGACTGAATGGGGATCTAGGTAAGCTCCCCTAGTAAATAAAAGTGTTGCAAAAAAACAGGATGTGCTGTTACGAGCACCTAATTGGCACAACACTGCGCTCTAAGGCTCAGATCACATACAATCCCCAAAGTGGTTAACATGTGGTCATGTGGGCGTTCAAGAAGAAAAGTTTTCTCTTGACATTCATGATGTCGCTTTATCTATCTGGCCTTTGGATCCAGGTCAATGGGGCGCGTTCGTCACCCTCTAGCTGCACACACTCCTGTACCTGGGAGTAAACTCACCCCAAGCTGGGAAAAACAGTTTCCTGAGTCTCCCAGCCAGGATACGCTATCTCCAGAGGAAGTGAAAAGTAAGTGTCAGTATTTTCCATCTGTATCTTCATCAAAAATTTATCATCTTGGATAGTTTGTCTAAATCAAGATATTAAACAGTTGTTGTTAGCCCTTGAAGAAACTTTTTCTTCAAGGTTAGTCAGTTTCTAATATTTCTTGATCTTCCCCCTCCACTGTCTCCTGGTACCCAGTTTTATCCTCCACTCTCTTTTAACAACTTCTTTCCTCCACTCTCTATTGTTTCCTTCTCTACTCCACTATCTATTGGTTTCCGCTTCTCTACTTCCCTCTCTATTGGTTTCCAGCTTCTCTACTCCACTATCTATTGTTTTCCAGCTTCTCTCTCACTATCTATTGTTTCTCTACTCCACTCTCTATTGTTTTCCAGTTTCTCTCCCCACTTCTATTGGACACAACTTCTTTTCTCCACTGTCTATTTTTTTCCAGCTTCTCTACTCCACTATCTATTGTTTCTCTACTCCACTCTCTATTGTTTTCCCAGTTTCTCTCCCACTCTCTATTGTACACAACTTCTTTTCTCCACTGTCTATTGGTTTCCAGCTTCCTCTCCACTCTCTTTTGGGTTTTCCCAGCTTCTACTCCACTATCTACTGTTCTCTACTCCTCTCATTGATTTCAGTTTTCCTCTCACTATCTATTGTTTCTCTACTCCACTCTCTATTGTTTTCCAGTTTCTCTCCCCACTCTCTATTGGTACACAACTTTTTTTTCTCCACTGTCTATTTTTTTCCCAGCTTTTCTACTCCACTATCTACTGTTTCCTACTCCACTCTCTTTGATTTCCAGCTTTCTACTCCACTATCTATTGTTTCTCTACTCCACTCTCTATTGATTTCCAGTTTCTCTCCCCACTCTCTATTGGTACACAACTTCTTTTCTCCACTGTCTATTGGTTTCCAGCTTCTCTCTCCACTCTTTGGTACAACTTCTTTCCTCCACTCTCTATATGTTTCCAGCTTCTCTACTCCACTCTCTATTGGTACACAACTTCTTTCCTCCACTCTCTATTTTTTCCCAGCTTCTCTACTCCCTCTCTATTGGACACAACTTCTTCCTCCACTCTCTATATGTTTCCAGCTTTTTACTCCACTCTCTATTGGTACACAACTTTCCTCCATTCTCTATATTTTTCCCAGCTTCTCTACTCCACTCTCTGGTACACAACTCTTCCTCCCTCTCTATATGTTTCAGCTTCTCTACTCCACTCTCTATTAGTACACCTTCTTTGCTCCATTCTCTATTGGTTCCAGCTTCTCTCTCCTCTATTGGTTTCCAGCTTCTCTCCTTCACTGTCTCCTGATACCCAACCTCTCTACTCCACTTTTATTGAAACTTTTTCCCCCACTCTCTCCTGGTACCCAACCACTTACTCCACTCTCTATTAGTACACAAATTCTCCTCACTGTCTCCTGGTACCCAACCTCTCTACTCCACTCTCTATTGGTACACAACATCTTTCCTCCATCTCTCCTGGTCCCAACCACTCTACTCCCTCCTCTATTGGTACACAAATTCTTCCTCCCTGTCTCCTGGTACCCAACCTCTCTACTCCTCTCTGGTAAAACTTCTTTCCTCCACTTCTCCTGGTACCAACTTCTCTCCTCCACCATCTCCTGGTTTCCAGCTTCTCTCCACCATATTCTAGTACTATTTTGTAATTTGTGTCAACTAATAATGTTTAGAATTTGTAATTAGTATTTAAAAAAATTAAATATAATATTCTTTGTCAATAAATATACAATTGTGTTAATGTTTTGTTTGAAGAAATAAGTTTATTGATACATAGGCTCTAAAGGCAAAGGATTGACTTCTTTGCACCGACTTTTATCCCTATATTGCTCCTCTCTGTCTGCATAAAGGGCACACCATCTATCAAGGTTTTTGAACAAAGCATGAACTCTGTAGCTCCAGCAACAATCCTAGGGATAACATGAAAAAATAGCACATGTGACTGTCCGGATTCGAACCCAGGTTTGAACCTACAACCTTCAGAACAACAAGACAATCGACTCTGCAGCTACATCTATACAAAATTCAAGATTGGCAATTCAGCCATATGTACCAAGAGGCACGTCAGACTGCAGAGCACATACTTCAAGACTGCCCTGAATATGATATACTGAAGCAAACTCATTGCCCCTAGTGAAAAAACACTAAACAAAAACGACACAGACCCTGTGTGAGCTATGAAAGACGGTGAAATTTATAAAAGAGACAATGTTGAATATAAGACAATCTTTCAAGCGAGCAAAAGGAAGGATACAGAGCGATTTTGGGAACATATAGACAATATTTCAATTGAATAAAAAGAAAGGAAGGAAACGACAAGAAAATGTCTTAACCTTCACAATAACTTACCCCCTCCTCCCCAGGGCATAGAAAAACACTATACAAATAAAGTGATGGATTTTATACACATTATTTCAACAAACTATATATTGTCTTTTTTTCCCACAGACATGTTAAATGCAAGGGTCTCAGATTGAAGTGACTAAGTTTCTGGAGCAGGTTTGACTCAGTCTTTGGGAGGAGCAGGTTCTGCACCGACCAAATTTGTCTCAAGATCATCATCTCAGATTGCAACATTGTTTGGCGCAGGCTCAGCCCGGACAGAACTTCACATAGGTATGTTTGTGGTTATATGGTGATGCTCTCGCTGGTCTAACAAAAGAGACAACTACAAATTTATCACAGAATACGAATTGAATGAATGGTTAGAAAAATACTAAAAATAAAGAATTCCTACAAAATTATTTAGTCTTCTAAATTACATGGGACGCTCACTGCTGCCGAATTCATGCACTGCTTTGAGATCTTCCTGTGAGAAAGAGATCGAAGACACATGGTTACTCACCGAAGTGCAATAATGATGGTCCTATTAACCCAGTTCTGAATAGAAAGGTGGAATCTTTCAAATCCAAGTTTTTACTTACTGGAGGAAATAGGAATCTAAAAGTGAAGGATTGATTCTTATTGCGGGTTTGCCAGATAGATGTCTGCGTAAAATAATAAACAAAAAATGCGACAAATTCAGAAGTGTTGAAATCAGAATAATGTCTGGTCAACCACTCGCTGCTTCTTCTTCTTTGAATGCTCCATATCGACCACTTGTTAACCACTCTTTGTGTGATTTGTATGTGATAGAGCCTAAGATTGATTAATGCGTTGCGCCAGTTTGCTCCTACATGTAGGCCAGAAATCTGATTTCTGCAGCACTTTTTTTTACTAGGTTAGCTTCCTAGGTCACAGTGTTACTATTCTTTCCCCCCCTTGCCCTGAAAATAAAAAGGGGTCACCTACATAAAATCAGTTATCTCTGAAAAAATGTTGCAATCTCTCAATGTTGGGAACAAACCAAATCCCATTTGTATCAAGTGATGAGAAACCTTACCTTCTGCCACAGAGCCCCCTGCTTCTGTTATCAAATTCAACATAAGACAAAACTTAAGATGATAGCGCTGATAATTAGGAAAGCAGGCTTTCACTAAAAAATCAGTCAGAAAGCACTATCCAGGCTTCTACTACACTGAAAATCATACATGTAAACAGAAGAAGCATATGATGATAATATTCTCATCCTCTTGTTTATGTACATTCTATTTCCAAACTGCAGCTTAACTAGATATATAATGTTTTTGTTTTAATTCCCCAGGTTGTGCTTAGTGGCAGTGTTTTTTCTGCAGCTTAACTAGATATATGATTTTTTTGTTTTATTCTCAGGTTGTGCTTAGTGGCAGTGATTTTTCTGCTGCTTAACTAGATATATGATGTTTTTGTTTTATTCTCAGGTTGTGCTTAGTGGCAGTGATTTTTCTCTGCCTTAACTAGATATATGATGTTTTTTTTTATTCTCAGGTTGTGCTTTTTGGAGTGATTTTCTGCTGCTTTGAGCTGGGAGTTGAATTGTCCGGGAAAGAAAGAGTTTATTATTTATTAAATACGATCGTCTGTCTGCTTCAATTATCCTACTACCTCTGAATTCAGAAAGGCAAAATGTATGGCTGGAGAACTGATAAAAGAAAGCAGGTACTGGTATTCTTCTGACCCTGAATTCATAACAAAGCAAGCGCAAGAAGATGAAGAATGATTCAGCAATGTTTGGAATGTTGCCCTCGCTCTTGCTCTATGGTTTAAATGTGATAAAGTATTTATGTTTACATGGCATTGAAGAGCTGGGGTTTTTCTACCAACCCTGGACAGGAGCCAAAACTTGACTGTCCTAACACTAGGTGAATGATGGGTTTCTCTGTGTTACTGTGTTACTCTGTGATACAACAGTGTTTGGGCTGTTGCCTTCGATCTTGCCCTCGGTTTCGCCAGTGTTTGCCAAGAGCCCAAAAGGGGGAGCAAAGAATAGTAATACTGCCTCAGCATGCTGAAAGAAGTGACTGAAGTAGGGCCTAGGAAGCTACCCTAGTAAAAAAAGCACACAGAAATCGAATGTGCTGGCCTAATTGTAGCTGCTAACGAACAACATACAATCGCTCTTCACACTCAGATCACATACAAATCACAAAGAGTGGTTAACACATGGTCAATACGAAGTGTTTGAGGAAGAAGAAGAAACTGAATCTGACAAACTCAGTCTCACCCTCATTGAGATCAGGGATCTCTGAAAAAATGGCGTTCCACTCCTGGAATGAACAGAGTACCTTTGTGGTTCATCCTTACAAAGAAAATAAATCCACCTGCTCACCAGAATATTCTACTCAAACTTCTTTGCTGAAGCTGATTAAAACTGCATAAACAAAAAACAATAATTACAAATATCAAACAGACAAGTATAAAATGTACATGTTTGCTGTCATCATTCCAAAAGTTGTGTAGGTTTTCATCATACTGCATATTTATTCATCTTTGTTTTACTTTAGGAATGTCGATTGAACCCTACTGTGATTTTCACCCACTGTTCACGTGAGCTGGCTAAGCAGGGACGGTTTAATAACATCAGTCCCCTGATTCATCACTTATCCGGGGAAAGGCTTTTGATGTATGGCATTGATGAAATCGTTGGTGCATCTTTGCTTGTCATGCAGACAAGCCACAGTCAGGTATGATTAATGTTGCACAATTATTTTTGCTAATTTTTTTACAGTGATGATTAGCATAAGTTTTGCTTTCTCATGATTTGTTCAGTTACAATACTTCAGATGATTTTCATTTAAACCCAATTCCGTCAACTACTAGATTGCAAGAACTGGGATTGAAGTTGGAGTGGCCAAAAAAGAACAGCATAACAGGCATATGAGTAGGCTCATAAATCAAAATTGAACTGGTCAGTCAGTCGCTGGAATGCTGTTGGAGATCTGCGAAGGAGATCGGAGCACCTCAGATATGTCCGGAGTTCAATGAAGATATTCCAAACTGAAACTGAGGGGCCCATAGGTACTCAGTCTTCCAAAAATATACCCAAAGAGCGTTAGCTTATCGGAGAAAAATACCTGAACTAAGATATGCTAGTGATAACAATCAAAATTGGGTAAGTTCATACATTGTCTGTAGTGGGATGGATTGGCATAATGTGTAAGCATAATGTGTAAGCGTAAGCATAATGTGCTTCGCTCGAACACAAGAGGTTGTGGATCAGTTCCACACTTGACATTCCCCCGCGTGGGGAAAAGGGAAAATGGCCCTCCTATCCCCCTGCATACTAGGGTCTAGAAATGTGAGTGACTTCATACTCTAAGGTCTGAAAGGCTACAGGAAATTTCATATTATATATAAAACATTCTCTGTCTTTCCCAATGCTGGAAATAATCAATATTACTATCAATATTTGTCAAGTCCATACATTCCCCTGTCCTTCAATGCAGCAGTTACTGGACTAAATAAGACACATACTCAAGAAGTGGTCCAGAAACCATCATGAGAGCTGACATCCAGTGGACTTAAAGGGAAAAGGCAAAGAAGGGGCAGTCCGAGAGCAGCCTGGTGAGGTGGCGAAAGAGATTTCAGTGTTGGTCAGTTATGGGTCTCCTGCGGAGGACCAATGACTGAGCATGATTTTTCTATGTGTTTTGTACTCAGTTTAGTCCGGTTTGACATTGGAGCCGTTTGTGGTAGTAAAACTTTCATTCCAAATGGGGATCAAGCTGAGACCACCTGTATAATAAGCAAATCCCTAACACTGCTCTACAGTTCTCAAATAGCGCTCCAAAAAACATAAACAAGTCACTTTGAAGTCAAAGAAGGCACACCTAGGGGGACATTGATATCGGGAAAGCAAGCCTACGCATAAATCCATTCAGATGCGCCCTACTAGATGCCCTGACTATGACTGAATTCATAGAGTAAAGTAGATATACGGGACTATGCTATGTTAAAGATCTTGTTTTGTTATTTTCTGTTAGAAAACATCCAGTTACAACACTGAACAACTTTTGTCACATTTATTTGTATTTCAGTCACAAGATGATGACTCTCTCATACACTACTGGAAATGAAGTAACAAGGTTGGTTTTATTAATTTTTGGTACATTTGACTTGATTGGACTTCTATAGTTCTTTCTTTCTTTTTTTTTCTCCAACCCTGTTTTGCCTCCAGTCAGGATAAAAAAGAGATTTCTAAAAACGAGCCCTTGTGTCACTTCATAAATAGTGTCTTTCATCATCTCTGTTATCTCTGAGGTCCACCTTTTGCGTGGCCTTCCTTTTCCTTTGTATCCATTGTATCGGAGCAACATGTCTATTTGAGGTGCACTGTCTGTTGGTAATCTGCTTATGTGGCAACCATTTAATTTGTTGTTGCTTGATGAAGTACATACTGATGATTACCCACTTTTTTCCTGATGTCTTCATTTCTGAACCGGTCTCTTCTTATTACTCCAGCGTTATGTTCAAGGTTTCTTTGATATCCTGCTGCCACCTTCATCTTTGGTGTCCTCTGCCTCATACTCCAGAAACCATTTCTTCCCCCATTCTCTCAAAACCACTGTGGCGTTTATCGTAGGCCAAAATATTTCATCTTCCGGAACATGATGTTATTTATGAGCCAATGCTCCTCGATATGCAGGTTTTCTTCTGCACTTTTATTTAATAAGGTTTTTTTTAATTTATTACTGACGTCATTTTGTTTTAAGTTTAGTATTTGTAATTATTGATTTATTTAATGTTAACTAAGTCTAGTATGTATGTAACCCATCCAGATCAAGCACATTCTCTGTGGGAAATTGAGGTCAGCCTATCTACTGGCAGTCAAGAGAGATCGTGTTGATGATGTGCAGAGAATAGCTGGGGCTGCTCAAAGATTGGGTCAATCAGCTGTAAGAACATTTGCAAAAATGGCTGGAACAGCACCAGAAATAAAGTTCTGCTGAAATCATGTTGTGTTGAGTAATACTTTTTTGTGTTGACAGATATTTGAATGTTGCATTGAAATTTTTTTTTTTAAATGATCATTAACTCTTAGTGGAAGGGGCAAAAGTCACGTTTTACAGGCTTTCACGTTTTGAAAACCCAAACGCCACTTAGCGTGGCGGAAATGTAACGCCCGTTTCAACGCCACAAAGCGTGGCGCTTGGTCCCTAAGGTTAAGAAGTGATCAAGAATATCAAGCAGGCATTGAAGTGGAGAAATAAATGTGCGAAATAATAGTTTGAATGTAGTGTCCTCATCCAAACCTTCTAATATGGTTTTTGATCAATATGTCATATCTCATTATGTGCCCAAAAATATTATTTTGTTTGATTACTATTTCCTGTAGAAATTATTTCTTCATTACTATTTTTTTCCAGAACTTTGTCTGTTTTACTTCCATGAACACAACCTATTCTTCTGTATACCCACTTCTCAAATGCATTCTTCGATCGGCTCCATATCGCCCATTTGTTAACCATTGGTTGATCTGAGTCTAAACGATCATATGTTGTCCAGTTATCGCCTACAATTAGGCCAGAAATCCGATTTCTCGCGCTTTTTATTTACTAGGGTAGCTTCCCTGGGGTCCTCATCATAAGCCTCTTACAAATGCCTTGTAAGTCACAATGGTACTATTCTTTGCTTCCTTGTGGGCCTAAACTTGGCGTCAAATATATTTATTATGTTATCCAAATATATAAAAAGGGAAAAAAACCTTTAAATATTTATACAATTGGGAAAATAACATAAAAACTGAATAGAATTGCAGCTATACCAGACCGCTTCCAAAAGATTCGATTGTTATCAGCGAAATAAAGAAAAAGTGGGAACATCATCAGTACTGAATCATCACGTAACAACAAATTAAATGGTTCCACCCCCAAGGCAGAATACCAACAGGCGGGTGTGCCTCAAGAAGTAATGTTCTCCGATACAGGAATAAAAAGCAAAGGTGGACATCAGAAATAACAGGCTGGGAAAACACTTTTAAAGCACACAAACCTTTGTCCTAGGAAATCTCTTTCTTACCCTGACACTGTGCAGTAAAACATCTTAGAGACAAGAAAGAAAAAAAAAAGCAAAGTGCGTCCTTGTTCTGCATAAATTCAATAATGCAAATATCTTTCATCAAATATCTGCCTGTCTTTCTCAATCTTCAGATTAATAATTTCAGTAAATTCTTAATTAATTCTAGTCTTGAGGCAGATTGTCAATTGATTTTGAACAGTTTGGTCTGTGCTGTTATTTAATTTACTTTGTTCAAGTTAATACCATGTGGATTTTAATACTTTTGCTTTAGCTTTTTGTGCAGTTCATATTTTTTCTTTGTATTGTTATTTTCTTTGTGGATTGTTTTATTCACAAACTTTATCCAGTGATCACAGTGATATCTTTTCTAATTTAACCCTTTGTGCAGCTAATGCTTTGTAAACTTTGGTTATTATGAGCTAATATTTTTATGAACTTGGCCTTTGTTCAGTAAATATTTTATGAACTTACCATTGAACAGTGAATATTTAAATTTAAACTTTTGCTATTGTGCAGTGAATATGAACTTTGGCTATTTACAGTGAATAGTTTATAAATTTTTGCCATTGTTCAGTGAATATTTGATAGACTTTTGCTATTTTTTTAATTCATATTTTATCAACTTTTTCCATTGTTCATTGAATATTTTATAAACTTTTGCTATTGTGCAGGGAATAATTTATGAACCTTGGCCACTGTTAAGTGAATAATTTATGAACTTTGACCATTGTACAGTGAATACTTTATGAACTATGGCCATTATTCAATGAGTATTTGCTTGCTTTGTGCTGTTGATATCTTGCTGAATTTTGTCTTCATACATTTGATATTGTTTAACCTTGTAGCATCCTATAGCAGTTTATATTTTGTCTGTTTAAAACTTTTTTGGCTGCCATTTGTTGGTTTTTGATACTGTGCAGTTTATATTATTTAACCCTTGATCTTTCTACAGATAATACTTCATTTATCTTTTCATTTTGTGTAGTTATACTACAGACTTTAGTTCTTTTCAGCCCACAGATCCTATGTTAAAATTAGAACTTGTTCTGTTATGTGTTATTTTATTTAATTCTGTTTTGTTTCAGATAATATAAAAACTAGATTGCCAAAATATAAAACTATATTTTATTCTGTCATATTTAATAATGCATAAATTAAAATAACTACTTGTTCGTCTTCTGCAATCAACTCTTATGTGACTACGCTTGTGTCATAAACAGGGTGGTTGGCTTGAGGTCCCACATCAGTCCCCCATGTTTGATCTGAAGGGTTGTTCCTGTTGACCAGACTTCCATTCTCCCACTGCCCCAGGCTGGGGCAGTCATGCAAAATGTGCTTTGGAGACTGCTTTGGTGCTCCCCAGGGGGCAGACAGCCAGTCCTGGACCCATTCTTTGGAAGTGTTCCGAGACCTTATTGTGTATTAACAAATGTTTCATTTAGTGCTTTCATCTGTCAAACACATATTTGATGAAAAAATGTTGTTTCTTACTTGATTGTATAATTTCACTTAAAAACTAAATTTCATAAAATATAAAACTTTCAATCAAATGTGAAGTCAGTGCTGTTCTATGGCTAGGAAACATGGAAGACAACAAAAGAAACCATAAGAAAACTACAGACCTTCGTAAATGGATGTTTATGTAGACTAGAGCTGGCATGACAAGATTACAAACGAAGAACTTAAGAAAAAGAACTAAGCAGGTACCAGTGGAGAAAGAACTAGGAAGAGATGCGGGATGGATAGGACATACATTGAGAAGATGACCGAAGCATTGCAAGACAGGCACTGTTTTGGAACCGGCAGGGAAAGAGCAGTAGGGGAAGGCCTAGACAGACCTGGAGAAGAGAACTGGAGGCTGATATCAAAAGGATAGATAAAACATGGAAAGAGTTGGAAAGGATGGCAAGAAAAGGGAAAAAGCTGGAAGAAGTTTGTTGAAGACCTTCTCCGCTGGGAGTTGAAAGGTGAAGAAGAAGATTGTTTATTTGAGCATACCTCATAGCATGCTGGACTATCCAGACATCTACCTTCATCCCCGTCCCAGGTCATTCTGAGGGTGAGCATGAGAGAGGATGCATTGGCAAGCAATGCTGCAATAGAAATTGGCTTCTATAGACAAAAACAACATCAATGCGCTAGAGAAAACATAAGCTATGAAGATTTCAACGAAGAAGATGAAGGGTATTCTCTATCTCGATTGAGCAAGTTATGCAGAGCGATAGGTGCGGTAAGATGGGATAAACCATGAGGGAAACCCCAGTAGATACATCAATCAACACAGAACGTGAGTTGTTAGTTCAAACACACGAAATACATCGTAGGAGATTGGGGAAAGTATGGACATGTGCGATGAAAATGATCCTCAAATGAGCAATGAACCTCATAGCATTCCATGCAGACAAATAGGCTCTCAGTCTCTACTAGAATAGGTTGAAGCTTGTTGGTTTTTTTTTTAAGTTAAAGGATTGACTTCATTTCATTGAATGGCTGATCCTCTCTTCAGAAATAGCACACCACCTGCAGAGAGTATTGCAAAAAAATAACCCCTGTAGCTACAGCAACAGTCCAGGTCTATAGAAAAAATTCACTCACAACCGATCAACAGTCTGAAATTGAATCCACAACCATCAGCACAATAAGCAAACAACTTCACTTCTCACCACAGAGACCCAGAATGTCAAAGGGTGGAATCTTGTGGGACCTAGCTTAGGGACACCTGAGGACCCTTGCTGGGTTTGTGCACTGTCGCTGAGATCTTTCTCTGTAAAAAAGAGGTTTTGGGGCACACATGGTTACTCACTGAAGTGCATTGATGATGGTCTTATCAATCAATTAATCAAACAATCATAGTCTAAGTTCTGAACTCTAAACACAACACATTTTCTTAGAATCCAAAAATGGTTGTGATAAATTTGTGAATACCTTTAAGAATGTGCCTTATTTATTTATTTATCTTATTTCAAGCAATGTATGCAAATTATTACTGGTTTGTTCATTACATTTCTTTCATAAATATTTGATGACTTGTTTGTTCAGACAATAAATGTACAAATAAAATCATATTTTCCAGTTTGGGGTTAGTGTTGTATTTGTGACTTCTATTAAATGGTTCCTGGAATACTAGGTATGGGACAATCAAGATGACAGTGGGGAACAAGCGTTAAGACACATTGAACCTCAAACCTAGTCCTATGCATGTCTTTGAGATCTGTTTCATAAATTTTATTTCTTGTGCTCCAAGACCTCCCATTTTTTAGCTGTCCTTGCAGTGGCCACTGCATTGCTTCTCTTGGTCATCTTTTCTTATCCTGAGGGGCATGAACCATCGTATTTATCTATTTATGTCTTCAAGGGAGTCCCATGTGCTGTAGAGGTTAGGTGCTCCTCTCATTCCCAAAAGTACTAGGTTTGCTCCATCATGGAGTCATCCTGATATTTTCCCAGAGATCCCCGATGTGAGATCAGTTTCTAGTCCTATGGAACATGATCAAACCTGTAAAAAGGGGGCACGTAAAGGACCCTTGGCATCCAAAATCAAAGAGCATGCTGGAATGCCACTGCATGGGCAAAATGTATTAGAAAGATTAAAAATGTTTACTTCTACATCATTTTTTTCATCCGTTAAATTACATCAGGACCCTCACTAGTGATACGTTCATTTCACTGCCGCTGAGATCTTCCTGTGTAAGAAAAGTCCCGGCACCATGGTTACTCACTGAAGGTCCCAAAGATGATGAACCAATCAATCAATGAACACAACGACGAGAAGGTGGGAGAACTGGCTTAGGATCAGAAGCTTGCTTCGGACTGCGATGAAAGATGTTCTACAAAGGATGGCACATCTGAGAGATTAGACCTTGTCATCACACTTCATCATACTTAAGTTTTATTTTGTGTGGAGTGGGACGTGTGTTTGGGCATCTTGTTATTTAGTCGACCATGCTTTCTATTCGTTATTTATTTCACCAAAATGTGGACGTGAATGAGTAATGTTCATCAGGAGAGGTGCCATCTTAGATGAACGTGGATCTGATTATATTCCATGTGAAAGTCATCATACGTGCTCAATGTAATACATGTCCACCTGCAAGACGTTTGTCTAATGAGAAGAAATAGATAAATGTGGTTGTAATACAGTTTTACAAACGGACATAGAGTACTAAGTCGACGTTTCGATCAGGTGGTCTTCTTTAAGACGGACACGGAATCACAGAAAAAATTTTGGGATTATTTTTAAAAAGGCAAAAACGTGCTACATTTGTAACATTTACACAAAGATTATAGATTAATAAAATAATCTGAAACTCCCATAATCTATTATGTATCCACCCCATAGCATGAAAATTTGTTAAAATATGAAACTGTTTAGTCAATTTTATTAATTAATAAAGAGACTCATTTTTAAACAAAACAATTCAATCATTTAACTTACAGGTTGTATTTTCTATTCAACGCAACATTTTGTTTAAATGTAGTTAAATTCACGCACTCGTTGTTTCACGTAAGCATCCCATTTTAGTTGAATTAAAGTCATCAGCAGAGCACCACACAGTAGTTCGGCGAGATTTTTAAATGTAAAAATGAGGTACATATTTTAGCTGGATTAATTAGAAAATCGAACGTATCGGGATAGTTTCTGGGAATGATACATGTCTACAGTTCGGCTTATTTTTCATTCTCCCACCATTGTTTGTTGTTGTTTGCTTCAATCGTTCTTATTGTGATAAATAAAGTCTTTGCCGACGGTTAGAATGTTGCGCGCCCCTTAAGCCTCTACTAGTGTAGGACGAGCGCATCCTAAACCGAAGTTTTCGGCCTAAGGAAATGTTTGAGCCTGTCTTGCGGACAGTCAAACGCGTTCCTTTCCTTCGCGTGTATAATTCTCTTTAACTGTAGATCATCCGTTCAACGCCGTATATTTGGGCTTAAATCTACTTCAAAGAGCCTTTTGTACTTTGCAACCTTTCTGACTGAGTGTGGCGTTCCTTCTTGCATCGTATGATAAACACTCTTTAATGATCTTTTTTTAAAGCATTCTCCCCCACCATCTTATTAGACACTAAGAAAGATAAATTAACACAATGAACTATTACATCAGTTTTTTTTTTGTCGTCACACTGTTACCGGGTTGTTGTCCAGTGTCTGAGTTTTTTAAAAAATTTTGCGCTGCTCTAGTGGCTTAGGTGATAGCTATTTTTGCTTTTGACAGAAATCTGCTATGCCATCTATCCATCTTTGTTTTTTGTCTTCCTCTCCTTCTTTCCTGATGTTCTTTATTTCATAGTTTCGCATATGTACACTTCTTCGTTTGCTCTAGTGCACAGTATACAACGAATAAAGTACTCTTTGTGATGTCGAAATTGGAGTTAAGTTTGGACATGCCAGACAGTGTCGTCTTCGTTGTAGAGAGAAAGATATACTAATCAATTTCTCATGGGTACAGGAGAAAATAGACTTTAGGATGGCTGCTGCAGCGGATGACAAAGCATGCATGAGAATGCCCAATGTGACATAACGTCGATAGCATAACATAACACGTTTCAGGAGAAAAAGGTGAACGTATTCAACGTGTGCATCCTGAGCATTCGCTTTGGTTCTCTTGTATGACGCAACTAATAATAAATGATCGAATATGCTGGGATTTCTAGCATAAGACTGTTGGGACACTTGTGAGGGTGGATGACGGCCGGATCCCTAAAATATGTTGTACATAGAGCTTACTTATGGCAAAAGAACTGGTAGACGACACTTCTTCCGCTGCAAGGATATATGTAAACGAAACATTAAAAACTATAAAACATTTCATCGAAAACAAAAAATTTTTCGGATCTCCATATGGACTTTCATCCATCGTCGCTTGAAACTAATGGATACCATCATATCAATACCGATTATTCCCCCCTGTGTGGTTTCAAGTCCCAGCAACACACGGGAAGCAAGAATGTACCTGTGACCTACAAGACATGCCGTAAGAGGCGACTGAGGTAGGGGCTTCTAGAAGCTACCATAGTAAATAAAAAGCATCGCAGAAATCTGATGCGCTAGCCTACTTGAAGCATAATTGGCACAACGTCAATCGCTCTTAGGTTCAGATCACTTTTAAATCACAAAGTGGTTAACAAGTGGTCGATGTGTAGCGTTAGAAGAAAGAATGCCGATTATCTGTGGTGCCCTTTGCTAATTTGGTTAGTCTGCCTTTTGCGTCATTACCTGGTAAATTCAAGCAAATTGAAATATCTTTCATTCGTCTCCAATTGGTATGGCTATGAATTATTAATACTAATTTTTTTTTGTTTTCCAGTGTTTGTACGTAAATAAAATCTACGGACAGCAGTAGACATTAACCATGACCGACACCGGCTCTACTGAGATTGTACATCTAAATGTTGGGGTAAAGAGTACTTAAGTTACGATCATATGAACGAAACTTGTATAATTGTAAAATACAACACTCACTTTCTGAATTTCACTTCAGCTAAGCACAGCACTGACATTCACTTTCACGACCTGCACTGGTGAATCCCACGATTTAAACTAATTTAAAGTAGACTTGTTTTTCTATAGACTACAATCTTAGAGACGCTCTTAAGTCGGTGTACAGACAAATGCAGTCAGTTTTAGTGTCGTTAATTGTAGTACCCGGTACAATCCCCAATTGGCTATTGATTTTTGGTTACTCGGGAGTCAGTTACCGAACCGACGTCATGCAGTAGCCCCCACTCCCCGTAAATCCAGGCATATGTGCTCAGTCACACCAGCAGATGTTGGAAGGGTATGCACACTGTATGATCCCGGTGCCTGCTTGGCTAACCTCCTCAATCTACACTCCCAGACATACATTTATAACATTTCTACTTGTAGAATGGGTAATTTCAAACTTTTTAAACCTGAGTGGATAGATTCAACATCAATTTTAGTGTCTTCCACAGCCTGTGCCAATAGACCGAAGAACATTTTCTCTTATCCATCCTCAACTCCTCTAATGATCAATGCTGATGCCTGTCCGCTCTCTTTCGCAAAGACCAGGGACGATAGATCTTGTAAGCCACTGGAAGTTGACAACGTCAATAGAAAACATCCACTCATCGATTTGGGAAATTTCAAGCACGATTGGAAAACAGATACAAAAAGGGTATTGGCTAATGCTTAATGTATTGATCATTTTTTTAAATTGTTCTCAGATTTTCTACCTCAAGACAGACTCTTATGTGGGAAAGTAGATACATTTTTTACCAGGTATGTTTTTGTGAAGAGATGTTTCTACTTACACTTTTCAAAATTAAGGTAAATGTTGTATTGAATACCTTTTTCTGGGGTCTAAAAAGGTGGATAATTGACTTCATTGTACCAAGTTTTCCCATATGGCTCCGCCCCCTCTCGGAAATGGCATGCCAACTCCAAGAGTGTAGCACAAAACACAAACTCTGTAGCGCCAGCACAATCCTAGGACCTCCGGAAAAATTAAAATGTGATTCTTTCCAGATTTGAACCTGCAACCTTCAGAACCCAGGTAGATGTCTTAACCACTTCGCCCAAAGACCCTTCTGGTGTATCCTTTTACAGCCTCTCCACTCCCCTTTTGTCACGTCATTTCAGTCTTTGGCTTATGCATGTCTTCATTTTCTTGCTCTGATGTACGCATTTTTCTTGTACATATAACATATCTTTCATAAATATATTTACTGTAGGGGCAACCTTACTGGAAAAGTAACATCAATTTTGGTGAAATCAATTTATATAAATTGCAAATGCTATCTATTCTTTTGTGAATAGGAAGCTGGGCACTAAAAATAATGATATGGGAAAAGGAATTCAGACATTTTGGAATGTAAATGTTATGGAAGGATGTTGTAGATTTCTTACAAGAAACACAAAACAAATGAATTTGTGAGAAATAAGATAATGTGCTTTTTATAAAATAGTTATGTGACTCTGTGGCATAGAGGCTAGTAACAAAGTAATATATCGCCCGCTTGCCCAGTCACTTCTGTTGTATGCTTGATAAGACCTTTGGATCAAAACATTTTCTGTATATTGTTTTTGTACTTTGTAAAACTATTACTTTGTTTTTATATGTTTTGCCATTGCTACATAGTTTTACTCAGTCTTCCTTTTATCAATAATACTATTTGCCATTTGTATAAAGTTTTCAACATTTAAAAATTGATATGATAAACTAGAGTATTATTTTTTGGGTTTTTTATTTGTTAAGTGGAGAATTTCCTCTCATAAAGATGAAGCTGGGCAATGAAGTATCAGATTTGTTTATGTACATTCTATGTTTGTTGTTGGAATGCTAGGGAACCTGCGTGTCCTCTTTATCCATTGTCAACATTCTATCCAGCATTTATGCTTTTTTTAAAACCTTTTCAATTGTCAAAACCTATCCATTGTCAACACCTTATCCATTGTCAACACCCTATCCATCTTCAACACCTAATCCATTTTCAACACCTTATCTATTTTCAACACCTTATCCATCTTCAACACCTTATCCATCTTCAACACCTTATCCATTTTCAACACCTTATCTATTTTCAACACCTTATCCATCTTCAACACCTTATCCATTTTCAACACCTTATCCATTTTCAACACCTTATCCATTTTCAACACCTTATCTATTTTCAACACCTTATCATTTTTAACCTTATCCATTTTCAACACCCTTTTCCATTTTCAACACCCTTTTCTATTTTCAACACCTTATCCATTTTCAACACCTTATCCATTTTCAACACCTTATCTATTTCAACACTTATCCATTTTCCCAAAACTTATCCATCTTCAACACTTTATCCCCTGTCAATACCTTTTCCATTGACATGCATCACAACATCTTATCCATTTTCCAACACCTTACCCATTTTGCCCTTTTTTCCATCTTTAACACCTTATACATTGACATCCATCACCATCTTATCCATCTTCAACATGCAAGTGTAAAAGAAACCAAGGGATACATGTGAGCTCAAAATCATCATCATAGAGCTTGTCTGTCAGAACTTAGCTCTCATGATGGTATCTCTAAAAGAAAGATGTGCATATAGCAATATCATATCTTGGAAACTGGGGCAGTTTTTATGTTATTTTATACCTACCCATACATCTGTCAGGGGTTTACTGAATTTATTCGTCTGTGTGTTGCCGGGACCGCAGGGGGGCAAAGAATAGATCATTGTGATCTACAATGCATGTGTGCGGCGACTGTGGTAGGGGCCTGGAAGCTACCTTAGTAAATAAAAACGTAGCAGAAATAGGATGTGCTGACCTACTTGTGTAGGAGCATAACTTGCACAACGTCAATCACTCTAGGCTCAGATCACTACAGGTCACAAGAGGGGTTTTAACAAGTGGTAGATATGGAGCATTCAAAAAAAGAAGTGACTTCAGTTCTGTTAACTTTGTTCAAATTACACCAGAGGCTCCCAAACACTACACAGACCACAATCATGATCAATAGTTCCAACTCTGACTGCCAACAAGTGGTATTTTTTACAGATGCACTATCTGTTTTGCAAACCCTACAGAGTAACCATCCATCCCTGAGAAAAGAGCTCAGCAAGATCTCTACTAATAAAAGAGTTACAATTCAGTGGGTACCATCCCCTGCGGAGTGAGGGAACGAGAAGGCAGACAAACTTGCTAAAAAAAGGGAAAAGAATGCGAACAAATAGATAATGAAATCACATACTTTGAAAAAAAAAAAAAACTATAAATGGACATTAGAAAAGAACCCAAACCATCCAACAATGAGTACCACACATTTGACAGACGGACAGACTATCATCTTCTGACTCAGGATAGGTCATAACAGACTGAACAAACACCTACACAGGCTACGTTGTCTCCATCCCCTCTGTTCCCTGTGGCACCTTTGAAAAAACCACAGAACATGTCCTGCAAGACTGTCCCTGTATTTCCCTTTCCCGAAGGAATGCTGGCCCCCAACACAACACTACATTCAAACTACATGGCACCAGAAATGGCTCCAGACAACAGTGACTTCATCATAAGAACGCTCTATGGATAATCATCAAAATAAGCATGCAAAAAAGAAGAAGAAGTTCTGTTAACTAAGTATTTTCTTATTGAACTATTTCTGCTGCATATTTTACATAACTAGTTTTGCTTTTATTCTTCCTCTACTAGATTTTTATAGATAGGGATCCCAAATTGTTTGCTGTGATATTAAACTACCTTCGCACAAAGGAGATTCAGTTAAGGTGAGTTAAAATATGTCTTTTGAATGCTGCTAATCCATCCTCTGAAGCTGGAGATGGCACGCCTGTATGGCAAGGGATACTGATAATCAAAAAAGCAGGCCTTCATGCCACAACAGTCAGAAGCACCATACCGGGTGCCCTTACTGCTTGAATTCATGGAGGTGAACACAAGAAGAAGAAGAAGCAAGTCCACATGGGATTATATTATCTTACAGAAATGAGGTAATTTATTGGACTAGAATGTATGAAGTTAGATTAAAATTTAAATTACTACAAGGGTTTGCCACTCGCGTGTGAACCTTGCACTCTAACCTCTTAGATTGTCCAACGGGTGCCTGCAGCGCCATGGTGCTGTGTCATACATTTATGGCATCCTATTTTACTACAGGAACACGATCTTCCCGCTTTTGCAATCTTGTTTTCTTTTGTAACCATTCTACTGTCCCTACCTGTTTTTCACTGGGAAAGCATCTGCATCCCAACTATATTAACATTACATTTTTGTAGTAGTAGTAGTAGTATAATCATCACATGGTGCCAGCACCTCCACCACCATCAGTCAGATGTACCCCCAAAGTACAAAATGTTGGACATCCTGCTCTAGACCATCCAGCAATTATATATATATATATATACACACACAAAGTAAAAGTAAGAAACCCTTTCTATATCACATGGAATATACAGTGTTAAGTCCATATTTTTCAATGACTGTTACCACACGATGGGTGATATGGTCAACATCACACCGGCCTCCTTTACTTCCCAGTGCTTTTCCTGGTACCCAGTTGAGACGGGGTCGACCTGAGAGCCATACCGTTTGGAAACAATTCCATGTCCACTGTGGAATTGAACCTGGACCATTAGCCTATGTAGCAAATTCACTAACAACTACGCTACTGCAGATTTTATATGTATACAGTAAGATCCTTTCTGTTAGAATACTTTCTTTATCCTGAACTTATCGACACAATAAAAAAAATCACCAAAGAAATTTGTAATACAGCTTCTTCTTTGAACGCTCCATATCAACCACTTTTAGGGGACTGCCTAGAGTAGTTGATAGTAGCTCGCCTGCTAGCTGTGAGACGCCTCATAGCTCGGGTTCGAACCTACTGTCCGGCATTTGTTCGAGTCCCCTGGTCTTACTCAGGATGATAACATGAGTACCTCTGAAGTCGGAGAAAATCTGCCTGTATGGCGAGGGAATACTAATTACGAGTACATTGAGCACACGGCTGCCAGTTTAAAGTAATTTACAATGTGCACGCTGCTGCCATTGTAAGAAATTGGAAAAACAGATTTTCACGTAAAAATCAGTTTCAGAGATGAAACTTCGTCTGAGTTGAAAGCGGACGAAAGAAAAAAACCAAAAACAACCACTTTTAAACCACTCTTTGGGATTTATATGTGATCTGAAGAGCGTGCGATTGTACGTTGTGCCAGTTATATGCCTACAAGTAGACCAGCACATCTGATTTCTGTGATTTATTTACTAGGTAGCTTCCTAGGCCCCTACCTTAGTCTCCTCTTACGACATGTCTTGTAGGTCGCAGTCTTGACTGCAGATGTGATAGACAAATTATAAATAAAGGCATTAGCTGTGAAGAACCTAGCATATGACAAAGAGATGTCATTGTGAAAGCTGTTATTGGTGCAAAGTTCCATAATTGATGTACTACTAAATGAAATACTTGTTACTCCCTCAGAAATGTTGATTTGTCTGCTATAAGACATGAGGCTGAGTTCTATGGAATTAGTGCTTTAGGTAAGCTGTTGTAATTTTGTAGGAAAGAAATACTATATGTGTTGTGTAGTTAGTAAACACATATGGGTGTGAAACATGGACATTTAACAAGACTTGGAAAAACATATGTGGGCTTTTAAATATAAGTGTTACAGAAGAGTCCTCCCTATATCATGGACAGAGAAGAGAACAAATAGATCTTTCCAGAAGGAAATCAAAATAAAAGAAAACTGGCTGATGCTACAAATAACAATGAGAAAATTGAAGTATTTTGGACATATAAAGAGACATGAAGGGTTGGAGAAGATCATTGGGGAAGGAGGCATCCCGGTAAAGAGAAGACCAAGGAGAAGATTGATTCAGGATGTAACTGATAATTTGAGCATGACAGCTGCAAGGCATCTGACCTATGAGAGTAAGGAATTCTGAAGGACTGTTAGGGTGGCAAAGTTATGTTCAGGACAAGCTATTTGTTGATGATTTAGTAAGCCTCTTTCAATTCTGAGGGGCCACAGAGCTGTGCTGCTGGGTAGATATCTCGTATCTTTTGGTAACTGTAAAATATGGAGGGATATTCTCTATCACAATTCTCACACCTAAACTATGAGGCAGGTCTCTCAAGATTCTTTTCCACAGTTTCTTTTTCCACAGCTTGTTTGATGAAACTGCTAAAAATGTAACAGAC
Source organism: Arion vulgaris (assembly GCA_020796225.1). Lineage (NCBI taxonomy): Eukaryota > Metazoa > Mollusca > Gastropoda > Stylommatophora > Arionidae > Arion > Arion vulgaris. Next base: position 43,333,965 of record CM036754.1, read on the forward strand.
CACTATGTACCTCCTTTCTCTAGGATACATCTGTCTTTGGCATCTTTCTCCTATGTGCATGGAGTCCATTCCCCTAAGTGAGCTAGAGTCTCATTAGCCTTGGATTTCACAGCCAAAGTTTACCACTCTACACCATTGGAAGGTGGGGTTAGCTTGCATGTTCCACGGTTAATCAGCAAACTACTAATTTTAACATATTACCTTTCTTCTACGAAAGACTAGCTAATCCCAACTCTGCTGAACGTAGAGCCAGGTGCAGAACACATCTTGTAGACTTATCAATCAAGCCATGTAGTAAATTCATTAAGAATAAATGAATTCTTTCTTTCCTTTAATGTTCATGAAGAAATTGTGGCATATCCTTAGCAGGACGTAGAAATCTACCACAGTAAACGAGTCGTTGATTTCTAGGCACCACGTATGCGAATGTTCATATGTTATGCTAAAAGGGAAATAACAAGAGGATGATAATTAATTAACATAACCAATATCACTGAAATCTTGGCAGAACAATAAGGGCCATTTATAAAACAGGTCTGCATGGGGATCACTGTAGTTAAGTTGTTGCCTTGTGTTCCAAAGGTCATGGCTTCAAATCCGGACGACGTCATTCTATTCACAAGTGCATTTTTTCCAGAGGCTTCTAGGATTGTTCCAGAGGCTTCTAATATTGTTGCAGAGGCTTCTAGGATTGTTGCAGATGCTACAAAGATCTTGTTTTGTACAATACTCTTGGCAAGTGGCATGCCATTTCTGCGGAGAGAGACTGAGCCATATGGGGTAAAACCCGGTTCAATGGAGTCATTCCTTTGGCTTTAGACCCTTATTTAATTATGCATGTTGATAGTTCCTATTTATATTTTATTATTATTTTATTATTGAAATATGCAAAAAGATTACGTAATCAGCATTGTACTGGCATGTTGGAACACTGAACGCTGCTGGATTTGTTGAGGCGGGGATCAGAGCACCTATGGACATGCCCAAGAGCTATAATGATAGTCCTTATAAAACTGATTTTATAATTTTTTTCTTAATGTCCAGTTGGCAGACTTGCCCTGTGTGAAGAAATGGACCACTCATCCTGTGGAGATGTTCTATTTCATGGATATTTCCCACCACCAAGTAAGTACATCAGGGTATGAGTCAGTTCTGACAACCTTCAGATCTGACACTATGCTACAGTATAACTCAGTACATGTGGTACTATAAAGTTGTGTGTTTGTTATATCTTTTCATTTACGCAGAAATATAAATTTGTGCAATTTTTATAATGCTCCCCAGTTATCAGGGCTTGAGTTAGGACTAGCAACCCATATCTATAAAAATGACTTTGCTAATCCTTAGAACCTGTGATCCCGATATTTCAGGATTGAATGTAAACATTGCATATCCAGACATCCTGAAATATCAGTCTGAGAAGACTCCATTGTCATTTGTCGTTGATCAAAGATGAATTGTGTACAAATGTGACATCAAACACATCCCACGCATGTCCTACAGGGTTAGCAAGATGGCGGACTGATCGTAAATCATAAGACAGACATATGTATACCAAATATAGCAACTGGTTGCAGACCATACTGAAAATAAAACATTGGATCTTGTTATACTTTTAGTATCTGATGAGAGCATGATTAAATCATGGGGTAGTCTCTGATGTGATCTGCTGGTTGTATGTGTCTTGAGATATTGAAGGACAATCTAGAATGTTCTAACCACTCTTAGAACAGCATCACACAGAGCAGTTTGTATATTTGATTCTCGTAACTTTCTTATTATCTCATCAAATTAATTTTCTGTTTAATATTTGTGGTGTTTTGTCTATTAAAGCTCCTCCCTTGGCAAGTTCATCTAGCTTTCGACAGTCGGTTGTTAGTGTAGAGAGTGGAGATATGCATAGGTCAAGTCTTCGAGGTCAGCAAGATAATAGTGCAGCAGATTCTCGGAATCACTCCAGGTAGGTGTCACCAATGTTAAGATAAAGTGTTATTGATGTTAAAACACAGTGTTCAACACTGGAAGTTTACTACAGAGATGTTACTGTATAGTGTTCTACACCGGTGAATCACACAAAAGCAAAGTACTGTAGCTTTATGAAGTACAAAAACAATATACAGCTGCATTTTAACCAAAAAACTAAAATGTTTGGGATTTATTCTCTGACAGTAAATGTTCTGCCTGGCATTTATGAAGTCTGAATTTCTTTGCTTCCTCTGCTTGATAAAGCCCTTTTGGTCAAAATGTTGCTGTATATTATTTTTGTACTTTGTAAATCTACAGTACTTTTTTGACTTGTTTCGCCATTGCTATTTAGTTTTACTGCAGTTTTCCCTTATATTGATAATAGGGTTCTTCTTCACAAGTCACTTTTCTTTCTATCTCCAATCCTGGTTTGCCTCACAGCGTCATGGGGAAAAAGAGATTTCTAGAATGAGCCCTAGGGTGCGCTTCATAAATAGTGTCTTTCGTCACCTCTTTTATCTCTGAGGTCCACCTTTTGCGTGTCTGGCCTTTTGCATTGTATCAGCACAATATTGCTCTTTGAGGTGCAATGTCTGTTAGTAGTCTGCTTTTGTGGCCGAACCATTTAATTTGTTGTTTCTTGATGAAGTTCAGTACTGATGTACCCACTTTTTCCTGATGTCTTCATTTCTCAACCAGTCTCTTCTTGTTACTCCCAGCATTCTGCATAGACACTTCATCTCTGTCGTGACTAGTTTTTTCTGTCATTTGATATCAGCGTCCAGGTTTGGCACTTGTAGCATAATGTTGGGAGAAAGACTAGTGAACTAAGAGACCCATCTAGGGAATTCTGAAGCAATTGGGACAGGCCTAGCAAGCCGACAGTGGTATAATCTAATTTGTGCTAAAATTAAGTCACTAAAATAATGTTAATGTTCTATTTGCAAAATAAATCAGTTAAACTTGTATATTTTTTCAGGAATTCATCAGTTGAAACCAGAGGCTCACATTCGCGCCAAACTTCTCGTGAACGCCGACCACAGAGCCATCCAGGGACTTCCTCTACAGAGCTTAAACCTGATCCACCTTCCTATGGCATTACACGGCGGACGGAAACAGCCCAAGCCCAGTGTAAGATTAGAATTTCTGTTATTTTAAATTTATTTTCAAGTTATCAGTTATATGAGGACTATCATCATAGCACTACGGACATGTCCATAGGTGCTCCGATCTCCGCCTCAGCAAATCCAGCAGCGTCCAGCGACCCAACACGCCAGTTCGATGTTGATTAATCAATCTCTTTGCATATTTAGTATGTCGCTCTTTTCGGCCTGCACCAATATTGACACCCATCTCTTTCAATCTGGTCAGCGAGTGGATTCACAGCATTTTCAAGTTAAAAGCTAAATCATGCATCTTTTGTGTTGACTTCTTATGAAATGTAGTGGCAGTGTTCAACTATATTTTCTGTGATCCCAATAGATGTTAGCTGCATCTTTGTGTTGACTTTATGAAATGTAGTGGCAGTGTTCAACTATATTTTCTGTTATCCCAATAGATGTTAGCATGACTAACATACAACCGTTATCATTACTCTTGGAAGAGAATGTTGAGATTGGGGCAACATGAAGACTGAACTCGCAATTAAGCAGCTGATAGAAGATAATGCAAGGGATGATGTTGTTTATACCGATGGGTCTGTGCATCGTAGTGAGAAGTCAGGCTAGGGTTTCTTGGCTAGCATGCATGGTAGGGTTGTTGCAGAGTGAAATGGAGCATACAGGACAACTACTTAAAGTATGAGAATGGAGGTTGAGGCAGATACTGCAGTCCTCCATTAGCTCTCTGGAACTCAGCCGTTGCTTTGGAAGTTCCAGAATGGCAGGTTGCAGTATGCGTGGATGTCATTTATAGAAGTTTCGAACCTCTAGAGACTCTTGTGGATGTCCTGGGCATGTGGGTTTTCACTGCAACGATAGAGTGGACATGCTTGCATTGTTTGTTGAGTTTAGGTTGGATAAAGGGATGTTCTTTGGTCTCTTGTCGACCTACTGTTGGATGAAGATACTTAAAATTGATGTTGAATCACTCCAGCAATTTAAGGAGTTTGGAATTACACCTTGTGCAAGTAGAGCTGGCTGCTTGAAGGGCAGAGTGAAAAGTCTTTAACTAGTGAGCTACAGGAACCATCAGTATACATACCCTTCAACATCTGTTGGGGGAGACTGAGCACCTATGGGTTTCAGTCTGCACTCTTTATTCAATAACCAATAGTCTACATCATACCCAAGAGGACATAAGACAGAGAAAAAAAAATATCCACTGAATCATGAACAGTTTGATATTTCTGTTTATTATTTTACAGTGTGGGGCCTATAAAGCCACTGACCCTATGTTAAACTCCTCTTAGACATCTTTAAAAACATACGTAAAGAGACATTGGTTCTATCTTTTGTTACACTGGAAACCACATTGGTGATGATTGATAGAGGCGGTATATTTATACAAATATTTCCTTCTATTTAGAATGGACCTTCTCTTTGTTCTCCTGGATAAATGAGTTTGTTACGTTGTGTCACAGTTTACATTTCTGTGACAGAATTTGCCTTTCATCTTTGATAGTTACTCACTTAACCTGACTTCATTGATGCAGCCTGCTATCCAGGCCACCACTTTGAAAGGGAGTAGAGTCTTGGTCAGCTCTAGATTGCTAACCTTTACACAGACTTCTGTCATCTCAAATACTGCATTGTAGACACCATGTCATAGTGGTGTTGAGAGAATGGTAATGGAAGGCATGGTTCCTGGACTATGAGGCAGGGGATGACCAAGGTGAAGTTGGAAGCAGAACATCAAAGAAGCCTTGAACATGATGCTGGAGGAAACGGATAAAACTTGCTAGAGACAGTGAGTTTTTCATGCGGCTGTGATGAAAACAATGTTCCGCAAGAGACATGCTACTACTTGAGTCCCAATGATAGACCTGGTTTTCTTAACTTTATACCTCATATTTCACTGAGATAAAATTGTTTATTTGAGGATCATCTTCATCGGACATGTCCATAATTGCTCTGTTCTCCTCCTCCTAAGCATGTATCTCAGCGTGTTTATACCATTCTCCCATTCTGTGCTGGTTGATTTATCTACTGACTTTCTCATGGTTTTCTCGCCTTGCCGCACCTGTCGGTATGCATAACTTGCGCAACGAGTTAGAGAATACCTTTATCTTTAGAGCGTATGTTTTCTCCCAGAACATTGATGGTGTCGCTTTTATTCATAGAATACCCACTCTTGATCGCAGTATTGCTTGCCAGTGCATCCGCTCTCATTGCCCTTCACCCAGAATGACCTGGACAAAGACAATTGTAAGTGTCTGGATTGTTGCATTTTGTATTATTGCATCCTCTGCCTTCTTACATAACTGGTCTTGATCTTCTGTATCATGCTCAAAGAGTCGCTGAGCATGCATACATGAGTGAATGTTTGCATCTTTAGCCATTCCAGGGATTTTGTCACCACCATGACCTCCATGACATGCTGCTGTAGTTGTCAATATGCTCCACTTGCCACTTTGATGACCTTTCCTTTAGTTCTAGCCATAAAGACCCATGCACTCCGACTGTGCCAAATCACGAAACCATCAGTGTAGACAACAGTCTGAGATAAGAAACTCAATATAATTATTGTCAATTCTTTGAGAAATGTATGAGTAAATGTTTCATTGACTTGCTTCATCTCACTATTTGAAATGTTGCCAATTCATCCAGGTACTTATGTGGATCCTTGCAGTGACCATGCTGCAGGCCATCAGAACTGGATCTGTGCTGCTTACCCACACTTTGTTTGTTGTTACCGGTAAGTATTGATCAAGATAACAGTTTTCATGTTTGATTGATTGATATTACCATCATCATTGCACTTCTTTGATAAAATATCAGATCTTCCTATGTAAGAAGAGATCGAGATACACGGTTACTCACCAAGTGCAATGATGATGGTCCATCATCAATCAATCAAACCATCGTATGCTGACGGTCAATGAAACATACAGACTTAATACTACTCTCTCTTGATACATTATGATGTTAACTCTTTCTCTTTTGATACAGAATCATGTCAACTCAATCCTCGCTCTCTCTCTTGATGCAGAATGAAAGACTCACTGCTGGCACATGCTATGGAAGAGCCAGCACATGGACACACAGGTGGAAAGAGTTGCTCTCAGTGCCAAGGTTATCAGCTCCAACCAAGAAAACTCCAACAACAAGATGGTTGCTGCTTCCTCAGGATCTACTGTTTGGCTATGGGCTGTTAGGGATGAAGGAGAGAGTAGACAGATTGGTAAGTCTTCTTCTTCGAATGCTTCATATCGACCACTTGTTAAACTAATTTTTGTGATTTATATATGATCTGAGCCTAAGAATGATTGTATGTTGCCCCAGTTATGCGCCTACAAGCAAGCCAACACATCCGATTTCTGCAATGCTTTTTATTTACAAGGGTAGCTTCCTAGACCCTACCTTTACATCGTAGTTGCAGTGTTACTATTCTTGCCCTTGTTAGTCCTGGCAAACACGGGAGGATTGGTAAGTCTTCTTCTCCTTTGTGTCTGTTTACAACCAATTTTAATCACTCTTGTGATATGCTTGATCTTGCCAAGAACGTGTATACGTTGCACATTGGTTTGTAGGCCCCTAAACGCATAGACTTCTACACGTTTAGGACATGTGTATCCGATTTCAGCCAAACCTCCTTAGTCGCCTTGCACATGAGTGGCAGGTAACAGTGGTTCTATTCTTTACACCCAAATTTGGACCCGGTAATCACTCGGCGATTGGAAGTCAAAAACGATGTCACTTTGCGCTGATTGCTATTCTGGATCATTCAGACTTCTTGAGATCTTCTGATGAGATTTCTCGGTCTCTTGTTCAGCCTGCTCTTCTCTTCCACTGTGGGCAACAGTCTAGTTCATATCTTGTTAGGTTGTTTCCTGAAACTCTGACCAATCTACAGATACTTTGTTTCTTCAATTTCCATCTGTATTAGTTGTTGTCTTGTTCTTTTTTCTACAAAATTGTTATTGCTTATGATTCAGTTTCAGTATGGAATATCTTCATTGCACTCCGGACATGTCCATAGGTGCTCTGATCTCCTTCACAATATCTCCAACAGCATCCAGCGACTGACCGTACCAGTACGATTTTGATTGATGAACCTACTCATATACCTGTTATGCTGTTCTTTTCTTGCTACTCCAATCTTCAAACCCAGCTCCTGCAATCTAGTAGTTGACGTGGATTGGTTTAAATGAAAATCTTCTTTGCATTCACACTCTATGAGGGTGTTCAAAATATCAGCTCTATCCATTGTTTGGCCGTCTGATATGGTGGCAGAGCCTGTCTGCTCTCTCATTGCCAATGACACCCATGTGCCCGGAACGAAGATAAGCGTTATTCAGCAAATTGTTGACGCTTGTAGTGATTCAGTCCATTGTCTGTGCACCGAACCAGCCTTACTTTGCGGATCATACTCAGTGAATCACTCAGAATGCACGCATGAGTGTAGTTTTGTGACTCCAGCCAGCGTAATGCATTGGTCACTGCCAGTACCTCCATTGTCATGCTGCTTGTTGTCATACGAAATGCACCACTGGCCTCCTGGACTATTCTGCCACATGAGCTTGCAGAGGAGGCCCATGCGGACCTTTCGTGATGAACTACCGATCCATCCATGTAAATCACAACGGTACCTTCATTGCAGATTTCATCAATGATAGTCCTAACGTCTGCATCCAGCGCCACGGGATTCCTCTCTTTGCCACTTTTGTCAAATTTAATATTTACGCTTATGTTTATTCAATACAAAGTATGTCTTGTAATCATTTATGAAGATTTTGTTATTCTAAATCTCTTTTGTTCTCTTGTGAGCAACATATAACTCCTACTTCTGGGAGGTATTTGATTGATTGATTGATAGGACCATCATAATTGCATTTCAATGAGTAACCATGTGTGTTCCGATCTCTTTCTTACACAGGAAGATCTCAGCGGCAGTGCACAAACTTCGTAGCACCAATGAGGGTCCCAAATGTAATTAAGAAGATGGTGAAAATATTTTGTAGGAACATTTTAATTTTTAAAATTGAATTTTTCCTGGCAGTGTTTTCCAGCCTGCTCTTCTTGATTTTGAACTGTCAAGAGTTCGTTTACATGCTCAACTTGAACATATTTTATTGTTTATCTCCAATAGGACTAGGAACTTAACCTCACCTACACTCTGAGATCAGGAATATCTGGAAATTATCCAGATGGCTCCACGACGGAGCGATGGACCGTCTGCCTTTAGGACAAGAGGCAAGCACCTAATCTCTACTCCACAGAGACCTCAAAGTTGGGAGGCATTTACCAAAGCCCTTTTCTACTCTGTAGAGACCTCTTTTACAAGATAACTGGACTAGTCATAAGCATGATCCAACAGTAACTTTAGTGTTGCTTTTCAACTCTCTATTTATGTAGCTTTTAATTCAGCTTCCAATTTTCAGCTGAGAATCAACCATACCAGCTTTTGAACTCTTGTCTCAGTTTGGAATATCTTCATTGCTACTCTGGACATTTCCATACATGCTCCGATCTCCTTCGCAATATGTCTAACAGCGTTCAGTGACTAGCCATACCAGTTCAATGTTGATTGATGAGCCTACTCATATACCTGTTGTGTTGTTCTTTTCTGGCCACTCAATCTTCATACCAATCTCTTGAAATTTAGCAGTTGACGAGGATTGGTTTAAATGAAAATCCTCTTTGCGGCCATACTTTATGAGAGTGTTCGGAATGTCAGCTCTATCCATTTGCTGACCCCCTGATATGATGGCAGAGCCAGCCAGCCTGTCTGCTCTCTCATTACCATCAACATCTGTGTACCCTGGAACGAAGTTGAGTATAATTCTGCAAATTGTTGATGCTTGTAGTGATTCAGTCCATTGTCTGCTCACCCTTGTATACTTAGTAATTGAATTGAGTACACTAACTACCACTGAAAGTAAACAATCTGCTTTCATACCATGAGATATATTGATGTATACAGTGTTAGGCCAGTATTTTATTTGACCAGTGGTACACGATGGACAGTGTGATCAACATTGCGCAGACTGCCTTTACTTCCAGTGTTTCTCTTTTATCAAATTAAGACTGGGTCGACCTGAGAGCTGTATAGTCTGAAAAAATCCAACTTTTGTTGTGGGATTTGATCCTGGGATCATTCGCCTATAAAGCAAGTGAATTAACCACTACACTATTTCAGTTCTAACTACTGCTAGATGTGACTCTGTCGACCTCTGAAGTCAGAGGAGGCATGACGGGGAGCTCATAATAAGGTAAACATGCCTTCACTAAAAATCAGTCAGAAGCACTGACTACGCCTGAATTCATAGCGGTTGAACACAAAAAGAAGGTGGTCCCCTTATTGATGACCTGATTTTAATATGTTCTTGTTTCATTTCCAGGTGTATTTGACTTACATGTATCCGTGGATAACTTGTTCTTCATTGGGAATCAGCTAGTTGCCCTCAGTCGGACTGGGAGAGTTGGAGTGTGGCACTCAATGACACAACACTGGCAGGTACTGATGTATATTATGAATAGTCTTATATAAGCTTGAGATGACTTTGACCCCAGAACCAATCAGATCTGACACAACGCTGCAATATAAATCAGTAGATGCTGTAAGATCTCATTATTAATATATCTAACTGATTCACTACCAGGTTTTTTTCACCTCTGGACGAAATTATTTTTTTAGCTTCAAAATATTGCACACATACTTTAGCTAAACTAAAATATTGTTTCTAAATATGATTTAAAGTTTAACTTGTTAGATATCAAATTAAAGATAAATGAATGTACTTTCACCAAATATTTATTGTATCTGAAAATATAATGTGTTGACTATGCATTAAACATATTAGCATGTATTTTTTTTAAAAACTAATTGAAATTATGAGAACAATAATCCAACTTGTCACAGGCCTTGATGAACAATATGTTGAATAAATCAATCTAACTGCTCTCTTTATATATGTAATCTATTTACGAATACACAAACATTAAGAAAATGGTGAAAGAATGTATGGTTTATTAACAAACTAGCATCCTGACCATTCGTTAAAATTGCATTTTTTACAGTCACTGGGTATCTTAGAATGAATGGTAAACACTGTTTCACTTCTACTTCTAGCAGAAGCCACGATGCTATGTATTCGTATCGTTATACTTCACTTTTATGTAGTTTCCGGTTAATATAAATCTCCAATCGGAACGAAGTAATAAAACTCAGCGCAATAGTAAACGCTTCTGAGTGATGCGGGGTCCATGCGATAAGATATATTGACACTTGAGTGTCACGTGGTACGGAATCAGCTAATATTAAAACTAAACTAAGAATTTTCAATTCCAATGTTGTATCAATCCTAACATATGCAAGCGAGAGTTTGAAAAAGACTAAAGATATAGAAAGTAAGTTGAATGCATTTGAAAATAGATAGATGTCTGCGAAAAATAATGAACATAAAATGGTACGAATTCAGGAGAAGTGATGAAATCAGAGAAATGTCTGGTCAACCACTAGTAACAACTGTTATAAGGAGGAGGAGATGGAGATATGTTGGGCATACTCTGAGAAGAAATAATCAAAGAATACCGAAGTAGGGGGGAAAGGGTTCAAAAGAGAGAGAGAGGACACCCAGGGAAACAATGAAATGAACTTTTCTGAGGCAAGAAATATCTGACTCAATTCCACGGAAGATATTGAACTGGTTGCCCAGGACAGAGCTGTATGGAAAAATTACTTGCAGGCCCTATGTAATGTATAACAGTACGAGATTAATATATATATATATATATATATATGCCCGTCTGTCCAGCGTGTTCATAGCGCGTTGGACTACGGGTGACTATCCCTCTGTGTGCGGGTTCAATTCCACGGGATGGCAGAAAAAACAAGTTACCCCAGATTTACGGTGTTCGTGGCACGGAACCGAAGGGTTACGATGTCCATGGCAACGAGCCGAAGAGCTGAAAAGCTCAAGTGCTTCTGGAACGGGAAAAAAAAATATATATATATATTATAAAGTGTGTTAGTGTGTTTTTTCGTGTAAAATATTGGTTACTGTCCCTACAAATTTGTGTTCTGTTGAATAATATGCATACTCTTTGGCCGAAAAATTGATGTTCCTGTTCTACTAATGGAAGGCAAGTATTCCTGTTCTGTAGGCAAACCATACAGATCACAAAGAGTGGTTTACTTGATTGATAAGAACGACCGCAAGTAATTGTGTTCACATTTCCAGATTTGATAAAATTGAATTATATCTCTTGTAACAGACTACTTGTTGCCAGATTGACTGACTAACAGATGCATTCATATTTGTATATTTCATTAGATCCAAGATGTGGTTCCTATCACAAGCTATGATATGGCTGGATCTTTTCTGCTTCTAGGATGCCAGGATGGATCTATTTACTATATAGGTATAGTTTTATTTTCAAAACATGCATCTCAATGATCATTTCAAATTATCAAGTGTTCTTGCATTAAAGAATAAATTGAAGACCCTTAAAACATTTTAGAAAAGTTCTTAGTAATCCTGACAGAATGAGAAAAAACAACATCCTACATGACCTGCATATGAGGAGCATTAGCTCAAGATAACATTCATGCCAGAAGGTGAAACTAATTATGAAGTCAAAGGACAAATTCTCAAATGATGCGGGTCGGAAAACTAACTAAACTAAAAGGCTGCATTGATTTCAAATTAGTTTCTATAGAGTTCATTTTAAATGCCATTGATTCTATAAATATCTTTGCACAGTGTATTATATGTTATGTTATTGGCTTATTGTCTCCAGACATCAGAGTTTCCACACGATAAAGATAATGACATTTTCGTTGTACTGACCAACTCACATGGTACTGCTCAGTGTCTACCTTACTCAAGACAAGTGGTATTTGTTTGAATCTACATTTGTAATACAAATTCTGTCTCGGTTACCTCATTCCCAGATAATCAAGAATTTCTTCAAGATCCAGAGAGACCAGTTCCCGAACTTCTACTGGGCATATTTCAATATAGCTGGGTTTTGAGGCACATGCGAATTCAATAATAATAACATAATTAGTATACATTATTAATAATTTAATAAAAATAACAACAGATCTTTTCTCACCTCCATATCAACTCACTTAACCCACTTGATTTGATGTGATCTGAGCCTAAGAGCTGTCATTTACAGTTAGTCCTGCATCATCAGATCCGATTTCTAGATGCTTGTTATTTACTAGGTAGCTTCCTAGGTCCTACATCAGTTGCCTCTTATGTTATTGTCTCCAGCATGCAGAAGTTTCTTGGTGCCTGTAGCACATGGTACTATTCTTTGCTTCCCTCCAGCACCATGTGGGGTGTAACAACAGATGAAAACTTAATCCTGACTCCTAATTCTATCCTTTAATTAAAAAAGTTGTACTTACATTTAATATAATTAGTGAGAAATTTGGCACTGCACATTCACTGCAAGCTGAAGACATTCTGGTGTGTAATTGGTACAGGCTGCTCTTAGTGCATCATCTAATTGTGTGTGTCTCAGGTAGGATTGATTTTTATCTTTGATAATATTCATAAATGAAAATATTGAACAAAAGAACAAATATATTTTCAGAACAACACTATTAATCATTGGATATTTATTCTTGTTCACCAATGCCCAGAAATTATCATATTTGCCGTGGAGGATTTCAAATCATTTGATGATGATATTGTTTATATTAAATTCGGATATTTAACACCAATGTTAAAGCAGTTCTGCTGTATGGATCAGAAACATGGAAAATGACGAAAATAATAACACATAAATTGTAAACATTCATCAACTGGTGTCTGCGCAGAATAGAGGGACTGAGTTGGTATGATAGGGTCACAAATGAGAAACTTATGGAGAGAACAAGAGATTCCAGAGAACCAAGAGGTTAAAAAAAGGCGCTGGATAGGGCACACTTTGTGAAAACTTGAGGGAAATATAATAGAAAGTGTCCTTTCCTGGAACCCGCAGGGACAGCGAAAGAAGGAGAGGCCGAGAAATTCTTGGAGACAGGATTTGGAGACAGATATCAACAATATAAAGAAGAGCTGGAGGGAGCAGCAGGAGATAGCTAGAGATAGGAAGACTTGGCATGAGTTAGTTGAGGGCCTATTCCCCGATCTGGGCTTAAAAGGCAGAGAGAGAGAGACTGTTTATATTGTTTTGTAGACTTCTGACAAAGTCTCCAACATTTTATATGAGAACATTTTACACTTATCCGGTAGGTTTGAGTGGCAACTGGATAGAGATAGCATACGGTACAAGTTCTGGAACAGTCCGGGTAATAGTACAACATCCAGAAACTGTTGGTCATGGTCCTCAACTGTTCCAGACATTCACAGTCCATCGCAGTCCAGTCACCAAAGTTATGCTCTCTGAGAAGCATCTTGTATCAGGTAAGGCTCTATAACATCAATCGAAACATGTAAAAACAAAGTGCTGTAGTTTTACAAAGTACTTCTTCTCTACATTTCATATGCTCGTCTAAACCATGAGATGGGTTGCCTCTATGAAGCTGCATGTCAGTTGGAGTTCCTCCAAAGTTCCCCATAGATTGCATATCCCTATAAGCTTCGTTCATGAAGCCATGTTTCATTTCGTTGATGGACGTGACTGTAGAATGTGCCCTGGAGTCTGTATTTCTGTCTGGCATGTACACTGTTCTGTCTGAGCAGGCTTTATTCTGTGCATGTGATGATTGAACCTGCAGTGACCTGTTCTTAGGCGAAAGATTATTGTGTGGTACAAAGTACAAAAACAATATACAGTAACGTTTTGACAAAAGACCTTTATCAAGCAAAGGATACATCAGAAGCAAAGAAATTCAGACTTCTTGTATGGCAGACATATCATATACAATCAGATAATAAATCACTAACAGCACAGGTGATTATAACATCATTCTTGTAATAAGTACCTCTGATGGCAGAATACTGATAATAAGTAAAGCAGACCTTCACGTAAAAATCAGTCAGAAGCAGCACACAAGGGGCTCTGGTTATGCCTGAATTTATAGCAAATGCAAGAAGAAGAAGAAGGTTATTAGTGTTTATTTCTATAATTCTATTTCAGCTATTCATTTCTTTGTATTTGTTAAAGCACCCAAACATCTCACTGACAGCTAAGCAACAGATGATCAACAGCATTTTCATGCCTGCGCTGTGTTACCAGAGCCAAAAATGAACAATGAACAAAGCACAGTCACAAAAACTACATGTAGATGAGATGCCTACGAAACGTTACCAACAGCACCAGAAAAGACAGTCACTAACATCAGCATGAGAAAGAAAATTGGGACATAACCTTGCTTGAATTACATTGAGAAACAAAGAATAAGTTGTTTGTTACTAACTTAGTGACAGGGCAAAAGTCACGTTTAAGCGCCACGTTTGATAACAACGCCATACGTGCAATGTAACGCCCTCAAGCACTAGCGTGCGCGGTCCACTAAGTTATAGAATACATCAACACCTACAGTATACAGAATCTTCTACAACAGAACATCAGAAAAGAAGGTGAGAGGAAGACCATGAAAAAGATGGTTAGATGGCATAGAATCCTATCAAAAAGAAATAAGCTATCTCCCAAGCCACCAGAACAGCGCAAGACAAAAATAGGAAACCACATCACTGGGCAACAAACCGGTAGCAGTGAGACGACAAAAGAAGAAGACAAATAAATCATATTCCAAAAGATATATGGGGCATACGTGTACATGGGTTGATCAGCAGTCACACTTTTCATTCATTCCATAACTTGACCTGAGAACTATAGAGGTTATGTGCTTGCCTCTCATTCCAAAAGTACAGTTTGCTTCCTTGTGAAGCCATATATTTTTCCAGAGATCCCTCATCTCAGTTTAGTTGAGTTCCTAACTCTATCGGAGACGGAAGATAAAACACAGCATTCAAGTTGAGCATGTAAAAGAATCCTTGGCAGTTGAAAAATTGAGAAGAGCAGGCTGGAAAACCGCTGCCTGGTCAAAATTCATTAGAAAAAATAAAAATCCTACGACATATTTTCATCATCTAAGTTACGTCGCGACCCGCGTACTACAGATCTCATGCACTGCCGATGAGATCTTCCTGTGTAAGAGAGATTGGAGCACACACATGGTTGTTCACCGAAGTGCACTGATGATGTTCCTATCAATCAATCGTGAACCACAGAGATAACAGAGGAGGTGAAAAACACTGTTTATGAAGCGCACACAAAAGTCTGTTCTATAAATCTCTTCTTATCCTGATGCTGCGAGGCAAAACAGAATTAGAGAACAAAGGAAGAAGATTTAAAGAAGATGCTGTTTTGTTAAAGTATGAAATGGTGTCCATTGTTGTACATTTAAAAACTAGCTGACTTAATATTTGATTCATTCATCTTTGTAAAAGTTACAATTTGCACTTTTTCTCCAATTTATTTGCAAGTATGTGCTGAGTATAACCATGTCAGAACATGGATCGTGACACGGTTCAGAGGTATGATCTCAACCCAACCTGGCTCTACACCATTAGCCTCATTTAAAATTGTATCACTGGATGATGTGGATTCACTTGCTAGCTATGCTGCTGGTAATGATTTTGGTAAGTTATGCCTGTGTTCTGCTTTACTGTCTAATGCAGTGATGTCCAATGTTTTTATATATTGGGGTACATCTGACTAATGACTTGTGGAGGTGTGGCAGCCAGGTGGTAGTTGCAAAAATAATAATAAAGCAATATTAATAGTTACATGAATAAAAATAATCTATCTATCTATTCTCTAATCCTGTTTTGCTTTTCGGCGTCAGGTCGAAAAGGAGCCACCTGGAGCGAGCCTCTCTATGTGCCATGTCTTTTTTTCCAGTCCTGATTTGCCTCACGGCTTCATGGTAAGAAGAGATTTCTAGAACAGGCTTTTGTGTGTGCTTCATGAACATTGTCTCGCCGCCTCTGTTATCTGAGGTCCACCTTTTGCGTGGCCTGCCATTTGCTTTGTATCCACTGTATTGGAGTAGCATTGCTCTTTAAGGTGCACCGTCTGTTGATAATCTGCTTATATGACCGAACCATTTAATTTATTGTTTCTCTATGGAGTTTAGAACTGGTGTTGTATCCACTTTGTTTCTGATGTATTCATTTTATAAAAATAATAACAGATAAAAACTGAATCCTGACTAAAAGTTAAATTTTTTAAATATTGAGTTTACTAAAAAAACTGAATCATACGGTTATTCAGAAATTCTTTTTTTTTTTTTTCATTTAAATTGTGATTAACGTTAATGCCAGAAGAATAAAATAGGACACCAGGAATGTATCACATGGTCATTTGCAGGTACTGTGTTATACAGCACTGTTCTAATGTATTGTTTATTTTTATGAATGATTTGGAATCTTCTTCTTCTCATTTACTGTTGTTCAATACCTACACAATGAGTTTGATTCTTTGGATGTATGTTGGTGTTGTGTTTTGTTAGTTCATCAAGACTTCCAAACAGTTTTGCATGGATGTTCATCTCTGTTGGCCAGTGTTCTTTCTGCAGTTGATTCATCAGGTGACAATCTTGCAGGATGTATTCATCTGTCTGTCCCCATGTGCATGATAGAACCAGTCTGTGTAGGTGACTGTTCAGTCGATTGCATTCAGAGTCAAAACAATATCACCTGTCTTGCTCTATCTATATGGTGGTAATTAGTGATCTGGAATAAGAATATTTGAGTTATCATGCAAACTGCTGGATTGAAGAAGAAAAAAATAATTCGTCAAGTGCCATGTAAGTATGCTTAGGTTATAATGTGCTTCCATAACTCTGTTTCTTGTTCTAGTTATGATACTGTTTTCGCTCCATGCCATGATTTTAATCCCAAGCTTGGCACAAATGGAGAGGACACTTCATCCTTGCTTTCAACTCGAGACACAACCTGGAAAGCAACAGTCATGAGAGACTTAAGAATGAGCTGAAAGGCAAGAGAGACGGGCGCAGCTCATAGGTTGTCACCAATTGAACGACAAAGAGAAAAGAGGACCCATATATATGTGTGTGTGTGTGCATTGGTATCTCTATATGAATGTAAAACATTTCATAGTTTGCACTGGGTTTTTTCGTTTGTTGCTATGAATTCAAACAGTCGTGGTGCTTAGTGTAACCTCCTTCTATTTCAGGCTATCAGTGTCCCTCTCCATTCTAGCATGCCTGATTCTGACCTGAGGTACTTGTAATTTAGATCCCTGAGTAAAGGATCAGGGTTTCCTGTAATCTAACCGCTTAGCTTATGCACATCGAGATTTTTGGCCCAAATTGGCCTCAAACCCCTGAACTTTCTCTTCACTTGCTCACTAGCATAGCATATTATCCAACTCCGCTATCGTCAACACCTCTATTTTAAAATGTAACAGCTGTTATCTTGTTTATGTATACAGGTCCATTTGGGGAACAAGATGACCAGCAACTATTTGTCCAGAAAGTTGTGTCAGATACTGATCAGTTGTTTATAAGACAAAGTTCAAGTGGGCAGAGGTAAGCAAACTCAAAGTTATCTCCCATCTTTTCTTGATCTCTCCTGAAGTAGGTCGCACTATTTAGTTTACACACTGTGATTGGTCTATCAAGTTGACATTTAATTTGTGCTCATAGAATCATCAAGAACGATGGAAGAAAACTAGTCACACCAGAGATGAAGGCATACGCAGAGTGCTGGGAGTATCAAGAAGATACTGGTTTAGAAATGACTGGAAAAAAGTGGGTACAACATCAGTACTGAACTTCATGAAAAAACAACAAATTATATGGTTCGGCCACATAAACAGATTACCAACAGACTGCGCCTCAAGGAGCAATGCTACTCCGATACAGTGGATACAAAATAAAAGGCTGTCCGTGCATAAGGTGGACCTCAGAAATAACAGATATGGTTAACAACACTATTTATGAAGTGCACACAAAAGCCCTTTCTAGAAATCTCTTCTATCCTGATGCTGTGAGACAAAACAGGACTAGAGTAAAGAAGAAGAATAGATTTCACTAATATATAATTTATTGAACTATTTCTTGTTTATTTACAGAATATGTGTGATACGCTCAGTTGATTGCAGCACAATTAGTTCCTTCTTTGTCCATGAATGTGAAGGCTCCAATAGAATGGGCTCATGCCCACGACGATACCTTTTCACTGGACATGCTAATGGCAGCATACAGGTAAGGATTCTCTACTAGATAATTTACTCAGTTGCTGGAAAATATTTTTATATGCTGACCTTCGTTATGTTTACTATCAATACATTCTGAGTGATTCATTGAGTATGATCCGCAAGGTAGAGGCTGGTTCGGTGCGCAGGCAATGGACTGAATCACTACAATCGTCAACAATTTGCAGAATCGCACTTATCTTCTTTCCGGGGCACATGGGTGTCGTTGGCAATGAGAGAACAAACAGGCTGGCTGTCTCTGCCACCATATCAGAGGGCTAGCCAATGAATAGAGCTGATATTTTGAACGCCCTCATAGAGTGTGGCTGCAAAGAAGATTTTCATTTAAACCAATCCACGTCAACTACTAGATTGCAGGAGCTGGGTTTGAAGATTGGAGTAGCAAGAAAAGAACAGCATAACAGGTACATGAGTAGGCTCATCAATCAAAATCAAACTGGTATGGTCAGTCGCTGGACACTGTTGGAGATATTGCGAAGGAGATCGGAGCACCCACCTATGAACATGTCCGGAGTGCAATGAAGATATTCCAAACTGAAACTATCAATAGTGAGTATTCTTAGGGGCTCTCTGTGGCTAAGTGGTGAGCTCTGAAGGTCGGGGGTTCAAATCTGTGCCGCTCTGTTCACAAGTACAGTTTTTTTCAGAGACCTCTAAGATTGTTGCAGTAACTACTGAGTTTGTGCTTTATACAATGCTCTCGACAGGTGACATGTCATTTCTGCATAGATGGACCAAGCCATATGAGGTAAAATCTCAGTGCAGTGACATCAATCCTTCCCAAACTTTTTTAACCCTCAAACAAAGAAACATGATAGGAATGAGTTACGAACTTCCTGTATGTTTTCTATTCCAGATGTGGGATCTAACAACAGCTTTAGATCTTTACAAGCAAGGAGATAAAAGTAGGTGTTTTAGTACTTTAGAATTGTTGTATAGAGTTTTGTATTTGGAGGTTTGCCTTAACGTTGTGGTGTGGTATTGACAGTTCAGTGAAGCTATTGATGTTATGGTCTGATAACTGACAGAGGAACAACAGAGGAAAGTCTGGCTAAGTGGGTAGGGATCGAAGGAGCACTACTTGGAATTGGTAGAAGGGTAGGTGCATACATGCCTGATATGAGATCTGATCGCAATATAGACAGTGAGAATCTCAGCACATGTGCCTACACGTCTCTCCTGTCCAATAATGAGTCAAAGATGATTCATCATAGAAATCAGATGCCTGTGTGGTTACCGGGCAAATAATAGAACCACTAATACCTACCACATGCCATATACGGTGAAAGTGGAGGTTTGGCGTGGGATTAGCTACCCCATCCTGTAAAAACACTCAGCTATAAAACCGCAACCAAATACACGAGAGCTTGCAAGGCCTTGTTTGGGGTGAAGGGTAAAAGAAGAAGAAATAAATGCATTTTTGATGTTTGAATAAGTTATATATAACTATAAATAAATCTGTTTCTGATGTTTGAATAAGTTATATATAACTATAAATAAATGCATTTCTGATGTTTGAATAAGTTATATATAACTATAAATAAATGCATTTTTGATGTTTGAATAAGTTATATATAACTTATAAATAAACGCTGCATTTCTTGCAATTTTTTCGAATAAAGTTATTATAACTATAAATAAATGCATTTCTGATGTTTGGAATCAATTTATATATAACTATAAATAAATGCATTTTGATGTTTGAATAAGTTATATATAACTATAAATAAATGATTTTGATGTTTGAATAGTTATATATAACTATAAATAAATTTTCTGATTTTGAATAAGTTATATATAACTATAAATAAATCATTTTGATGTTTGAATGTTATATATAACTATAAATAAATGCATTTTTGATGTTTGAATAAGTTATATATAACTATAAATAAATGCATTTTTGATGTTTGAATAAGTTATATATAACTATAAATAAATGCATTTTTGATGTTTGAATAAGTTATATATAACTATAAATAAATCTATTTTTGATGTTTGATTACCCCCACAGACAAGCAAACACACCAGGGAGGGCCTACTGCTTTCGAGCTTGTCAGACTGTTGGAGCAGGTGGATCTGAGCACATCTCGGTGCTCTACACCTTGTGTCAGTCCTTCCCCTTCTCTTCTTGTCGGACCTGGCTGTCTGCCTCTGGGATCTCGTATTTCAACTCAGAACATGGGATGCCTTGTGAGAGGAGCTGCGCTGGGCATCTGCGATAGTTTTGAGGAAGACTTGGACACAACTTTGAAGGTATGATTCTACATACACAGACTTGACATTAGGTCTAGTTGCCAAGAAAGTTTGTGTTCTCAACTTGATTTTCAAGATATGAACTACGTTACTGTAGAAATTGCAGTGCATTGCCGGGGCTCGCATTGGAGCAAAGAATAGTAACACTGCAACATACATGGCATGTGTTGTAAGAGGTGACTGAGGTAAGGGCCTAGGGAAGCTACCATAGTAAATAAAAATAGTCATATAAATTGGGTGTGCTGGCCTACTTTTAGGTGTATAACTGGCACAACGTACAATCGCTCTTAGGCTCAGATCACATACAAATCACAAAGAAGATTGTAGAAACTACCAATGTAAGAGCATAGTAATGATTTTTCTTCTTCTTCTTTGCGTTCGTTCCTTACGACCAATTTTAATCACTCTTTGTGATATGTTTGATCTTTGCCAAGAACGTGTATCGTTGCACATTGGTTTGGTAGGCCCCTAAACGCATAAGACTTCTACACGTTTAGGACACATGCATCCGATTTCAGCCAAACCTCCTTAGTCGCCTCTTACGACATGCGTGGAAGGTAACAGTGGTTCTATTCTTTACACTCCAAATTTGGGCCCGGTAACCACTCGGGCGATAGCAATGATTAATCTCTTTAAGATGCTGTTGGAGATATACGAAGGAGAGCGTAGCACTCATGGACATGTCCGAAGTGCAATGAAGATATTCCATACTGAAGCATCAACAATTTGCAGAATAACACTCATCTTCATTCCAGAGCACATGGTTCTCATTAGCAATGAGTGAGAGAGCAGACAGGCTGGCTGGCTCTGTCACCATATCAGGAGGCCAACCAATGAATAGAGCTGACATTCTGAAGCTCTCATAGAATGTGACTGCAAAGAGGATTTTTATTTAAACCAATCCACTGCTAGATTGCAAGATCTTGGATTGAAGTGCCAGAAATGAAAGCGCAACAGGTATATGAGTAGGTTCATCAATCAACATCGAACTGGTAAGATTTGTCGCTGCACACTGTTGGAGATATTGCGAAGGAGATGGACATGTCTGGAGTGCAATGAAGATATTCCAAACTGAGACTAATGTCTTCAGAACATTTTTTTAAATACACAGTCTCATGTTAAGGACTTGTTAACTCTTTTGTTTACCTGCACAGGAAGGAACCTTGATTTGCCAATGTTACTACTGTGTGATTGAACAGGACAGAGATAGAACAAGACAGGCTCAGATAGAGCAGGAAAGACTCGGATAGGACAGGGCAAACTCAGAATAAAATAGGACAGATAAGATATGATGGACAGACAAAACATCAACTAGTTTGACTGTTGTAACAACTCATCAAGGTGCGTATCCTTTATAGGACGTTGCTCTCTTTGCAGCACATCTGAAATTCACTCTGTCTCTTGCACCCACTTCGTCGATGGTCATGTTCATGGTTTCTTTAATATCTTGTAGCCATCTTCTTCTTGGTCTGCCTCTGCGTCCTGGGACCCTGCCCTCTAGTATTGTTCTTTCCAGGCCATCATGACGCTTGATGTGACCAAAGTATGTAATTTTTTTGTATTGTATGTTGTTTATCAGCCAATTCTCTTTAACATTTAGTTCTTTCAGGACATCAGCATTCTTTCTTTTTTCTGTCCATGGTATTCGTAGGATCTTTTTATAGTTTTGTAACAACTAAATGTCATTAATATATCGTTTCAGATGATGGATCAGGATGAGGAGGAACAGAACAATGTGGAAGATGAAACCTTGAGATCTACATCAAGTCTTGACCAGGCTACAGGGGATACTAAACAGCAGCAGAAAGGCAGTTACTGGGTGTAAGGTCCTATATCATCAACAATTTGTCAAACAGTTTATTCCTGCCTTGGTTTCTTTTGAACTGAACTGACTATATACAGGGCATTTAAAAAAGTCGCTGTGCAATGAATTTTGAAAATATTTTAGCAATTATGTCACGAATGATGGAAATTTACGTCATGATATTCTAAGTTCCACAATCCTGTGTGCAGCAGTACACAACAAGCCATTGTTATATTCACAATTTCATTTCTGAAAGGAAATGGTGTTAACCATTGAAAACGGTATTTTTAGTGGAACATGTCTTTTGTAATGGTGACAAATATGCTGAAGAAGTAATTCGACAATATGTGCTGAAATTTTCAGACTCACAAGTCATGTTCACAGACACTTTACCGAATACAAGCCAGCCAAGAACAATAGTATCTAAATGAATAATAACAATATACGTTATTAATTTATAGGCGTCTTTGAAAACCACATTTCTCGTGATGTAGTTTCGCCCCGGCGTAAATTTCACTGCACAGTGACTTTATAAACACCCTGTATATATATGACTATCAAGAGTTTGATGTTCCAAGCCATTTTATCAATTGTATGACTTCTGTCGGTCATAAGATCACAGCACCAGTAGCTATAATGAGCTGTACGATTCACTTCATCAGAACACAGCCATGTATTGCATCTGCTTTGTGCAATATTCTCAAACGGTGGCATTGCCATTTCTGTGCAGAGGGACTGAGCCATATGGGTAAAACCCGGTACAATGAAGTAACTTCTTTGGCTTTAGACAACTTCAATTAACTCATTTTTAAAACCCTTACTATACCAAGTGATATATAGGGTAATACGTGATTACGCCTGTATTATTCATTTCCTTCAGCACACGAAGAGTGATGTGGTCAACGAACTATATGATTCACCATTTTTAAATCAGGTCATTTCTTCTTCGTTGTTCTTCTGTCAGATCACAGACTTCAATAAACTGTGTGATTCACTTAAAAGTCATTAGGCTTGATAGTTGTGTTGTCTCGGTAGGCCATATTTCCAGATATTTATAACTTATTTGTTTCTTATGAAATGAAAATCATGTCATATCCTTTACAGGACGTAGCCAACAACCACAGTAAATGAGCCGTTGATTTTCTAGGCACCACTTATACGCTCAGTAGTTTCCCATTGCTTTCTGAGCGGTTTGGTTTACATCCTCACACAGAGATCAAGCAAGCCAGTGTTGCACTTAGTATGACAATGGATGTACAGTGTTAACTAAGACATTAGTGATTCATTGAGTATGATCCAGAAGGTGGACACTGGTTCAGTGTGCAGACAATGACTGAATCACTACAAGCGTCAACAATTTGCAGAATTACATTCATCTTCGTTCCAGGGCACATGGGTGTCTAGTGCAATTAGAGAGCGGACAGGCTGGCTCTGCCATCATATCAGGGGGTCCGACAATGGAAAGAGCTGACATTCTTACACCCTCATAGAATGAGGCCTCAGAGACAGCTTTCATCTATAACAATTCATATCAATAGCTAGACTGCAAGAGCTTAGATTGAAAATTGGAGTATCCATAATTGAGTAACACAACAGATGTATGAGTTGAATATTAGGAATTTTACATACGGTGATACACTTTTATTACATGTCTCTTATTATTATAAGCTATTGACAATCATACATCAAATATTTTTTCCCTGTACAGAACATGCAGCAGACAATCCTTGACAACAGAAACAGAGGACAAGAGACAGAAATGATACTACTTGGCAGTTTAATATCAAGACACTAATACAGGTCACTGAGGCATAAGAAGTTACAGAAATTCAAGATGTTTCTGGAATGACACATTTCCAGAATAAAGATATCTTTCGTTACTTTTTTCACACAAAAAACTTTCCTTCTTATCAAGTATCTGACTTCTTTTCATTCTGTTCTATATGTATTGCCATTTTGTAAGTTTTTTTGTTGTTGTATCCTACTTACTTGGCCACGAAGAGACAATTGTCAGAACAAACACCAACAACCTGTGTGTATATAATTGTTACAGTATAACTCCAGATTTGGTACTTTAAAGTGAGGTTCCCCTGTTTGTAAAATCTGACAGTTACTGCCTATACAAATTTGTGTCCTGTTGGGTTTATCTTCTTCGAACCAGGGCTGCAAGTTTTTACTCTTGAGCTGCCAATGCCAAATCTGCATGTTTTCTGTAATTGTGGAAGACTAGTATAAAGAGTATTATGAACAGATGGGAGGATTTTCTTGTTTGGCTTTATGTAGTCTAGGGGTTGGATGTAATGCATACAGTAATGCTGAAAATTGAATGTGTCTTTCCTATATTCTGTAAGGCCTGTCATTTTTGCCACAAACCACACACATCACAAGAGTGGTTAACTTGGTTGATAAGCACGAACACACAGAGATGCACAGCAGGAATCTGAAATATCTGGTGTGCATTTTTCAAGTATGGGTTTCAGAGTTTAAAAAATATTTCTTGAATTTTTTATTTGATCAATAAAAACAATAAATGATAGTAATTTGTAGTACTGTGTATGTATGTATGTCAACTGTATCATCACATACTCATATTTCATAATCATCATTTGCCATGCTCCATATCGACCACTTATTAAACCACATCTTTGTAATGTGTATGTGATTCGAGCCTAAGAATGATTGTACCAGTTATCTGCCTACAAGTAAAAAGTAAAGGAACCCTTTCATACCTCATGGTATATAGGTCAATACAGTGTTAGGCCTGTATTTTTCATTGACCGTGCCGATGGATTGGCAGCATCCGCCGCCGCCTTTACTTTCCCAGAGCATGTCTGGTACCCAGTTGAGGCTGGGTCGACCTGAGAGCCGTCGCGGTCGGGAAAAATTTCACGCGCATTGCGGGAGCTGAACCCAGACCACCAGCCTTGAGAAGCGAGTTCACTAACAACTACGCTACAGCGGCTCTCGCCTACAAGTAGGCCAGCACATCAAATTTCAGCGACGGTTTTTATTTACTAGGGTATTTTTCCTAGGCCCCTACCTGTCGCCTTGTAGGCCGCAGTATTACTATTCTCTGCTCCCCTTCCGAGCATCGGGAACAACACAGGCAACAAAGCTGACTGATTTAGGGGATCATTGATCACCACAGAAATATGTCCTGATTAATGACTGTCAATTTGGATATTATTCCGTTTCTGTGGCGTAGAGGTTAGGTGCTCACCTCTCATTCCAAAGGTAATCGGTTCGCTCCCTCGTGGAGCCATCAGGATATTTTTTTCTGATCTCAGTAGGTGACATCGAGTTCCTAGTCATATTGGAGACATGATAAAACCGTAGGTACTGTGTTCAAGTTGAGCATGTAAAAGAACTCTTGGCAGTTCAAAATCGAGAAGTGCAGGCTGGAAAGCTTCTGAATGGGCAAAACTCATGAGAAAAATTTCTCAAATTAGTTAAATTCCAAAATATCTAAATTACATTGAGGACCCTCGCTAGAGCTACAGAATTTGTGCACTGCCACTGATATCCTCGTGTAAGAAAGAGATCGGAGCCCACATGGTTACTTACCGAAATGCAATGATGATGGTCCAATCTATTATTCTGAAAGTGGTATAGCCAGTGGTTGGCATTGAAACAACGAAGAAGAAATTGATAATAGAATGATACATGCCATTTTTTAAAGTAACAGCTGGTGAAGTCAGGTAAAATCTCTTATCTCTGCGCTATTGACCATGTGTTGTGGAAAGTCTGGTTCAAGACCGGCTTGGGATTCTCAGTGTGCACTTGGTGGTACATGCTTGGACTGCAGGAGACCCATATCCTTTACCTGGGAAGCTAAATTACACGTACTTCTGAAGTCTGAGTAAGGCTCACATGAATGATGAGGGACGCTGGTGAATCTGTAAAGCAAGTCTTCGCGTAAAAATTAGTCAAGAGGCGCTATATTAGGCGTCATGACTATGCCAAGAAGTAAAGGAATCATTTATCATACCTCGAGGTATACTGGGTAACATAAAGTTAGGCTCATATTTTTCATTGACCATTATCACACGATAGGTAATGTGGTCAGCAGCACGACGGCCGCCTTTACTTCCCAGTGCTTTTCCTGGTATTCAATTGTGGCTGGGTTGACCTGAAAGCCGCTACGGTCATAAAAATATTCCACGCCCACCTGTGAAATTGAACCCGGACATATATATATATATACATACATACTTGTACTATGGAGATCACCGCTGCCTCCAGGGCTCTGTCATGGGTGGCTGAGCAACAGGTTACCCATACGATCATCATATCAGACTCGATGAGTATGCGGGTGGAATGGGTGAACAGCATTCGGAGATCACATCTCAAGAAAATGACTTGGCTGTACACGCCTGGACATGCGGGGTAACGAGCGTGCTGACTCTCTTGCAAACAGTGCCCCGACTCAAGTGGGCAGAAGCATGGACAGAGCCGATATCGTCAATGCGGTACACTCTCAATTGTGTGACATGGGCGGGTCTCAAACACTGGAACGAGTTCGAGAATTAGGTGTTAAGTTTGGACATGCCAGACAGTGTCGTCTTCGTGGTAGAGAGAGAAGATATAGTAATCAACTTCTCATGGGTACTGTGAGCAAATGGACTTTGGGATGGCTGCTGCAACGGAGGACAGAGCACAAATGGGAATGCCCAATGTGCCATGACGTCGATCGCATAACATAACATACATACTTGTAATAAATTAACACAACAATGCAGGATTGTTAGTTTATTTTGCTTGTAACCATACCGATTCACATATACAACATAAACTCATAACATACATACTAGGTGACTACACCAGCATGCACTAACTATGTTTTTGATTCAATCATTTCCAATGTGTAACCTGCTTGCAGGTCGGCTGGGGACAACCAAAGACTGACGGACAGCAAACCCAGTAAACGCTGGCTAAAACTGGAAACATCACCGAAGGATAAGCACCAGAGCTCCAAATGGTGCTGAAGATGTGACGAAACTCACCCATACTAAGGCTGCATGAATCGGATTTCCACAGAATATATGGGGAAATCTGGTACATCAGTCGGGTGATCATGAGAGAGATTTCCAAGTTGTGTTACTGGTTTGTTAATTTATTTCTTTTCTCTAATCCTGTTTTGTCCCACAGCTTCAGAATAAGCACAGATTTCTATAACAGGCTTTTATGTGGGCTTCAAATGGTGTTTATCCTCGTCGCCTCTGTTATCTCCGAGGACCACCTTTTGCATGGACTGCCTTTTTTTAAAATATCACATGAAAGTCTAATAATACTAAAAATACTCACATCTTTGAATCATCAAACTAATAACGAAACAAAACAAAGATGCTAGCTCAACCATATATGACACATTTTTCCTCCCAAAAATATGTTATCAGGATATTTTGCTAAAATTTGTGGTCAATCCTTGCTTTGTTAACTGCATAGCTGCTTCTATGATGGACAGGATTGTTGCACTATGTTTAGGAATATGGATGTCAGACCCTGTACACATATGCCTGGGATTACCACAGAGTTCACTGAGAATCAACATCGAACTAGTAGCTGGACTCTGTTGAAGATATAGCAAAGGAGATCACAGCACCTATGGACATGTCCGGAGTGCAATGAAGATATTCCAAACTGAAACTGTAGAAAGTGCAGTCATGCATGCGAGACGGTACAGCATGTCCTGCTTGAATGCACTAGATTACAGAAAACTAGACAAGAGCTCTTCCCACCACACCCATCAGTTCCTAATACCCATTTATGGTTGCCTCACACAACTGCAGAAAACAAGATTCTACAATTTGGTGCTAGCTGTACAAGAGTGAAAACTTGCATCACAAGACTGAAAAACTAACAGCACAAGAGTGAAAAATCGCAGCATTGGCTGCACAAAAGTAAAACCTGGCTGCACTGGTTGAATGATCAAATACTCAAGAGAGGCAGATCATGGCTGAGTCAGGCGGAAGATACGCTTAGGAAAATATGTGATCCTTCCGGAATTGAAACAGGAGAGGAATGGATTGCTGTGCCACATCAATTTCAAACTGCTTTTACCGTTATTACATCTATTAAGAAAAACTGCGAACAAAATAATCTATCACTGCTAAACGTGGAGGTGGAGGCTCTCTTGAATGACATCATCAATGATACAGATGTGGTTATTTACACCGATGGTTCAGTCATTCGCCAACAACGCTGTGCGTGGGCTTTTCAGCACGCTCAGGAGGAAAAATAATAATAGAGGCCAGTGGGGCCTACGCAACAACCACAAGTAGCTTGACAATGGAGGTTCAGGCGGTTACGGAGGCGGTGAACTGGTTGGCATCTCACAATTACTCTCGTGTTTTCATACTCAGTGACTCCATGAGCATGATTCGTAAGTCGAATCAGGTATGGTGAAACGCAACTGGGTGGAGGTACTGGTACAGACAATGATCAGAGAAATCACCTTTATTTTTGTCCCTGGGCACGCAGGAGTTAGGGGTAATGAGCGAGCTGATAGATTGGCTGGCTTAGCTACAATATCAAAGGGAGCTGCAATGGATCGAAGTGACATTCTTCACGCATTGAGAGAGTCTTTCCGAACAGAGGAGTTTCAGGGCTGTGAATCCCACTCGCTGACCAGATTGAAAGATATGGGTGTCAATATTGGTGCAGCCCGAAAAGAACGATATACTAAATATGCAAAGAGATTGATTAATCAACATCGAACTGACGTGTTGGGTCGCTGGACGCTGCTGGATTTGCTGAGGTGGAGATCGGAGCACCTATGGACATGTCCGAGTGCTATGATGATAGTCCTCATATAACTGATCAAATAACTGGACATGTTTTTGTTACGTTCATTTATTTTTGATTTTCTCATTCCAAATTTCTTCAGCTCTTCTTAAAATGTATTGTTGTCCATAAAATGCAGTTTTTATTCTATATGTGAAACCAAATTTAATGTAAAATTTACGGATACATTTTAAATGGAAGAAAAATGTTAAACTGTGACTGTTATTTCTCTCTTTTGAAAGAAACGGTCTTGCAAGATCATACTAGCAACTTGAGTAGTTGTCTGCGATTTATGATTTAAACGAAAACCCTTCCCTCAATAAGAATTCTCAAGATTAAAAAGTAAAGGGAAGGCTGAAGAAATGTATCTGCCTGTAAAGTTGATGGATAAGAAAGAAATTATCTGTCTGTGAAATTGAACATGTTTCCAAATTTGCCAGTAGCTCCTTGCTGAAACTGTCTCATCATGCTTTGCAAGCCTTGCATACCTCCTGGAGAGGAAATAAATAACAATAACTGTGAACTAGGTTGGCAATAGTATCACATGACTAAGATAGGAAATAACTAACAATTAGAAAGGATGATTTAAACTATACATATAAAGAAGAGATTATACACATAAAAAAGAGAAGGTTAACTAGTTAGTGAACTCACTTCTTAGGAGTCCAGATGTCTGGGTTCAATTCTACAGTGGACATAGAATATTTTTCTGACCGTAAAGGCTCTCGTGTCAACACAGCCTCATTTGGGTACCCGGACAAAAGACATTGGAAGTAAAGACAACAGGCGTGATGTTGACCAGATCATCCATCGTGTGTCAACTAAAAATACAAGCCAAACACTGTACTACCCAATATACCTTGAGGTATGAAAAAGGGCTCCTTTACTTTTTTTTTAACTGTATCATTATTGTCTCACAAGCTTTCTTTCCGAAAGGGGAGCAAAGAATAGTAACACTGCGGCTTACAAGGCACGTCGTAAGAGGCGACTGAGGTAGGGGTCTAGGAAAGCTACCTAGTAAATAAAAGCACAGCAGAAATAGAATGTGGTGGCGCCTACATGTAGGCACATGACTGGCACAATGTACAATTGCTCTTAGGTTCAGATCACATACAAATCACAAAGAGTAGTTTATATGAAGCGTTTAAAGAAGAAATAAATATTAGATTTTTCCTTTAACACTTTCGCTGCCACCGACGACAAAAGTCGGTGAAATACCAACTCCCTCTCACTGCCATCGTCGACTTTTGTCGGCCGACATGCCATCGATGATGTCTTTTTTAAGCGGGAGAATCGCTTGCTGAAAGCGGGATCCCGTAATGTACTACTTCCGTATTGTTCGAGCGAGCTCTCCAAAATGGCGGATCTAACACACCACGTAAGCGTCGGTATAATCCGATTTTCTAAGTAAACAAAATTTTCAAAATGGACTGACATAGCTGATGAATAGTGATGTCCAAAATGACTCTTTTCTGACTTTTTAGCCAGTGATAGTGTTAAAGCGAACTCTGAATGTGATATGAATTTAAACTGTGATTCATGTGACGATGTTTATAGATCGATAGCAGACATTCACAGGGGTACAGGAGTAGGTGACGGACACCAACTCAAAACGACAGCATATCATACTGTGGATAGGTATGGGGATATCAGTTACTACAATAGCTTGTGGATTATAAAGAATATATTCCACATATAGACAGGTTAGTAGCTCATTAATATATGAACACTATTCCATAGTTTAAAAATCCTAAGTTTATTTTTACAATTTTTAAATTGTCACTCTGTAAACTGATCATGCCCGAAAAATAGCGTGGCAGTGAGCCAGACTTTGTTGAAAAATGGCTGGCAGCGAAAGTGTTAAAATGTATATATAAGAGCTTACACACCTCTGACTTATTGTTACCAAGTATGTTTACTCACCCATTTGCTGTAGTACACGGGGGTCCATCATTTTGGCCATATGCTGATTCAATTTGGTCATCTGACCTTGATTAACATTTCTGTTCATATCACCACCTGCCAGACAGCAATCAGTTGACATTTCAGTATTGTTAGATTAAAACAAATTCATTATAAAAAAAATAACAAAACACATGAAAACAAGGTTTTATTATGTAAGAAATTAAATTTAACACTAAGGAATATCAGAATTCGTCAAGTGGTTACCGTGGACCAAATTAGGAGTGTAAAGAGAACCACCATTAGCTGTCACGCATGTCATAAGAGGCGACTAAGGAGGTGGGGCTAGCTATCCCACCCCGTAAAAACACTAGATAGCTACATAAACACACCCAAGGAAATTCATAGCTGCCACTCATGAAGCAACCCTATGAAATCCAAAAGGAAATCGGCTGCTGGAGACTGAATGTGGAGAGAGTGAAGAGATCTGAAAAAGATGACCTTGGATAGGAGGGCTTGGAAGACCTTGGCTGCAGAGCTATGCCTCCTACGTTCGGTCACTCTACAAAGAAATGCCATGGCACCTGCACATTATTGCACTAAGAGATCTTTAGAAAACATGCACATATGAATGAACCAATGATACAATCTGGATTCGAAACCCACTCCCTTTAGAATGCAAGGCAAACTGTTTAACCACTTCACTACAGAGCACACCCCCATATGAAAAATGAAAGAAGCTTCGTAATAAATTTAAAGGATATGTTGATTTCCTAGAGTTATATTTGCATGGTAGGCCTGACAGCTAACTTTTATCATTTTACCGCCTTATCCTAAGGGCGTAACTTTACTTTCACCTCTTTCTATGGTGATTGAGTATCAAAATTTCTAGCTTCTTTTTCTTTCTTTCTTTCAGAATCCTTTGCTTGTGTGGTCAGACAAGATTTTGGGCCAGTAGGCTGGAAGTTTCTGAAATGCTCTGTTATCTCTGAGGCCATCTTGTCAGCTCTATTTTTGTGCCAGTGCAGTGCAGGTGTAAAGGGAAATTTTTGTTGCAGGTTTAGGTACTATCTTCTTTTCATGTCTTCATTTCTCCGTCTCTTCTTGTACCACATTTTAAATTTACTCTGTTGTGACTAGTTTTCTTTCTATACGTTGTTGTACTCAGGTTTGCACTGGTACATATGTAGGCGAAAGATGATTTAAAATGCTCTTTGTGATCATGTCGATTTTGCATCTAAAAGCCTCCTATATTTGATTTGCATTTCAGTGCAGGTAACAGTGGTTATTCTTACCCTCTCAAATTTTAGGGTAACATCTGTGATTTTGGATTTCCCTAGAGTTTGCATGTATGTCTACGTAGAAAATGGATGAGAAATAGAACAGGCTGATATTCTGAATTGGAACAGACCGATATTCTGAAGTTCCTAAGGGAATTCAAGGAATGGTGATAAATCTGCAACCCTAACTAGACTGCAAGAATACCAAATTAAATGCGGTGTAGCTAAACAAGAGCAATATACTGGAGGTCAAAGAAGAATAGTAAACCAACATAGAACTGGTGTTGTTAGTTACGACACACAGAGACGTACTGAGAAAGCGGTCGGAGCACTTATGGACTAATTGGTTCGATGTGCTGTAATGATGATCTGGCGACAAAACTAAATCAAAGAAATCTCTAAAATACTTAGACTAGAAGTCACTCACCCTTGAAAAGTCCCTTGATTCCGCCCATCTTCTTAACCATCTGTGCAAACTTTTTGTATTGTGTGAGTAGCTCATTCACTTCTCGCGCAGACACACCTGCACCTCTAGCAACACGTGTGACCCTACCTGGACAGCGTGAGAATAACTTCTCTCCCTCAAGGCTATCCAATTCTGACAAAAGAAATAACATCTTCAAGGTTGGACATTTGAAAATTGTGACGTATCCTTTACATGACGTAGCCATCAACCACAGTAAACGAATCGTTGATTTTCTAGACACCACTTATATATTCAGTAGTTTGTCATTGCTTTCTGTGGACATTTATCACTCTCAATAATGTAAGGTTTCTACAGCAAAAGATTAGACCTGTTAGAAAGCATTCTTTCCTACTTTTGTCACAACATTGCTATAGGATTGCAGCCCAGTGTCATGGTCTTTTGTATTTGTCTTGTGCATCTTGGATGGCTTTTGTGATGAATTTCTCTATTTATTTGATTATTCTTTCTCTTCTAAAAAGTGTCTAAAGCCGGAGGCTTGACGTCATTGCACTGGGTTTTATCTCATATGACTCCGTCCCTGTCAGCAGAAATAGCAGATCATTTGCAGAGAGCACTGCACAAATTCCACGGCTTCAGCAACAATTCTAAGGATCTCGTGAAAATATTGCACATGTGACTCAGCCCGGATTCGAACTCGCATTTTTCTTCGATGTTCTGATGTAGGTTTTATACACAGTGTGGTCTGCCTGCATTCTTACTAAAATGAAATAATCTCATTGTTTTTCGATATAAAAGTCTCATTCTCTCTGATGCTGGTATTTGTGACTATGTCTCTTCTTGTGTTTTTAATGATTTTTCGGAAATGTCACATTTCTCATGTACTTATTTTCAGTGCCTGTGCTAAAAGAAAGCATTGTACAACAATTTTATCACAATGCTGGCCAACTTAACGTAACACTGTTTCTCTGTTACCTCATTGAGGCAGAGTCGGCATAAGAGCCATTTTCGGTCAGAAAAAAACTACACACCAACTGGAGATTGAACCGATACTCCCTCCCCTTTCTAAGAAGCACCAACAACAACCCTACTGCTGATCTTCTGAAACCGCATTTTGTAACATTCAAGCCGTTTCGTTTGTTATAACAGTACAGGCATGTATCCAAGTTCCAGGTTTTAAAAGGTGAAGAATTGACTTCCTTGCATTGTGTCTCCCTAAAAGGCTAGGTAGAAGTAGCACACCGCCTTGCCAAGAGTATTGCACAAATTCTGTAAATCCAATAAAGGATCTGAGAAAATGCCCTTGCGAACCGATCAATACAGTTCAAATTTGAACAACATACTTCAGACCACAAGCCAAACAGCTTGGCCCAATCATTAGAGAGACCCCCCAGTCATGTATTTACAGTTTGAGAAATGATTCATTGAAATCTTGAATATTAATAATCCTACAGTTTAATTCGTACCCATACATCTGCAAGGTTAAAAAGATTTTAAAACTTTTTTAAACCATGTCTGTCTTTTCAATTTTGTAGTTAATATATTCGTAATGTAACAAGTAGAGATAAAATCAGAAACGATGAAATCAGAAAAAATGAGTTCCTTGCAGGTACTACAATATATTAAGAAAGATGCGTCAAGGTTACCGCAAGACAAGTCTTCCATAAAGAGTGATGCTCGTCCATCACGGGTGATGATGAACACACAAATTTTCATCCAAGGGAATGTAGTTGCGCTATGTTTGTCTGTGTGTGCGTAGATGCATAAAGAGTACTAGCAATCAAATACAACAGACCCAGCGGATGGCCACATAAATGGTGAACAACGAAATATCTGAGGCACTACATTCCACCTTGTACAAATTGCATAAAGTGGCTTGCTCCAGGTGCCTCTTTTTTCGGCCTGACGTCGAAAGACAAAACAGGGATAGAGATACATAGATAGTGTATTAAGTTATCACTCACCTTGGTCATTCATACTATCCATGATAGTCATGAGTTTCTTGAGTCTGGTCATTGACTCTTGCTCGCTGCCTTTTGTCATGAAATCAGAGCTGAAACCTGGTATCATCCCCTAGTAATATATTTACACAAGATCAGTTGTTATATAGTCACTTACAGACAGATTTGTACATTTACAGAACATATACACAACTGCAAACCATAGAGACATTACCAATTACTTGTCCACAAACAACAGAACATTATATTCAGACTTACAAAAAAAACACAAGATGTATCTTATACAGGGTGTTCAACTTAAAAGCAGCCTCGTTGTTAAGGAAGCCTCGTCGTCAAGTGAGCCAATCTGGCATATGTTTATGAAAATGAGAAGGTTCAATTATGACGTAATGTAGGTCAAGTGAGTCTTTTTGCTATGGTGTGTAATTATTGTGCGAGAAGGGGTGATGAACAAATATGTCTTGTCAACATTCCGCAGTATGGGCTGTGAATCCGTCACCACAAATATTTGACGAATAATTTGAACAAAACACAAAGGGCTTGTTTTTAAAAAAAAGTAAACTACTGTAGGGAGTATTTCTTTTCAGTTTAATTATTGACATCACACAACATTCTGGGCCTCAGAGAAGATGTAAACTACTGTAGGGAGTAATTTCTTTTCAGTTTAATTATTGACATCACACAACATTCTGGGCCTCAGAGAAGATGCTGAAAATGGTCTCCATTTGCGCTGATAATGTTTGGGCTCTGGTATACATGTTTGGGCTCTGGTAATCATGTTCATGTACACGTTACGCAAAATGGTCACATCAATTGTTTGGATAGCAGTTTGAATATTTTCTCTGAGTTTATCCAATGTATGAGGGTTTGATTTGTACACAACCCCCTTCAAATAGCCCCAAAGAAAAAAATCGCACGTAGATAAATCAGGGAAGCATGGAGGCCACAAACCTTTGATGACAGTCCTTTCCTCTGTGAAAGCATTGTGAACATGGTCTAGTGATAATTTAGATGTGTGACAAGTTGCACCATCTTGCTGGAAGAAACAGTTCTCTCTCTCATCATTATTTAACTGTGAATCAAATTCTTCAAACAATCTAATATATACTTCAGTGTTAACGTTCGTGTCAAAAAATATTGGGCCAATAATCCGACTCCTGGAAACAGCACACCATACCCCAATTTTAGGGTCATGTAGTGATTTCTCATGCAGGTGATGAGGATTTTTTGTGCACCAATATCGAGTGTTCTGTGAGTTAACTTGACCAGACAAATGAAACCATGCTTCGTCACTCATAAAGTACGCAAATGGGTCCAATTCACCATCGACAATCTTCTTGAGAAGCTAGTGACAATAATCGACACGTTTCCCTTTGTTGCCGTCTTTCAATTCGTGTACAAGTTACACGATATGGTTTGAAATGTAGCGAGTGAAGAATACTACGACATGATGTGACTTTCAGACTGCTTTGTTGTGCTAATTTACGCAAAGATTTCTGGGGACTTGTTAGAATTCTCTGCTGAATATCAGCGACAGCCTCTGGAGTCCTGACTGATGGTAATCTACGCCTTTTGGCATTAGTTACAGAACCTGTTGAACGCCATTTCGATACCAACCTCTGTATGCTACGTTTTGCAGGATTTTTAGAATTTGGAAACCTTTCAGCGAACATTTCTTGTGTTTTCTTAATGGATCCGGTGCGGACATAATATTCTAAAATAGTAATTCTTTCTTGAGAAGAAAACTGCATTATTAGAGCTGAGCTATCTTGAATGGCAAGCAGACGATATGACGAACTAGTCAGAACCGGTTTAAATAGTAAACTGACGAGATGCAATTCGTACCTGGCATATTTCTATTTATCACTTTGGCTGCTTTTAAGTTGAACACCCTGTATTTTGTATGACAACAAGTAGCATGACAATGGAAGTGCTGGCAGTGACTAAGGCACTACTCTGGCTGCATTCATAAAACTACACTCGTGTGCATTTTTAGTGATTCATTGAGTATGCTCCGAAAGTTAAGGCTCGTTCAGTGTGCAGGTAATGGACTGAGAGAGCCCAAGGATTGTTGTTGGACCTATAAAGTTTGTGCAGTACTCTTGGCAGATGGTGTGCTATTTCTGCAGAGAGGGACCAAGTCATATGGGGTAAAACCCAGTACAATGAAGTCAATCCTTTGGCAAGAGCGAGAGAAGGCAAAATGGTACAAACATATCATATCAAATAGACGTGCATACAATTCGATAGAATTAAATATGGTGCAAACATATCATATTTTTTTTTTAACGCAAACAACGCATTGCAAAATGTGATGTAAACATTTCATTTCCCAAATTTAACTTGCAAATATACTTGAAGATTTATAGCCACTGACCATAATTTGACTGAAAGGTCCCATTTTCATGATATTCTGAAACTGTTCATACATGTCTCTCAAAGTGAACTGACCTGTAGTTAGAGAGCGTAACAAACACAGTGTTATCAAATTGAAATCTAGACATAAAATAGTACAGATTTTTATAAGAAAATTAAGTATAATATTACTATATTTTATCAGTAAAAAAAAATAAATAACCAAGGGACAATACTCTGTGTTTTTAACAAATCTAAGGGAGATAAAATTATAATTAATCTTGAAAACTAAATTGAACCTGTATTAACAAAACAAAAGCTCATCCTGTAATATAATTTATACAGGAAAAATAGCTATTGAAAGATGGTGATAATACAATATAAAAAGACAAAAATAATTGCAAAATTTTTAAAAAATATGTAAATTATAAGAGTGATATGCAAATGAGATAAACTATTATTTACAGTTTGTCATTGGCGTATTGTATATAAACCAGCTACAAGCTATACTTAGAGTAGAGCACCTTGGCAACCTGCTTTACAGGCTACATACAGAAGTTTCGTGCTTCATTCCCGCCTGTGGGAAAGTCCCCAGACCATCAGTAGAGATACTGCCATTTGATTGGATATGCTTGACCTCTGAGGCCCTCGAAACATGCTGGGATGCCCCATGGGTTGAGCAAAGGGTGGAGGCAGGATGTAGTCACAGCATAGTCATGCAGGTAGTACAGTGGTGTACTGACACAATGGGGCTCAAGTCCAAGGTTCTCATTTCTTTTATTATACAATTGGAACATCTATATTTATTTTATTACAATTATTTGTGCAGCGAGAGTGTTTGGTTGGTCCTGATACTTTCACTCGGTGAGCATGATACAGAGATCAATCAAGACCGGTTATGTACAAGGACAGTGAATGCAATTAATAGACACTTATCTTTGTTTCTGGAGTGAAGGGCAATGAGAGAGCGGATGCAATGCTGCGATCGAGAATGGGTTTTCAATGGACATAAGTGACATCATCAATGCTCTAAGAGAAATATGCTCTGAAGATTTCAACGAAGAAGATAAAAGGTATTTATCTCAGTTGCGCAAGTTATGCATACCAATAGATGCTGCAGGACGAGAAAACCACAAGAGAACCCCCAGTAGATATATCAACCAGCACAGAACGGGAGTTGTTAGTCTAAACACACTGAAATAGACTGACGTGGAAGCAGCACCCACATGGGGCGCCAGTCAAAAAATATATTTATCAGCAGGGCATACGACCACACCTGGAATATGGGTCAGCTGCATGGTGTCCAGCATCAAACACCACATTAGGAGAACTGGATAAGGTGCAAAACCAGGCGCTCTGTGTCATCACAGGAGCAATGAAAACAACACCAATAGTGGAGATGGAAAGAGTGGGGGAATACAAGCACTGAGAGAACGCAGAGACACAAAAGTGATGACGCAGGCAGAAAAGTTTCTGAGTATGCCAAGCCACCCAATGGAAAACAGATTCCAAAATCTAGCATTGGGCGGCTGAAAAGAAGCAGCTTTATTCACCAGGCCAAAAGACTGAATAGGCAAACCTCAGACCTACCAAAAGTTGGCATTCCCCTAAAGTCTGTGCCAGAGCAAACCCCTTGGAGAGAGGAGACTGAACCAGAAGTATGCATCCAGACAGAAGTGAAAGGAATATTCGACAAGTATGAGCAGAACAGCATACAGCGCAAGACAGTCACTCTCAGTTTACTTGATGAAGAATACCCACATGACCACTGGGTCCGGGTATACACGGATGGGTCAGCAGAAAATGCAGTGAAGAATGGAGGAGCAGGAGTGTACATAGAATACCCAAACAACGCTAGAGATGTGATTAAAGTACCAACGGGAAATTCTGTCACAACTATGATGCAGAAATTCAGGCAATCAAGGTGGCAACTGAAAAACTGTTGAATACCAGACCCGATCCTCAACCTGTTGTATTTTTGACTGATGCAAAATCAGCACTCCAAGCACTTCAGTCCAGAAAATTGCCAGATCTACAGACCCTACTGTCTAAATTGTCCAAGCATCGCAGGGTCGCCTTGCAGTGGATACCCTCTCACTGTGGAATACCAGGAAATGAAACAGCAGACCGATTGGCCAAGGAAGGTGCTGCAGGAGAGCAGCCGGATGTGCCAGTTACCTACCACCAAAAGAAAAGGATGATTAAATCAATGAGAAAGCCACAAATACCAACACAAGGCGATTACTATAATATGAGCAGATTGGAACAAGTTGTTATTCTGCGCCTTAGAACAGGACACAATCGGCTCTGCAGCCACATGTATACAAAATTCAAGATTGGCAATTCAGCCATGTGTACATGTGGACAGGCAAACCAGACTGCAAAGCACATACTTCAAGACTGCCCCGAATATGATACACTGAGGCAAACTCACTGGCCTAATGAAACAACACTCGACATAAAACTACACGGACCTCTGTGTGAGCTACAAAAGACAGTGAAGTTCATACAAGAGACAACATTGAATATATAGACATATTTCAAGCGAACGAAAGGAAGGAAGGAACACACTGAAATACATGCTTGGAAGGAGATTGGAGCAATTATGGACATGTCCAATGTAGATGATCCTCAAATTAATAATGGACAATGTCTCTGATAGCACAAAGTAGGCATGAAAATGCTGCTGAGCATCTCTTGCTTAGCTGACACTTGTCTCATAAGTTCTGTAAAAATGAAAAAGCTATATAATTTAGTAATTACCAATTACTAATGATAATATTGTTAATAAAAAAAATGAAGATATTCAATGACAAAATCAGACTAGCCAATATTTACCATGTTTCAATTTCTTCATCAGTTCCTCATTGTCATCAAGTTTCAGCTCATTGACCTTGTCAATCAATCCCTCAATGTCACCCATTCCTGATGAAATAAAGTCAAATATGGCATCACACCCTTATCCATTAGAAACCAAAATATGACATTGGTTACTAAATCAACATCATTGCACTATAGGAAGACACATAGGTGCTCAGTGTCTCACAGCACACGTCTGCTCAGTCTCACAAACAAACCAAACTTCTAATGAGTCTAAATGGCTAGCACCAACCAAACTTACCTAACAACTTGCTGACAAATGGTTGCACCTTGAATGGTTCAAAGTCATCTGTGTGCTCACCGGTACCAATAAAGATCACAGGACTTTTTGTGGCAGCAACTCTGTTAAATATAACAAGAATCATAATGTACAACGGAACTTGGCTTTTAAGACAAAATAGTAACTAAAAAACTATCGTAGGTTAGTATGTGGTAAGTTGAGCTCTTATTTTGTACATCTTCTTCAATAATCCAGGGTCGCATGGGTTCCTCTTCTTCTGTGATCTCTGGTCATGTGCTTAGTTTACTGTGGACCACAAACTGGGCAGTCAGCTTCAGATCTGTCAGGTTTCCACAAAGCTTAGTTTTTTAGGCCGATTGGATGTAGCCACATGTTTCTTCACAGCTCACACAGGAGAGGACAGTCTTGTAGGACATGCTCCAGTGTCTGTTCCGCCTGCTGACACTGGCTTGAGAGCTGTTTGACTTATTCCAAGTCTATGTAAGGTTTAGGATTTTGACTCTTTATTTTCCGATTTAGAGCTCTGCATGTGTCCCTGAATGCTCACCTACATCACATTCAACCAAATATTGCCCCACAATGTCATCTGTGTGACTGTTCACAAGAAATTGTCACATACCATCTCTTCCAGTGCCCTGCACTCAGTGACTTATGCCACAAAACCTATCCAGATGTTGAGAACACTCTCTACACAAACACACCACAACTCTTCGCCAGTGTGTTGCCGGGGCTCTCAAGTGGAGCAAAGAATTGTAACACTGCAACCTACAAGGCATGTCGTAAGAGGCGACTGAGGTAGGGGCCTAGGGGAAACTACTCTAGTAAATAAAAAGCGTCACAGAAATCTGATGTGCTGGCCTACTTGTCGGCGCATAACTGACATAATGTACAATTGCTCTTAGGCTCAGATCACATACAAATCACAAAGAGTGGTTAACAAGTGAACGATGTGGAGCGTTCAAAGAAGAAGACACCACAACTCAAGCAATCCTGTAAATTCACTGCCATGGCCTCAAGTCGAAGGGCCTTGCACTCAGTGACTAATACAGCAAGGACCAAAGCTGCAGTTGAGAACACTCTTTCCACAAACACACCACAATTCAGACAGACCTATAAATTTGCTGCCATGGCCACAAGTCGAAGGGCAAATGATTGGATGACTGCTGGATGGAAAACCAAAGAAACTAAACACAGAAATTTCTTCATTGTTTGTTCTCATACTTGGGCTAGTTATAGCAGGATGCAGTCTGGAGAATGAAATTCTCTGTGTCGCAGTTTTCAGCATGAGATGTGATTTCTGCACCTTTCGTCGAACACATCTGACTTCAACAGTCTTTTTTGGGTACCAAGTTAGCTTCTCCCTTTTCGATCTCCACAAACTAAGCCAGAATTCTTGGTGGTCGTCCATTTTTGAAGCAGCCACAGAGAGGAGGAATAGGGTCTTGGTCAGCTTTACTCTTACGCTATGAGTTGCTGACTGCTACAAGCCCATGCAGCTTGTGTGTAGTTCCCTAAAGGGGAATCTGGCCCCACAAAAGAGATGTTAGAGTGATAATCTCTGTGTGCAGGTACTGCAGGAAATTACTACAGACAATGAAAGATGCAGTTATACAGAGGGGAGTGTCTCTGTGGCTAAGTGGTTACGTCTTTGCCTTGCGTTCCAAAGGTTGTGGGTTCCAATTAGAACAGCGCTGTTTTATTTATGAGTGCATTGTTTCCCAAAGACCCCTAGGATTGTTGCCACAGCTATGGAGTTTGTGCAACTCTTCGGTAGTGGTGTGCCATTTCTGCGGAGATGGACCGAGCCATAAGGGATCAAACCAGGCGCAATGAAGTCCATCCTCGGCTTAGATCCTTTAGTTATACATGAAAATCGTGGCATATCCCAAAGGACGTAGCCATCAACCACAGTAAACAAGTCGTTGATTTTCTAGGCACCACTTGTCGTTCAGTAGTTGCCATTGCTTTCTGAGCGGGTGCCCCATCGTCCTTTGTTTAAAATCATCGAAACAATTTGCAAGCAAACTGTCCATGCGTGATTCAAACTCAGAGCGTCGGGTTAATAGACCAGTCACTAACCCCTAGGCCACAACATAGCTGCCCTAAATGACAAGTACACCTGTCCGGATTTGTAATTTATAAACATATACCAGTGACCTGTAGAAAGCATCAATTTGAGCAGGGCTAAGTAATGCAGATAAGCATAAAACCAGTACAGGATAAAGCCTGTGCATTAATTTAAATACTACAGGTCAAACGACACAGATATCACAGTTTCTCTGTAAACTATAATATAAGAAATGCCCTGTTCAGGGAAAAGCGAAGAAGGTGCAACATGGAGGTCCAACTTACGCACTAAGAGCACCGCCTCCTTTAGCATGGCCATCTAACTTGGTGATGATAACTGATGCTACATCAACTTTATCCTTGAAGGCTTTGGCCTGGTCAAGACAAGATTTACATTGTTATAATTTGTCCCACTTTATAGTACCAATACTACCAAACTATGCCACTTTATATTACCAACTCACAATTTGCCACACTTTATATCACTAACTTACAAACTATGCCACTTTATACTACCAACTCCCTCCATATTAGCCTACCTTATCGTGGTTGGAGGGTTTGTGTGCCTTAGGATCCTTCAGGCTATGTCGGCGGGAGTCTAACTCCGGCAGGTCTAACCAAGCCGAACAGACTGAAGGTGAAAGGCCAGACCAAAGGCGGGGAGCAGGATGGGGCCTCATAAGGTGACAGTGCAGAACCCACGGGCGAGTGGTAAATGCTCTGGCTGCAACCAACTCATCCCCCAGCTATGGGACAAATAGCACTTGTCCTCTCTCTCTCTCTTGAGGAGGACATCCTTTTTCTTGTCTTGTCTTCTACTTCTATGACACTTTCCCTTAAGCATAAGGGTTTAAACTACAGTGTCCAGGGAGCACACCCTGCAAAAAGCCTGGGTTGGTGAGCCCGGCAACAGAAGGCTGAAGTCATCTAGAGTAGGACGACTCCAGACAAACCGGGAAGACAGATCTCGTCAGCAGGGGACTGCAACTGTCTAGAGAACAACCTCAAAAAAAGATGTCCTCAGAAACGGAATGTGTCAGCCATTATTGGCGGGAGGAATCGACACATACGAACAACTCAAATGGCCATGGCCATACTACCAACTTAAAAACTATGCTACTTTAACCCTCTTATTCCTGGAGCGGCCGAATGCGCCCGTTATCGGTATAAACCGTGCGGCTTACTGCCGCGGATATATACCTTTTTAATCGTTTTTCTATATCTTTCCTTGCGAATAGACACGCTAAATTTAGCCCTGATGTCATTGCGGATAATGGCTGCTGTCATTTTAGAAATCCGCGTGTTTCTAGTGTATTTGGTTTCGTATCAGCGAATATTTGAAAAAGTCCTTATATTTTCTGGAAAACTTGTGATTTATGATTCAGTTGATGGAAAATTGGCCGGCGAGATCGTGGATAAATCGGATTGAGATATAATTAATTCAAGATTTGGGCGAAAATATCTGCGCTAGTTCTAGTGTTTCTGACGATT
The DNA here is from genome assembly GCA_020796225.1 of Arion vulgaris. Lineage (NCBI taxonomy): Eukaryota > Metazoa > Mollusca > Gastropoda > Stylommatophora > Arionidae > Arion > Arion vulgaris. The sequence goes on from CM036754.1 coordinate 43,377,684, forward strand.
TGTGTAACTATTAGTTACGATGAATTACGATTGTCGATGGATGAGAACACCGCCGCTTCCCTCCGTCCACCCAGGTTGTAAAGTTGAGAGAGAATAGTCGCAACAGTTGAGCACTATCAATATCGAACAATTTAGTGAAGAAATAGGTTCTGCAAATGACATTGATTCAGATTCAGAGTATTCTCTATTTGTGATTACCGTCGTTACGGCACGCGCAATTTTTACGCGAGGTATATTTTTAGAACTAGACAGAGCTAACCAAATAATTTGCTCTATGAAAATTTAAAAAATCCAGATCCTTCATGGACACTGTTCCTTTTCATTACATCAATATCTTTCTTTATGTAAACTATATGTGTCGAACTCACCAGTTACCTTATCACAGAATGTTTTAGTTTACCGATAAACTGTTGAATGTGCCTGCTTTGTCAAATATAGTGTCAAGAAATAGATTTGAAGGTATCAGCAAATATTTGTACTTCAATGTCAATTCCAAATTCGTTCCATGAGGACACTATGGACATGTGCAAGGTTGAACCTCTGTCTTGATTGTATGAGGGCCCTCATGCCCGTACAAACATGCAGGCTAGGCAACTGCAGGACTGATCAACTCCATTCATGCCAACCATCAACAGGCTCAACTCTACTGTGTGGCAGAGCCGCAGTTAGTGTTTCTAAATGAAGATGAGGACTGCACCACAAGGTGTGTGGAAACAAGTGATAGCTGCCCCACACGTAAAATCAACCTCTGTTAGGGAGATTGCTTTTCAACCTTTCAATTTACATTTATCCTCAATAAAACTGACATTTTGAGTGAAACATACGTTCAATATTGTCATTCATTTTTATTTCTTCACTTGTATAATTTTTACATCCAACTTGCATGGTAATGACAACATACATGTTTACAAACTAGTACCTCATCCATTGAACTGTAAATTGGACTTTAAATCACAAATATTGATTAGAAATTGTATTTGTTATGAATTTTATTTCACGAGCACTTCTCATTGTTGCTGGGTTATCTCCCTTGCCCTGGGAATTCGGTAGTAACTTTTTCTGAAGGGCTGGGAATAAGAGGGTTAAACTACCAACTCACAATTTGCCCCACTTTATGTCACTAACTTACAAACTATGCCACTTTATGTCATTAAGTTGTAATGTATCTTACTTGATATTATCAACACAATCATTCCTACCTGTGCCTCACAAGCTTGACCAATGGTGGCATCCATCACAAAAATGATGTTGTCTGGTTTCTATCAAGAAATAAAATTATTATTTGAACAAATCTACAACCAGTATACAAACAACAATTATAGTAAGAACCGGTATACAAACATAGGAGCCATCATACAAACATAGGAACCATCATACAAACACAAGAACCATCATACAAACACAAGAGTCATCATACAAATGCAAGAATCATCATACAAATGCAAGAATCATCATACAAATGCAAAAACCATCACACAAACACAGAAATCAGCATATAGGAATCATCCCTAAAGATCACAAACCAACCAACCAATCAAAATGTTATAAAACAAGATTGATAAATACAATGAGCATGATTTAGTGTAGTGATATGTTTTCTTACTATAGCTTGGTCGACTTGCAACATTTCCTCAAACAACGAGTCCTGCTGTTTGTGACGACCGCTGGTGTCCACAATCACAATTTCAAAGTTCTCTTTCTTGAACTTCTCAACACCCTCTTGAGCTATCACTACAGGATCAATTTCTGTGTAACTGATTTAAAAAAAAATAAATCAATTATGTTTAGAAACTGACTGGAATAATGATCAGAAAATAATCTAACAATGTAACAAGATATGCTTTGTACTGGAACCAACATAAGAGAATAGGTGGGGTTTGTAGAATGGTAGAGAAGGAGGTTTCTGTGGCGTAGAGGTAAAGCGTCCGCTTCTCGCTCAAAAGGTACTCAGGTCATCCCCACATGAAGTGATGAGGATATTATTCCACAGATCCCCATCTCAAATGTAAGTGAGTTCAAGTTACTAGTCATATCAGAGATGGATAATAAACCGTAGATCCCATGTTAAAATTGAAAGCGTAAAAGAACCCTCGGCAGTTGAATATCAATAAAATGAGGCTGTAAAGCCAATGTCAGGGCTTCTTCTTCGAACACTCCATATCGACCACTTGTTAAAGCATTCTTTGTGATTTGTATGTGATCCTAGCCTAAGAGCGATTGTATGTTGTGCCAGTTATGCGCCTACAAGTAGGCAGCACATCCGATTTTTGAGACGCTTTTTATCTACTAAGGTAGCTTCCCTAGACCCCTACCTCAGTCACTTGTTACGACATGTCTTGTAGGTTGTAGTGTTACTATTCTTTGATCCCCTTGAGAGCCCAGACAACATACAGCGATATAGTGTGTAAATGTCCTATTTCCAGTATTAGTGCCTGTTTGATCTGACATGGTTTGTCTTCGGTGACGATAGGATGGAAAGTTCAAATTCAGTGTTTGGGGATCATTACGTTATTTAGCAAAACAATGATAGCTACAATTTTTACCTGCCATAAAATGGTATACGAGCTTTTGTAGCATTTTGCTTGAGCTGGTCAAAGGCTCCAGCTCGGAATGTATCTGCACAGATCAAGCATGTCTTCCATCCTTTACGCTGGTAGTAGTATGCCAGCTGTAGACAAATGGAAGATAATAAAGTTACACGATTCCTTACACACAAAATAAACATGATGGGCTTTAGCGCTAGATGGGGTGCATAACACAGAATGAAAAAACGTTTTTGATCTTAACTAGCGATCTTCAGCGATCTCTGGTCATGTACTTAGTTTACTGTGGACCACAAACTGGGCAGCCATCTTCAGGTCTGTCAGGTTTTGCCAAAGCTTAGTTTTTAGGTCAACTGGGTGTGGCCACATGTTGCTTCTCAGCCCATGCAGACGAGGATAGTTTTGCAGAACATGCTTGGTGTCTGTTCCGCCTGCTGACACTGGCAGAAAGCTGTTTGATTTATTCCTAGTCTATGTAAGTGGATGTGTTTGTTGAGTCTGCAGTATCCGGTACATAGGTGAGATATAATGACCTGGTCTGTTCTGTTATTCAGCACTTTCATTGCCTGCAATGTCACAGTGAGATGGAATCCACTGCAAGTGAATTTCTGCCTTTATCGAGCAATCAAACATGGGATGTTTCCACCAGGAAACACCACAATATTTCACCATTCTGCAAGAGTTTAATCTCCTAACAAAGTATGGATTAAAACAAATCAAGAGCGAGAGTAACATTAAATTTACTTTCATCGTCTATATATATTATAAGTGCTACATATTTGTTGCAGCCACAGATAACATCATGTTGAATGTCCTACCTTTGTACAAGTTGTTGTCTTTCCACTGCCTTGCAGGCCCACAAACATGATAACATTACTTCTGCCTTTGTTAGGTTGCCATGCTTTGACTCCGGGATCAATCAACTGCAATAAGAAACAACAATATAATTACCCCCACTATGATACAACTTTCTTACTTTTTCAACAAAGGAGACGAATACATTCCCAAATGTTCAACTCAATATTGCCTGTGTGTGGCATCATGTCTCTCCCTTTCTTTGTTTGTGTTCACGTTCTTGACTCGACTATTTTGATAATTCTGATTGTCAGCTATAAACAGCCTTTCCTCTGTCTTCAACTTGCCATTCTCCTCCTAGTGTAGACAGCATCACAAAGTTTAGACCTTTCTTCTTTTGCTCAAGAACCAGTTGTTTGATTCATTCTTTGAGAAGTTTGCTTTTGACAGGCCTGATTCTAAACTCAGCTGTTTTTGTGTCTTCCTCTACTTTCTTTCCTAATGTTCTGTGTTCAAGACTGTATACAGTAGAGTTTGGTTTCATTCTGATTCAGCGACCATCATTAGATTGTTTCAATTAATTAGCAATTGCAGTCTCAATTTTTCTATGCTTGATGTTAATGACTGTTTTCTATTTTCATAACTGTTTGCTGAGCATTTTACTGTAATTTTTGTACTCTTCCAGTCTGTTGTCTAGTAACGTCAGGATACTTTGAATCGTTGGGTTGCTGTCAGTGTAGTATTTATTTAACAATGTGGCTAGTTGGTGTTTCTTGCTTTTTGCAAGACCTCATCTCTGTTGTCTTCATATTCCTATAGCTTAATCTTTCCTTTCTACTTGTGTCACTAGGATATGTCGTAAGAACAACGATTTCCTGCGCATCATTTAGTGGCTCATTTTTACCAAAGAATTGTGTCTCCTACTAGGTTGACATGTTTAATTGATGGTGTTTCCCCCACTGACACATAATTCATGCTTCTTTTCTACTTTCATCATAGACTCTCATGATGTTTCAGACATAAGTTGAAAAAATTCTGGGAGTGAAAAATAAAGCACAGAACCAATTGTCGTCTCTGCCCTTTTAACACTTTGCTGCCACCATTTAAACAATCTTACTCAGCTAATGGCATGCGTTTTTGTGCAGTACAAATAGTAGATATCTAAGATCTACCATCAAATTTATACTTTAACATGCTGATTATTTCTCCATGTTTTACTTTATCGAAAGCTTCCAGTAGTCTATGAAACATAGGTATAAGTCCAACTTCATTTCTATTGATCTTTCCATTATTGTTCTTATTGTATATATTCGTTGTTTGTTCCTTCATGCTCAACAAAGCCACATTGTTCTTCCTTAACTTCTGGTCTTATTTTGTTTCGACTTTCCATAATAATGCTGAAAAGTAGTTTTGTTACGTGACTCATGAGGCTGATTGTGCGGTGTTCTTCGGATTCTATCGCTCCTGCTTTCTTTGGTAGTGCTATAAAAATGGATTGTCGTAAATCTTTGGGTACATATCCAGTGTTGTAGATGTCATTGAATAATTTTGTTAAAACGCCTATGCCCAATTCGCCTGTTGCTTCTATTTCTTCTGTTGTTATGTTGTCTGGTCCTGGGGTTTTTCCTTTTCGTGTGTCTTATGGCATTGATAACTTCTGATGGAAGTATTTGTGGTCCTTCATGGTTGTAATTGATGTGTATTTCTTGTCTGTTATCACTGTATAATCCCAAATGTTACAAGAGCTACAAAGAATATTGCTGTGTTGTGTGCACTTTCAGTATCTGTTTGTTTTCTTGTTTGTTTCAACGTTTTCTCGACTATTTTGATAATTCTTGTTGTGATATATAAACAGCCTTTGCCAAGAACGGTTAGAACGCTTTTTCCCCCATTAGGCTCCTACTAGTGTAGGACAGGCACATCCAAACAAAAGTTTTGGACCTGTTCTTTCTTTTGTCGTCACACTGTTAACCAGTTGTTTCCCAGTGTCGTGGGAGATAGTTATTTTTGCTTTTGACAGGAATCTTCTATGTCATCTAACCAGCTATTTCGTGGTCTTCCTCTCGCTTTCTTTCCTGATGTTCTATTGTAGAAGACTGTATACAGTAGAGTTTGGTTTGCATTCTTATTAAGCAGCCGAACCACTTCATTCTTTGTTTCTCAATGTAATTCAAGCAAATTTCAGTCTCAACTTTCTTTCTTATGCTGATGTTAATGACTGTTTTTTCTGGTATTGTTGATAACTTTTTTTGCATGTATCGCATTTTACATGTAGTTATTTTTTGTGACTGCGCTTTGCTCATTGTCTATGTTTGGCTCTGGTAACAAAAAAGTAGGCATGAAAATGCTGTTGATCATCTGTTGTTTTGCTGTCAGTGAGATGTTTGGATGCCTTAACAATGTGGCTAGCTGGTAAGTTGTAGCATTTGCTTTTTGCAATGTAGCCTCGATCTCTGTCTAGTCTTCCATATTCTCTGAATATGCTTCCCAAGTAGCATATTCACAGTATGTCACTATTGTGGGTCACTGAAGGGAATATATCAGGTAGAGAAACAACTGATTGCCCATGCTGTCATCATTCATTGTGCAGCTCATTTTTTTTTATACCCAAAAGAAAGTAAAAACTGTGTCTCTACTAGGTTTGAACATGCATCTTTAAAATTGAGAGACTGGTGTTCCACCCGCTGACACAAAATACAGGAGCTACAATAAGACAAGAATTTCTTCTTCTACTTTATCATCATTTACACTCAATCAGTCATTCACTCTCAGACATCAACTTGAAAATATTCTGAGGAAGTGAACCCAAATAAAAGCATGCAGAAACCAGATGTGTCGGTCTACGTGCCTTTAACACTTTCGCTGCCACCCATTTTTAAACAAAGTCTGGCTCACTGCCACGCTATTTTTTCGGCATGATCAGTTTTTGGGTGACAATTTAAAAAATAGTAAAAATTAAACTAATAAACTTAGAACTTTTAAACTATGGAATAGTGTTCATATATTAATGAGCTACTAGCTTGTCTATAATTGTAGTAACTGATATACCCATCCACAGTATGATATGCCGCCGTTTTCGGGGTGGGTGTCCGTCATCTACTCCTGTACCGTAGGTATATCTGCTATCGATCTATAAACGTCACGTGAATCATAGTTCTAATTGATATCACATTCAGAGTTCGTTTTAACACTATCACTGGCTAAAAAGTCCGAAAAGGAGTCAATTTGGATATCACTATTCATCAGCTACGTCGGCCATTTTGAAAATTTTTGTTTACTTATGAAAAATCGGACTTATACCGACGTTTCCGCTGTGCGTTAGATCCGCCATTTTGGAGAGCTCGGCTGAACAATACAGAAGTACTACGTCACGGGATCCCTGTTTTCAGCTAGCGATACTACCCGGTTAAAAAGGCATGTCGACGGCACATGCCGGTCGACAAAAGTCAACTACGGCTGGGAGTAGGTATTTCGCCGACTTTTGTCATCGGTGGCAGCCAAAGTGTTAAGTGCCTAAATGTCACAACAAACAAACTCATGCTCTAAGTCACAAATCACATACAGAACAAACAAAGAGTGTTTTAAAAAGTGGATGATGAAGAGTGAACAAAGAAGAACATGTTTTTAAAAACGTAGTGGTTTATGACTTTCTTCAATCAACAAAACAAACAAATCATACCTTGACAAGCTCTTTGAAGACTGCAGACTGGATCATGCGACGTTTGTTGAGGCCTCCAGCCATTTCATCAAAGTCTATCACAGATCTGAAGTATTTGTATTTTTTTTTGGTTAACATAAAATAAAAACGGAAGAGAGAGAGAGATGATGATGATAATTTATTAAGAATCATTAATGTGAACAATAATAAATAATGAATATAAAATAAGAGATCATGTTTTAATTAAAATAAATGCTCAAATAAGATGTTGTTACTGTCTGTACTACTGCTTTTTAGGGCAGTGTATGACAGGGGGGACATGAGCATGTTGAATTTAATGGCCACGTGGCTAGTGCAGTCACCCCGAAACTGTCCAAGTTAAGATTTGTCTTTATTATACCGACAGAAAAATAGCTTGTTGACTATGAGCTGTTTGACTTATTCCGTCTATGTAAGTGTCTGCAGTGTTTGGTACGTACTCAAAATATAACGATCTGGTCTGTTTTGCTTAGGTCTTTGAGGAAATCTTTTTCATAATCATATCCAGTGTTTGTCTTTCAGTCTACTGCAGATGTTTTTTTATGAGGGTTTTGACCTCTTGAAAAAACTGGTTGGTAAATGTGTTCTTTGGCACTGCTATCCTTAGCCAAGACATCGGCACTTTCATGCTGATGTCATGGCCATGCTTATGAATTCAATTGCTTATCTATTCAATATCTCGCCCGAGTGGTTACCGGGGCCCAAATTTGGGGTGTAAAGAATAGAACCACTGTTACCTGCCACGCATGTCGTAAGAGGCGACTAAGGAGGTTTGGCTGAAATCGGATGCATGTGTCCTAAACGTGTAGAAGTCTATGCGTTTAGGGGCCTACCAAACCAATGTGCAACGTATACACGTTCTTGGCAAAGATCAAACATATCACAAATAGTGATTAAAATTGGTCGTAAAGAACGAACGCAAAGAAGCAAAGAAGAAGAAGATTCAATATCTGACACCATGAACAAACTAGTACCACACTACAGTTCAATAAATGCTAATCTACTCACCTGACATTTTCTCTGAGCTGTTTCACCAATCGAATGTTGACATCTGCTTCCAAGAGAGCAGTACAGATCTCCTTGAGCATGCCATTAAGTACCTGTGGTAGACATAAATATTACATGCTGTGAATTATTTTGTTTGTTTGCGTTCAATCGCTATGAATTCAGGTGTAGTCCTAATATGGCACTTCTGACTGATTTTTTTCCGTGAAGGCTTGCTTTCTTCATCACCAGGATCCCTTGCCATTCAGGTGAGCCTTGCTCTGACTTCCAAGGTGCATGTAGTGATATCAATGATATAGCAGTGATATGCAAGTTAAATGACCAGCACCCAGAATTTCTTGTGTCTTTTTAACCCGGTTGGGGCATAGTTCTTCAACCAACTCCTGCCAAGAATTAATATCTTTAGCTATCTCTTGAAGCCCCTTCCAACTTTTCCATATATTGTTAATTTCTGCCTCCAAATGTTCTCTAGGCTTTCCTTTTGCTTTTTCTGCAGGTTCTACACCTCTTCTAGAAGTGCCTCCTTTCCTTTTAGCAGGCAGTTATTATTTACCATGTATTTTACTTGTTCATGGTTAGTTGAATTTGATAGCTAAGTTTTCTAACGGATGAGTTAGCCAGTCCCAAGCCAAACTCTAACTTAGTTGCCATTTGCAACATTTGTTGTAGGCCACAGCATTACTATTCTTTGCTTCCCTTATGGGAAGCCCAGCAACAGGGACATCGCCTCATAATCTACTGGGCATAATTGTAGACTGCATGAAGTACAAATACTTCCCAGGGGCATACACCCTGTTAGGCTAGGAACAGAAATGTTGGATCCATGAACAACTTTGTTCCAACTCATTCGTTGTCGGTACATTACTTCTGGGATCATAGGATCATGGGATCTGGGATTATTATCTTAGATCCATATAAGCTTAGATAGAATACAGTGATGCATCCTGATACCAGAGCTATCACTTGGAGGTGGAGTAGGCAATGTGCAGTGTTTAATTCCAGGTAGCTTATTCTATCCGGGGGTCACTGTGGCTAAGTGATTACATCCTTGTCTTGAATTCCAAAGGTTTGAGTTTTCGAATCTAGACTGTGTCGTTCTGTTCAAGACTGCATTTTTTCCATAGACCCCTAGGATTGTTGATGGAGCTACAGAGTTCGTGTAATACTCTCTGCAGATGGTGTGCCATCTCTGCTGAGGGACTGAGTCATATGTGATAAATCTCAGTGCAATGAAGTCAATCCTTCAGCATTAGATGCCTAGTCTGTCCAGTTTAAAATCTGCACGCAGACTTTCCTAATGGGGAAAAAATTGAAATCTTTGCCGGAGTTATTGTGTAAGTGTTCTGCAGCTGGAAACTTTCAACTCGCAGAAAAGGGGTTGAGTCCCTATGAGGAATCCCTGGGTGAAAAGACATTGATTACAACCAGTTTTCCAGTACAAGTAATAAACTAACCTCTTCATTAATGATGGTAGCATTGCTGAGTGACTTGAGAGCAGATGTGATCTTCCTGCCCAAATCTGCTAAAACCATCTTGTTCCAAAATGCAGTTTATTTTGTACCTTCAAAACTGTTACTTCCCTTGTCAACCTTGATAATATGAATAAAATGAATTCATTTGTCAGAATATTTGAATTAAAATAAATAGAGATAGAAGTACACCTGACGATTCATTGAATAAAATAATTCATTATGGCAATGATTATACTTATCATGATATTAAAATATGATTTTATATTTTAGTTTTAGTACTAGGTCCAGTGCCGTTGTACCTGTTATTACATAGTTTTACTGCAGCCTTCCCTTATATCAATAATACTACTCGTTATTATATTAAATTATATGAATTTACTATTTTAACAAATTTGACTATCCAACTTCAGTTTTATAGCGATCTGTATTTTTAATTTACCCTGTTTCATGTATTTATTATTTAGCAATTATTAATTCATAAAAAATGTTAATCTTTTTTTCAGAATTATCGTACAGACTTCTTCTTCTTTTATCACACTGCTTCTAAGTTGTTGCCCAGTATCGAGTGTCATGGTTTTCTGTTTTTGTCTTGCGCTGTTCTGTTGGCTTGGGTGTCATGTTATTTTAGCTCTTTGACAGAATTCTGCTATGCCATCTAACCACCTTTTTCATGGTCCTCCTCTCACCTTCTTTCCTGATGTTCTGTGATCGTACAGACTTGGTTGATGTATTGACTATTTTGTTGAATTGTAAATTTGAAGGTCTATCTAACTACTAACTATGCTGTTTTTATTAACTTTTTAATGCTGTAGGACTATTTTGAAAAATTTAACAAAGTCAAAGTACATACACAATCTATCTATGTTTAGTTTAGGTTTATAAGTTATAATAAATATTGATAATTAATGTTAACTCCGATTTTAACTGTGTTACTCAAGTTACTAGTAGTAGCTAAGTAGTAGTTAAGTAAGTGTAGCAGAGTGTAACGCCAGTAACGGTGTTACGTTTAGACTGAAGTTCGAGTTTCTGATCGTGAATGATCGTTTACAACAACGTCGCTAACACATTTTCTTAGTCCTTACACTGCCTGCCGATGACACTATCCACAGTTTCGGTATACTAATAATACACTTATACTGTTGATAGTGATACTGAAGCAGAAGTGATACTGAAAGTCTATACATGATACTGAAGAATGAACGGTACTGAACTGATCATACATAGTACATATGATACTGAACTCCAGCAGATTGCAGAACTTACCAGACGAAATTATGTGTACAGTATTTAGAACATATCATAACAAATACATTACCTGATGTGTATTGGTTCTGTAAATAAACAAATATAGTTTCAATGTGTACTAGATTAGCAGCACAATATAATATACTGGCACGACTTACTGTATCAATTAACTGTGCTTGCTGGTAAGATATTAGAAATTAGGATTAGCATACTTCCTTTTTTCGCCAACATAATTCTTTCACGGGTTGTCGTCCTTGCTTACACGTAAAACTTGACGGTGTTTGAGCACGTGAAACTTCCAGAACAAAAACAAAAGTATATCCTTGAGCACTCTTATTTTAATGTATTGTCGTGCAAAATGAAATAATATAGGACAACTATACTGCTGCTTTTCATTGTGGTAGGCGATACAAGGGCATTCTTGTCAGATGTCCAAACCATTTAATCTGTTGTTCTTTTTGAATTGCATGACTGGTTTCACATCCAGCCTCTTCTGATTTCTTCATTTCTAATTTTGTCTCTTATTGTCACACCTGCAGCTCTTCTAAAATACATCATCTCCGTTGCTATGATTTTTCGCTCATATTACCTCTGTTTTCTTTATATTCATGCTTAATCCGTTCTTTTTACTTTCACTAATATGTCTATCAAGTCTTGTAAATCTTGTTCATTTGTATCCATGCGAATTGTGTCATCAGCGTATCCTTGCTTTCTTCCTTTCGTTCGCTTCAAATGTTGTCTATACATTCAGTGTTGTCTCTTGTATAAACGTCGTTGTCTTTTGTAGCTCACACAGAGGTCCGTGTAGTTTTATGTCGAGTGTTGTTTCGTTAGGCCAGTGAGTTTGCACAGCAGTATATCATATTCGGGGCAATCTTGAAGTATGTGTTCAGCAGTCTGATGTGCCTGTCCACATGTACACATTGCTGAATTTTGAATTTTGTATACAAGTGACTGCGGAGTCGATTGTGTTCTGTTCTAAGGCGCAGAATGACAACTTGTTCCAATCTGCTCATATTATAGTAGTCATCTTGTGTTGGTATTTGTATTTTATAATATATATTTGAAAGAGTTGGAAATCTCATTGCTGAAATATATTTCTTTTCAAATATATGTTTTTATATTTCTGTTTGATTGGTAACTGTTTCTGCTCTTATTGACGACACATTAATGTTTGTAGAAATGCATTAAAATGATATAACAGACTATGTCATCTATAGAGGTTTCCAACCTCTAGAGAAGCACGCGGATCTACTGTCCTGGGTATGCGAGTTTGATAGATCGCAGTGGAACTATTCTTTGCTTTCCTAGTGGGCCCCGGCACCACAGGGCGAAAATCAATCCAGCGATTAAGAGATTTGGAATTACACATTGTACATGTAGAGCTGGATGCTTGTGGCGCAGAGAGAGAGAGGAGAGAGAGGGCGTGTATTTAACCAGCGAGCCACGGGAATCATCAGTATGCATACTCCTCGACATCTGGTGGGAGGGGGAGACAGCGCCTATGGGTCTGTCTGAAGTGCTGTGACGTCAGTTCAACAACCAATAACCAATAAATGTAAACACGTCAAATGGAATGTTGAAGTGAGTACTTTGTTTATTTACTCGGTGGGAGAGGGCGTGGCGTTTGTGCCGTGTAGTTAAATATTGATAATGTGTACTCCATTGACGACATCATTATTTATTCCAATGTCGTATTTGACTTCGGTTAATAGTGCTATTGCTGAAACTAAATATATATATAATAATAAATATCACCTGTACTTGATCTAATCTGTGTTCTGATATTTGTAAGCAATTATTGTTTTGTTTGTTTATAGTATATTCACACAACGATGACCTTAATTAACAAAAACATAACAATTAACAAATCGTCTTCTACTTCCATGTTCGTTCTCATGCTCCCGTTAGTTATAGCAAGGTGCAGGCAAGAGAACGCATTGTCTTCTGTCACCGTCTTCAGCGTACGCTGTGGTACAAGGTGCAGGCAAGAGAACGCATTGTCTTCTGTCACCGTCTTCAGCGTACGCTGTGGTACAAGGTGCAGGCAAGAGAACGCATTGTCTTCTGTCACCGTCTTCAGCGTACGCTGTGGTATCTGCACTTTTCGTTCTGTCACCGTCTCGGCGTACGCTGTGGTACAAGGTGCAGGCAAGAGAACGCATTGTCTTCTGTCACCGTCTTCAGCGTACGCTGTGGTACAAGGTGCAGGCAAGAGAACGCATTGTCTTCTGTCACCGTCTTCAGCGTACGCTGTGGTACAAGGTGCAGGCAAGAGAACGCATTGTCTTCTGTCACCGTCTTCAGCGTACGCTGTGGTACAAGGTGCAGGCAAGAGAACGCATTGTCTTCTGTCACCGTCTTCAGCGTACGCTGTGGTACAAGGTGCAGGCAAGAGAACGCATTGTCTTCTGTCACCGTCTTCAGCGTACGCTGTGGTACAAGGTGCAGGCAAGAGAACGCATTGTCTTCTGTCACCGTCTTCAGCGTACGCTGTGGTACAAGGTGCAGGCAAGAGAACGCATTGTCTTCTGTCACCGTCTTCAGCGTACGCTGTGGTACAAGGTGCAGGCAAGAGAACGCATTGTCTTCTGTCACCGTCTTCAGCGTACGCTGTGGTACAAGGTGCAGGCAAGAGAACGCATTGTCTTCTGTCACCGTCTTCAGCGTACGCTGTGGTACAAGGTGCAGGCAAGAGAACGCATTGTCTTCTGTCACCGTCTTCAGCGTACGCTGTGGTACAAGGTGCAGGCAAGAGAACGCATTGTCTTCTGTCACCGTCTTCAGCGTACGCTGTGGTACAAGGTGCAGGCAAGAGAACGCATTGTCTTCTGTCACCGTCTTCAGCGTACGCTGTGGTACAAGGTGCAGGCAAGAGAACGCATTGTCTTCTGTCACCGTCTTCAGCGTACGCTGTGGTACAAGGTGCAGGCAAGAGAACGCATTGTCTTCTGTCACCGTCTTCAGCGTACGCTGTGGTACAAGGTGCAGGCAAGAGAACGCATTGTCTTCTGTCACCGTCTTCAGCGTACGCTGTGGTACAAGGTGCAGGCAAGAGAACGCATTGTCTTCTGTCACCGTCTTCAGCGTACGCTGTGGTACAAGGTGCAGGCAAGAGAACGCATTGTCTTCTGTCACCGTCTTCAGCGTACGCTGTGGTACAAGGTGCAGGCAAGAGAACGCATTGTCTTCTGTCACCGTCTTCGGCGTACGCTGTGGTACAAGGTGCAGGCAAGAGAACGCATTGTCTTCTGTCACCGTCTCGGCGTACGCTGTGGTACAAGGTGCAGGCAAGAGAACGCATTGTCTTCTGTCACCGTCTTCAGCGTACGCTGTGGTATCTGCACTTTTCGGTCCAACACATCCAACACATAGCTTTTTTTTTTGGTAAGCTACCCACTCTTCGATCTCCACAAATTCTGGAAGACGTCTTGGTAGTCGTCTATTTCAGAGGCTGCTACGGTGAGTCTTGATAGGCTTTATTCTTACGCTGCCCTAACGCTAGCAGTCAGCTATGAGTTGCTGACTGCTACAACCCATGCTACTTGTGTGCAGAACCCCGCAGCACCCCTCCCCACACACACACATTGAAGAGGAACAAGCGTCTGGTCCCAGTGGACAAATACAATAGAACCGGATGAATAGTAGATACCCAAGTAAATGAGCTTAATCATAAAATACATCACATATTAGCTTGTCCTGTTCAGAACTTTGCCACCCTAACAGCACTTCGGAATTCCCCCTTCTCTCTCTTTTCTCTCTGTCATAGATTGGATGTTCCGCCTTCGCTGCATTATGTTCAAATCATAAACCACACACTGAATCCATCTACGTCTTGGTCTTCCTCTTCTCTTTGCCCGGATGTCTTCCCCTATAATTGTCTTCTTACGCCCTTCATGTCTGTTTATGTGTCAAAAACAAAGTAATTTTCACTGTCTTATTTGTAGTATTAGCCAGCTTACTATAATTTTGAGTTCCTTCTTGATAGATCTATTTGTTCTGTTCTCTGTCCATGGTATACGGATGACTCTCGAAACATTTACATTCAAAGGCACATAATTGCTTTTTCACTGCTTTGTTAATTGTCGATGTCTCACAACCGTAAGTTCATAGTATACACCGGTATTCAACTAAACAATAGACATATGCATATGAGATATCACAACGAATATAATCAAATACGAACGCCCAGTTTGGATCATATTATAGTTTGTACACTTGAAAACTATAATTAGCTATTGCTGGTGTGTCACGTGTTTATTATCATATATTAATTATCGGAAATCGTACATATCAGAATAATATATGATTAAAAAAAAAATAACAATTTACTTGAATAATTTACAACTGTTGAATAGGTATTGAAAGCAGTCTTCTTTTCTAAAATCCTAGTTGGCCTCACATCGTCATGATAAGAAGAGATTTCTACAACGAATTTTTTGTCCGCTTTATAAATAATGTCATTCACTGTCTCTGTTATTTCTGTGGTCCACATTTTGCATGGACGATCTTTTGCTTTGTATCCATGGTATCAGAGTAGCATTGCTCTTTGACGCACACTGTTTGTTTGTAATCTGCTATTTTGTCTGAACCATTTAATTTGTTGTTTCTAGATGAAGTTCAGTACTGATGTTATATCCACTTTTTTCCTGATGTCTTCATTTCGAAACCGGTCTTTTCTTGATATTCCCAGCATTCTGCGTAGCGACTTCATTTCTGTCATGACTAGTTTTCTTCTACCTCAAATCGCTATTATAGTAGTAAAATACATATATACAAATTGTATATTGAATGATATATGTTAATGTGATACTTATTACAAACAATATAAGCACAACAACTTTGTGTCATCATAATTGATGTTTTAAAGAAGGGCTTTTAAAGCCGAAGGATTGACTTCATTGCACCGGGTTTTACCCCATATGACGTGGTCCCTCTCCACAGATATGACACGCCACTTGCCGAGAGTATTGCACAAAGCACGAACTCCGTAGCTCCGGCAACAATCCTAGGAACTCTGAAAAAACTGTACTCGTGAACAGAACGGAGCAGACCGGATTCGAACCGACGACCTTCGGCTCACAAGCCATAGAGCCACTTAACCATTTAGTCACAGAGACTCCAAAAATTGAGGTGTCCCAACACAATGTCGTTCAGAACTCGGTAACGTTAACTATATAAATAATAATAATAATTCCTCTCGTACCGTTATACCCTACATAGGGCCTGCAAGCAATTTTTCTATACCGCTCTATCCTGGGCAACTTGCTCAATCTCTTCCATGGAACTGAGACTGATATTTCCTGCCTCTCTAGGCAATGTTCGTTTCAGGGTCTCCTTAGGTCGTCCTCTCTTTCTTGAACCCTTTGCATTCCACTTCAACGTTAACTATGGAATGTGTTAAAACACCCATGTGGTGCCGGGGCCCGCAAGGAAAGCAAAGAATAGTACCACTGCAACCTACAAGGCACGTCGTAAGAGGTGACTGATGTAGGAACTAGGAAGCTACCCTAGTAAATAAAAAGCATCGCAGAAATCGGATCTGCTGGCCTACTTGTAGGCTTATAACTGACACAACGTAAGATCGCTCTTAGGCTCAGATCACATACAAATCACACAGATTATTTAACAAGTGGTCGATATGGAGCGGTTGAAGAAGAAGAAGAAATGAGTTCAAATGTATGTGGATAGTGTGCTGAGAATACCGTAACATACATCTATCACTGGATTCATTTTTTACAACATACTTGATGATGATGGAATCATATTAGTCTGGAGAGACAATGGATGTAATTGCCCCCATTACATGTAATGAATGTAACAACATAAGAATAGTATTTATATTTCAAATTACACAGAGATAACTTTTGTCCTTTTCCAAAGTATTTGAACATTAATGTGGTTGCATCCCTTATATCATAAAATACATTCAAATGCATGCCTCCCATACCCTATGATATGTAGACAATTGCACACATAAAAATTATATACATGACAGATGCACACGCGACAATTGCACACATCACAATTGAACACATAGACAATAACACACAAAACAATTACACATATGACAATTTCACACATAGATAATGTTATAATTGTCTTGTGCGCACTGTCATGGAACCGATATATACACCGGTTTTGGCGCAGCTAGAATTTACATATTACAATGATCGGGAAGAAAAGTTTCATGTCTGAATATCAACTTCCATCCCTAAATTGTTAAACAACTTCTATAATGTAGTGAGGAAATCAACTACAATTTAGCATCTCCATGTTTCCAGAAGACAGCTGGATAAGAATTTACACAGATGGATTGACAATGGAGGCAAACATGAATGGTGGAGCAGGAGTTTACATTAAGCACCAGTAATGCCCCTACTATGTCTGTGACAGACACCACTGGACGAATATGTTCCTATTACAAAGCAGAATTCTCAGCCCTCCTGATGGCAGCGCAGCACATGACTAACTGCAAGAACCTGCAGGCAAGATGGCCTTTCTTACAGACTCACTGTCAGCTATACAAGCCCTGGAGGCTAAATTCACTGACAGCACAGCACAGAACATAGAAAGAGAACTTATTCAACTGGCAAAAAAGACAAATGTCCAGTTGCAGTGGGTTCCATCTCACTGTGACATTGCAAGCAATGAAAGTGCCGATGTCTTGGCTAAGGAAGATAGGGCCAAAGAGCAAGTCTACCAACCACTGTCTTTTCAAGAGGTCAAAACTACCATAAAGAGAAAATCTAAAGTAGACGGAAGAGAAACACTGGATATGGTTATTGAAAAGATTTCACCAACGACCTAGTCAGAACAAAACATGTAATTATATTTCACCTACGTATTGAATTCTGCATATTAAAAAACACTTATATAGACTAGGAATAAGTTAAACAACTCTCTGCCAGTGTCAGCAGGCGGAACAGACACTGGAGCATGTCATGTAAGACTGTCATCTGTGCGAGCTGAGAAGCAACATGTGGTCACATCAAGTCGACCTGAAAACTAGGCTTTGAGAAACCTGAAAAACCTAAAGCCGAATGCCCATTTTGTGGTCCACAGTAAATTAAGCACATGCCCAGAGATCGTGGAAGAAAAAGAAGTTCTGCTTCTTCTCTTCCTCTGTCGTTTACTGTCTCTCTTACCACAAATTTTCTCCATCGCCATAATGTATTTTAACCTCTGTCTAAGCTTCGTATGTCTATATAAAACGAAGACTGATTCCATTGCATATTTGTTAGCATATTCATTCTTTCATCAACATTTCTCAACACATATACATTAATCATTCTAGCAGCAGAAGACATTCTAAGTAGTGACCTGTAAAACTACAGCTCTGTTGAGTCATGGGTAATGAACGAGCAGATAGATTGGCTGGCATGGCTACGGTGTCAGAGGGAGCTGCAATTGACCAAAATGACATTCTTAACGCACTGAGAGTCTTTTCGAACAGAAGAGTTTCACGGTTGCAAGACCGTAATTAAATAAAGACATACCAAATATGCAAAGTGACTGATTAATCAACATCAAACTGGCGTGTTAGGTCGCTGGACGCTGTTGGATTTGTTGAGGCGGAGATCGGAGCACATATTGACATGTCCGGAGTGCTACCATCTGTTGGGATCCATTCTTCCCCTTTTGATAGCATGACCAACTATCTCAACGTTATCATTACTCTTGGAAGAGAATATAGAGATTGGGACAACATGAAGACTGATCTCGCAGTTAAGCAGCTGATAGAAGATAATGCAAGGGATGATGATGTTGTTGTATATACCGATGGGTCGGTTCAACGTGGTGAGAAATCCGGCTGGGGTTTCTTGGCTAATGCGCATGGTATGGTTGTTGCAGAGCGAAGTGAGGCATACAGGACAACTACTTCTAGTATGAGGATGGAGGTTGAGGCCGTTACTGCTGCCCTCCATTGGATTTCTGGGACATCATTTACTGGGGCAGTTGTTGTATCTGACTCTCAGTCGATGCTTCACAAGATCCAGAAGAGCAGGTTTCGGTATGAGTGGATGTCGTCTATAGAAGTTTCTAACCTCCAGCGGCTTACGTGGATATACTGTCCTGGGCATGCGGGTGTTTACGGTAATGAGAGAGCGGCCAGGCTTGCATCAACAGCATCGATTGTTGGGAGATGATGATTGATAAGGGGATATTCTTCAGTCTCTTCGCGACTGTCTGTTGGATGAGGACACTAAAATCGATGTTGAATCGATCAAGCGATTTAAGCAGCTTGGAGTTACCCGTTGTTCAAGTCGAACGGGATGCCTGAGAGGCAGAGTGAGAGGTGTGTTTAATCAGCGAGCCACAGGAACCATCAGTATGCATACTCTTCGATATCTGTTGGGGAGACTGAGCACCTATGGGTCTGCCCAGAGTGCAATGACGTCAGTTTAGTAACCAATAACCGGAGTGCTATGATGATAGTCCACTGATAACTACATCTCTGTTGCCTCCATAGTTTTTCGTGTCTGCTTGTTTATTATTTCAGTGCTATGCGGTATGTGTCGAATAAGATTAGGGGCCCTGGTTCAATGTCTTCGTCTGACATTAGTTGTTTCTGTAAAACTAATATACATGTAGTGTTACGTTATTTGTTTGGCTACTTATCTTCAAATGAGAGTATGCAAATCACAAGCAGAGATCAAGAAACAACGGTCGAGCGTACCTAAACCCGATCTAAACCCGATCTCGTCTTTCAAAGAATGAGCAGGAATACACGCCAAGAAAAAGACACAACACATCACAATTTGTGGTCCAATTTAAGACGGAATGGAGCGAAAGTCCATTGTCATGAAAAACAATTCTATACTGTATATATTTGTTTCAGCTTGAGATGAACCACGAGAGAAAACTCAGTAGATACATCAGTCAACACAAAACGGGAGTTGTTAGTCTGAACACACTGAGATACATGCTTGGGAGGAGATCGGAGCAATTATGGACATGTCCGATGTGCGATGAAGATAATTCAAAAATGAACAAAGTTTGAGATGGATAAGTGGGCAGGAACATCTGCAGCTACTTAACGACCAGCTGTTTTAACAAGAAAACAACAATAAATGTTGCATTACTAATGTATTTATATGTGCGCTAATCTTTATATCGTATCTTGTCACAATATGATTCGTTTCTTTGTATGTAACAGTTATTAGTCCATAATATCAATATTTTATATCGTGTTATGAGACTGTTTGAATGTAAAATTTTCTTTATGACATTATTTATCAGCACCGATTGTTACTATATATAGAATGGTCACATGTCATAACACAAAATAAACATGGCGCAGGAAGATACCTTACGAAGCAAGGGAACTATGAACAGCGCAGTCAATTGTGTTTTTGGACTATTATTGCATCAAAAGTGAACATTACCTCTAGCGTTTGTTAATTGTTGTGAAAATGACGTCAGTAAAAGTTGCTGTTCGAGTGCGACCGTTGAACCAAAGGTAAGCGTGTTTCATATATCTATTAATATATTATATTTATAATTGAATAAAATAACAATGAATATTTATAATAAATTATATCTGAGTCTCTAACTCGGTAACATAACTCTCTTATACTTAATAACCATACGTAATTCAGTAGGAAGTAATACATATACTCTATACCCAGCATACTACCGATATACTCAAATATACTGTCAATACTTAAACTATATCATTATAATATATCTCATTATCTGATGAGGGCAAAATCAGGCAATTTACCCGTCCCATCAGTCCCATGGATGATGGACCCCATATCTTGAAGCGGACCCCCAGGCCAAGTTCTAAAACTAAATCAAATGCAAACCGTTCTTTGACGCCTCCACCCATATTACTAAGGTTAAGAACGTCCATACTTACTTTACAAAAGCCTACTCATAACTACATTTAAACTTGTTATTTCTGCTCTCAACCCAGCCTAACAGACATACACTTACATTACTCGTTGATTTACGTATTGTTTTTGTAAATTCATTTCTGCCTCTACTAGACATACCCTCATTCCCAACAGAAGTTTGACTCTTACTAAACATCTCTGCTCTTCAGCATTAACATCATTGCCAGATAGAAAAGAACAGGCTATAAAATAGGTTGTCACCTGATAATTGCATACATAAACATGCAAGGAATATGGTATACCAGTCACCATTGGAAACATAAATAATTCATCAATCAGTTTTGATGGCTTATATGTAATAATCGTAAGAATAGAAACAAGTGATGCACACAATTGTTGATATGGTAGTGACAAGACATAGGATAAAATATAAACTTCATAGTAAGATGTACACACCCCCCTACCAGGAACCCATTACTCTGTGGTGGTGGGGGAGCCTGCATAGCACAATGACCAGGAAACAGTGTTTATGACACTGACAGTTACTTAAGTCAGACAGGTCAAAGGAGAGAGATCAGACTTAAATGGGATCTCCAGGTTGGGAGTTGTGCGATGATCCATTGAAAAAAGGATATACTTACAGAAGCTACAAGCACTCGATTGGAACCTGCAAGGAAAACAAAAAAGACGACATTCTAAACAGAACTGGAAACAGAGTTATTAGTTATATGAGGACTATCATCATAGCACTCTGGATATGTCCATAGGTGCACCGATCCCATTTCAACAAATCCAGCAGTGTCTCTAGCGGCCCAACACGCCGGTTCATTGTTGATTAATCAATCTTTTTGAATATTTGGTATGTTGTTCTTTTTGGGCTGTACTAATATCGACATCCATCTTTCTCAATCTGGTCAATGACTGGAGTCACAACCCTGAAACTCCTCTGTTCGAAAAGACTAAATGCGTTAAAAATGTTATTCTGCCTATTGAATCTCCCTCTGTTATAGCCTTGCCAGCCAATATATCAGCTCGTTCATTACCTCTGACTCCTGCATGCCCAGGGACAAAAATGAAGGTGATCTCCCTGATCCCTGTCTATACCAGTACCTCCACCCAGTTTCGTCTCACCATTCCTGTCTCAACTTTATGAATCATACCCATGGAATCACAGAGTATAAAAACATTAGAATAGTCATGAGATGCCAACTACATAACCACCGTACCTCCATTGTCAAACTACTTGTGGTTGTCATGCAGGCCCCACTGGCCTCTCTTATTATTTTTCCTCCTGAGAGTGCTGATAAAGTCCACACACAGCGTTCAACACATTCTACTTAAGGAACTAATGTGTGCTGGACTATCCTAGCAAGCCATGAAGAAAACTGCCAGAGGCAGGGAAAAGGGGAACACAACTGTTGAGGCCCTTTGCCCCACAAGGAACAGAAAACTCAGTCTCCAGGTCTGTTTGGGGCATCTCTTTCTTCCCCGCAGATCCATACAAGTACTTGTTCAGTGACACTTGACTGTGCCTTCCACATGGTTGCCCGACCCATCACAATTTTCTCCTCTTAACCTGGGTCATCATGGGTTCCTGTCCAGTTCTTGTCTGTTTTTGCAACTTGGTCATACTAATACGCTAAAGACATCAGGTGACAAAGGTCTAAATCTTATTTGTATTAAATTTAGTGACTCACCACGTTTCCGAGCCATACAAGAAAGCAGATTTCACATTTGAGCTGAATTTGTGCTTTGTTTTACTAGCAGTCATTCCTTTTATTTTCTTAACTTCTTTTTTACAATTTGATACAATGTACTTTATATTATACTATTGTTATTTGATGTAATATATAAGTGTTTGACAGCAGATATTCAGAACACAGCTGGTGTTACTTCTGAACACATCTGTATTGTCATTAGGATCATCCTAAGATCAATCGGATCTGATACCATGCTACAGTATAAATATAATGTGGTGCTTTAAAGTGTGGTTTTTCTGTTTGTAAAATCTTAGTTACCGGTCTGACAGATTTGAGTCTTCTTGAATAATAGACATGCACTTTAACAGAAATTCAGATCTGATTGTCCTACATGTATATATGGGCTCAACTTGGGCTCAACATACTCACGTTGTGGTTGTCTCTAGCACAATCTTTTATGTAATATGTGCACATGTGTAGGATCACAGAATATTAACAAAGAATAGTGCACACATTTCTTGGGTGTGTGTATATAGCTTTGATTTTGGGACATATTTTTGAGATAGTTGAGTTAAAACAAAAATTAAAGAGCCTTTTCTCGAAGTTTCAAAGTTAATGTAGTGTCCATACTATCATTAATTTTAGCCTTGTGAAATGTATTTAAAGTTGGTTATTGGTTACTGAACTGACGTCACAGAACTCCAGGCAGACCCATAGGTACTCAGTCACCCCTAACATATGCCGAATGGTATGCGGGCTTATGATTCCACTGACACGCTGGTTAAACACACTCCTCTCTCTGCCCCTCTAGCATCCAGCTGTACTTATGATACGTGTAATTCCAAACTCCTGAAATCGCTGGATTGATTCAGTCTATTTTAGTGTCCTCATCCAAAGGTAGGTCGCCAATAGACCGAAGAACATTCCACTTATCCATCCTAAACTCCCAAACAATCGATGCCAGTCTGTCCTTTCTCTCGTTGTCGTGAACACCTGCATGCCGAGGACAGTAGATCCACATGAGCTTCAGGAGGTTAGAAACTTCTATAGACGCCATCCACTCATACCGCAACCTACCATTCTGGATCTTCGGAAGCATCGACTGAGAGTCAGAAACAACGCCCTAGTAGTATTTAAAGTAATGCTTAAAAGTATTTACTGGGCCTGGATTTGTTGAACTTTTGAGTCCTCTAATAAGATATGCTGGGATGGATCCAAGCCGCGAGGATGGAAAGGGGGAGGGGGCTCAGCCTCCATCCAGCTGTGAAAGTTTGTCATGTGTTTTTGTTTTAAAAATGGAGTCGGTTCTTTCTCGTTTTATCAAGCCGTATGATTCATATAAAGGAAGACTGCAGTAAAACTATGTAGCAGTAGCGAAACACGTAAAAACAAAGTACTATAGTTTTACAAAGCACAAAAACAATACACTGCGACGTTTCGACCAAAAGGCTTTTATCAAGCAAATAATCTGACTCATGTTATTATATATATATATATATATGTTTGTTTATTTTCTTAAACGGCAGACGAAACTACAATTAGATAATAAATCCCTAACGGCCCTAACATGAAAATATGTGACCAAAAAAAAAGAAAGAAATGCGAAAAACTAGGAGTGGAAGAAAGAAGATAAACAATAATAATAAAATATATACATTTAACATACACACACACACATTATAGAACATGAGAAGAGACAGTATTTTATCAAGCCGCAACTGTTGCCTTCTGACCTATTGTCATTTCAGTTTGTGTCACCCCACAACATGTCACTCTTGATTGTTTTGTCTTTAATATCATTTGTATTCATATATGGTTAGTTTATTGTCTTTATTAGTATGCTTATAGACTTTGGTTTAACACGATCTGTCGCTTACGTACGAGTTATCAGTACATTATTAGTACTCATACATTTGCTATCAGTTACATGAGGACTATCACCTTAGCACTCTGAACATGTCCATTGGTGCTCCAATCTCCTCCTCAACAAATTTATCAGCGTCCAACTGCCCAACACGTCAGTTCGATGTTGATTAATCAGTCTTTTTTGCATATTTGGTATGCCATTCTTTTCGGGCTGTACGAATATCTACACCAATCTCTCTCATTCTGGTCAGCGACTTGATTCACAACCCTGAAACTCTTCTTTTCTGAAAGACTCTCAATGCGTAAAGAATGCGATTTCGACCCTAAACATGCCAACATTGAACAGTGTATTGTATTGACTGTTGCTGTGTTCTTGTATAGAATAAAACCGGTTTAACACACATCGTTATATTTAGTTATGACTGTCTTGCTTGATGGGAACGTGTAACATATGCATATAGCATAACAAATACATTATCTAGTTGCGTGTCGAAGCTTGCTGGAGGAAATAATAACAGCACTTACTTAATTGACGCTATCTATATAAGAAGGAATGCATCTTGTTTGAGTGGGTAGGTATATATAATCGCCATGTGGGACGGATTAGTGTAATAGGTAAACGTTCGCCTATCGACAAGAGGGTTGTGGGTTTAATCCCACACTCGAAGTTCCACACCGCATGTGTGTTGCCAGGGCTCACAAGGGAGCAAAGAATAGTAACACTGCGACCTACAAGGCATGTCGTAAGAGCCTACTGAGGTAGCAATCTAGGAAACTACCTAGTAAATAAAAAGCGTCGCAGAAGTCGGATGTAGGCGCACAACTGGCACAACGTACAATCGCTCTCAGGCTGAAATTACATACAAATCACAAAGAATGGTTTAACAAGTGGTCGATGTGGAGCCTTCGAAGAAGAAGAAGTTAAAGGCTGAAGCTGGATAGGACACTTACTTAAAGTCATCCAGGCACCTTCACGAGAACGATCATGCTTTGGATCCCGGAGGGAAGATGAAAGAGAGACAGACCAAGGACAATCTCACTCTCTCTCTCTAACCTGTGATGTGTTGAGGGCAGCAAAATGCACGCCATTCTTTTTAAGTTCTTGGTCGTCCTCTGTATAAAGGGTTTTTAAGCCGAAGGATTGACTTCAGTTCATCGGGTTTAACCCCATATGGCTAGGTCCCTCTCCGCAGAAATGGCACGCCACCTGCCGAGAGTATTGCACAAAGCACGAACTCCGTAGCTCCGGCAACAATCCTAGGGGTCTCTGGAAAAACTACACTCGTGAACAGAAGGCCACGGTCCGGATTCGACACTCAGCCACAAAGACCCCGTCCTCTGTATCTGGAACGTCCTCTGTATACTGTTCCAGATATATATACTTATATATATATATATATATATATATATATATATATATATATATATATATATATATATATATATATATATGTGTGTGTGTGTGTATGTGTGTACACTCGTGTGTGTGTGTTATCTCGTTATGGGCCTTTGGAGAATCTTACCTAAAGACGAAGGGTTGACTTAAAATTCTAGTGGTTTTTATGAAAAATACACCCATTAACAGAGCGGATTCGAACCCGCGACTTTCGGAACGCAAGAGAAGCGACGTAACCACTTATCAACAGAAACCGCCGAATATTACCTATACTCGGTAAGTGGCTTGTTACACATTGAGAAAGTAACAGGACGGTTTTGTTTTGGTAATCTTATTGAGTGTCAGCGTAAGATAGGGACCATGACCTGTGACACGCCCATGTAGGAGCGCTCAATCAGAGGTGTCTACACCAGACGTGTGTGCGTTGGGAAGAATTGTATACACAATAGATGTAACAATGTTTATGGTGTTGTCATATTTCTAATACTGTTACGTTTTATTACGATATCAGGGAAGTAGACAGTAGGAACACAACGATAGAACTTGGAAGGTAACATTACGAGAGGGTTTAAAAATGGTTTTTAAGCCGAAGGATTGACTTCATTGCACCGGGTTTTACCCCATATGGCTTGGTCCTCTCAGCAGAAATGGCACGCCACCTGCCTAGAGTATTGCACAAAGCACGAACTCCATAGCTCCAGCAACAATCCTAGGGGTCTCTGGAAAAAAACTGCACTCGTGGACAGAACGACAGAAATTTAGATTATTTTGTTATTTAACTACGGCGAGCACACTGTGTGGCCGGATGAAGACGCCCGTCTAATTTTGTGTTCCTTCTTATTCAAACCAGATCATGCGTCATCTCCTCTAAGGGTGGCTATAGTACATCTCCATTGCAAGTACCTAACTATCTTTGACAGCACTCGTGGACAGAACGGCGCGTTCCGGACTCGAACCCACGACCTTCGACTCACAAGGCAAAGGGCTTAACCACTTAGCCACAGAGACCCCCATTACGAGAGGAATATGGCGGAACAATTTAGTTGGGGGTCTCTATGTGACTAAATGATTAAGCCATTGCCTTGAGTTCTGAAGGTCGTGCGTTCGAATCCGGACAGAACCGTTCTGTTCACATGTGCATTTTTACCCAGATACCTCTAGTATTGTTTATGGAGTCAGCAAGCTATGGGGAACTCTCGAAGAACACCAACTGACATGCAGCTTCAGAGATGCAACCCATATCATGGTTCGCCATAAAACGTACCAAATCGTTCGAACCCTGTGTTTGGTAATTTGTATTTTCAGGAAGTCCTTAATATTTATTCACTGTTCACAGTCTATTTATTAATCATATTCATTGGATCCGGTGCTTCCTTTGGTGTTCTTAAAACTCCTTATTCTCTTTTGGAAACGTACCAAGTACCTCTGGTGTAAGAAACGAGCACTTTACCTCCACGCTTCAAAGACCACTTAAACGTTATGGTAATAACTGTTGGAAAACAGTAAATAACTGTCAGCAATACCGATGTATATCTCTTTCTCCTGTAATCTGTGCGTCAATTCATCTTTTGTGCAATATAGCAGTCGTTCTGTGTGTTGGAAAAAATCAGATACTAGGCTTTCACAGCCTGTTGCACATTCAATATGGCCTTCATTAAGCCAGGTTTACTGCGTCGTGGTCTAGAAGGGCTAGTAAATATTTAGATTATTTTGTTATTTAACTACCGCGAGCACACTGTGTGGCCGGATGAAGACGCCCGTCTAATTTTGTGTTCATCTTATTCAAACCAGATCATGCGTCATCTCCTCCAAGGGTGGCAATAGTAGATCTCCATTGCAACTATCTATGTTCTTTCTGACAGTCATTAGCCAACCTCTTGATGTTTCCTTCACACATATATAATTGTCTTCCTCTTGTCAACTTGCCCGCAACATTTCATTCTAGATTGGTTTTTATTAGGATCATGTATTTCTCTTCCTCTCTCTTATTCAATTTCGTTCCCAATGGATCATAGGACTGCACTTATCACAAACATTTATATTTCAATATTTCAATTCAGCGTTTTTAATGAAATTTAATACTGAAACTAGCTATTTAGTCCTAGGGCTTACAGCCCTGTTTGAAACTGCAACATGGGATTACACACAAGGAAGAGTTATATATCAACTATATAGAAGACTAGCTGATGTTACAAATACGAATAAGAAAATATAAGTATTTTGGACATAAAAAGGCGGCATCATGCCAACCCATGCTAAGACTGCATAAATCAGGTTTACACATGAATGTGATTTATGGGAAATCTGGTACATCAGTCTAAGGGTGATCACGAGAGAGATAGATGGTTATGCGGAACAAACTCTTAGGTAGGTGATTATGCGGGACAAGCTCTTAGGTAGGTGATTATGCGGGACAAGCTCTTAGGTAGGTGATTATGCGGGACAAACTCTTAGGTAGATGGTTATGCGGGATAAGCTCTTAGGTAGGGGGTTAGGCGCGGGACAAGCTCTTAGGTAGGTGGTTATGACAAGCTCTTAGGTAGATGGTTATGCAGGACAAGCTCTTAGGTAGGTGGTTATGCGGGACAAGCTCTTAGGTAGGTGGTTATGCGGGACAAGCTCTTAGGTAGGGGTTATGCGC
Organism: Arion vulgaris; assembly: GCA_020796225.1. Taxonomy (NCBI): domain Eukaryota; kingdom Metazoa; phylum Mollusca; class Gastropoda; order Stylommatophora; family Arionidae; genus Arion; species Arion vulgaris. The sequence goes on from CM036754.1 coordinate 43,405,886, forward strand.
GGGACAAGCTCTTAGGTAGGTGGTTATGCGGACAAGCTCTAGGTAGATGGTTATGCAGGACAAGCTCTTAGGTAGATGGTTATGCGGACAAGCTCTTAGTTAGATAGCTTAGGTAGGTGATTATGCGGGACAAGCTCTTAGGTAGTTGGTTATGCGGGACAAGCTCTTAGGTAAGTGGTTATGCGGGACAAGCTCTTAGGCAGATGGTTATGAGGTACAAGCTCTTAGGTAGGTGATTATGCGGGACAAGCTCTTAGGTAGATGGTTAAGGTGACCCACTTTTGAGTAGTAGGTTATGCAGACCCATTTTTTAGTAGTAGGTTAATCTGACCCACTTTTAAATTAGAAGCTTATCTGGCTCTTTTTTAGTGAGAGGTTAGGGTGATCCACAGCCAGGCTCTAGCACAGGCCAGACAACTGGCCGGGTATTCCTGACCTAGATAAGAAAAGGGATCTGGAAATTACAGATGTTTGATAGAACACTGCACTCTTTTTGCAATTTTACTCAATTCTGTGAGTCTATGGTTATTTATTGGTGAAAAATATATATAATATCTATATTCCTTATTGTTAAACTTAACTTGTTGCATAATATGACTTCGAGTTAGCATTTTGTGTTGATTTTAAATGAATTCGTCTATATACACCAATACTGGAATGCGAGGTCATGTGGTGTAGTTGGGGTCTGATTTCCCACATTCTTACCTGAGCCCGAAGGCCCAGTAGTTTATAGTTGGCTCTGGGTGATCCCATCTGAATATGAGGCTAAACTATCCCCCTAAGTAGTAGACTAAACTGGTCATTTCTGAACAGGAGTCTATGCTGATTCGAACCGAGTAGCGCCCGAGCGGTTACCGGGGCCCAAATTGGGGTGTAAAGAATAGAACCAACGTTACCTGCCGCGCATGTCGTAAGAGGCGACTAAGGAGGTTGGGCGTGGGGCTATCTACCCAACACCGTGAAACACACTAGATGGCTACAGAACGGAGAGCGAACCGAGTAAACGCTGACTGAAACTGGACACATCGTCGAAGGATAAGCACCAGAGCTCCAAATGGTGATGAAAATGTGACGTAAAACACACCAATGCCAAGGTTGCATGAATCAGATTTCCGCATGAATAGAATTTATGGGGAAATCTGGTACATCGGTCTGGGCAGTGATCGCAAGAGAGAGAGAGGGCGGGGGAGAGAGAAAACAGTGAAAGGTTTCACCTACCGGTATTGGACACACCTGGAGTGTTCTTGGTATCAACGAAAGATATGGAGAACCGCTTCCCCCCAAAATAAGAGGAAAAATAGTCAATCAAATTGTACCAACTTGAAACTTCGAAAAAACCCAAAACAATACTTCTTCTTCAAACGCTCTATATCGACCACTTGTTAAACCACTCTGGGATTGGTATGTGATCTGAGCCTAAGAGAGGTTGTACATTGTTCCAGTTATGCGCCTACAAGTAGACCAGCACATCCGATTTCTGCGACGTTTTTTTTTAAAACTAGGGTAGCTTCCCTAGCCATCTACCATAGCCGCCTCTTACGACATGCCTTGTAGGTCGCAGTGTTACTATTCTTTGCTCCCCTTGCGAGCCTCGGTAATACACGGGCGAAATAATACGAGATTATATCTTACAGTAAAAATACTTTGTATTTAGGAGAAAGGAGGCGGGGACACTTCACAGTACTAGTGGTGAGATGGTATATGGCTTATTCTTCAATTTTTCCCTAACTCAGCGCGTCAGGGTAAGCTGTGTATGAATTTGTCGGTATGTCGTTCGATAGGAGTCATCTGAGTTTTCAATCAATAATTTTGTCGATAACTTGTGACATCGTCGCGCAAGATGGTCGTTAATACTTGTTTGTGTTAGTCATGCTACAACAATTGTGCTCTATTATCGCTATTTGTAGGCTTATGTTAGTTAGTCATGCTACAACAATTGTGCTCTAATATTTCTATTTGTAGGCTTATGTTAGTTAGTCATGCTACAACAATTGTGCTCTAATATTTCTATTTGTAGGCTTATGTTAGTTAGTCATGCTACAACAATTGTGCTCTAATATTTCTATTTGTAGGCTTATGTTAGTTAGTCATGCTACAACAATTGTACTCTATTATTGCTATTTGTAGGCTTATGTTAGTTAGTCATGCTACAACAATTGTGCTCTAATATTTCTATTTGTAGGCTTATGTTAGTTAGTCATGCTACAACAATTGTGCTCTAATATTTCTATTTGTAGGCTTATGTTAGTTACTCATGCAACAACAATTGTCCTCTAATATTTCTATTTGTAGGCTTATGTTAGTTAGTCATGCTACAATAATTGTGCTCTATTATTGCTATTTGTGAGCTTATGTTAGTTACTCATGCTATAAACATTGTGTTCTATTATTGCTATTTGTAGGCTTATGTTAACATTAAGGAACAAAATGGAAGCTTTTGAAACAAGATGCTCCTGCTTGTTGCCGGGGGAGCAAAGAATAGTAACACTGCGACCTACAAGGCATGTCATAAGAGCCTACTAGGTAGCAATCTGGGAAACTGCCCTAGTAAATAAAAAGCGTCGCAGAAGTCGGATGTAGGCGCATAACTGGCACAACGTACAATCGCTCTCAGGCTGAGATCACATACAAATCACACAAAATGGTTAACAAGTGGTCGATATGAGGCGTTCGAAGAAGAAGAAAAAAAGCCCAAAATGTTACCTAAAAGTTTATGAAACATCATGTACAGAAAAGGGAAAAAGAGCTGCATACCCAGGAGCATTGTGTCATGGAAAACATCATGTACAGAGAAGGGAAAAAGAGCTGAATATCCAGGAGCATTGTGTCATGGAAAACATCATGTACAGAGAAGGGAAAAAAGAGCTGCATATCCAGGAGCATTGTGTCATGGAAAACATGTACAGAGAAGGGAAGAAAGAGCTACATATCCAGGAGCATTGTGTCATGGAAAACATCATGTACAGAGAAGGGAAGAAAGAGCTGCATATCCAGGAGCATTGTGTCATGGAAAACATCATGTACAGAGAAGGGAAAAAAGAGCTGCATATCCAGGAGCATTGTGTCATGGAAAACATCATGTACAGAGAAGGGAAAAAGAGCTGAATATCCAGGAGCATTGTGTCATGGAAAACATCATGTACAGAGAAGGGAAAAAAGAGCTGCATATCCAGGAGCATTGTGTCATGGAAAACATCATGTACAGATAAGGGAAGAAAGAGCTGCATATCCAGGAGCATTGTGTCATGGAAAACATCATGTACAGAGAAGGGAAGAAAGAGCTGCATATCCAGGAGCATTGTGTCACGGAAAACATCATGTACAGAGAAGGGAAGAAAGAGCTGCATATCCAGGAGCATTGTGTCATGGAAAACATCATGTACAGAGAAGGTAAGAAAGAGCTGCATATCCAGGAGCATTGTGTCATGGAAAACATCATGTACAGAGAAGGGAAGAAAATAGCTGCATATCCAGGAACATTGTGTCATGCATAACATCATGTACAGAAAAGGGGAAGAAAGAGCTGCATATCCAGGACATTGTGTCATGGAAAAGCATCATGTACAGAGAAGGGAAGAAGAGCTGCATATCCAGGAGCACTGTGTCATGCAAACATCATGTACAGAGAAGGGAAGAAAGAGCTGCATATCCAGGAGCATTGTGTCATGTAAAACATCATGTACAGAGAAGGGAAGAAAGAGCTGCATATCCAGGAGCACTGTGTCATGCATAACATCATGTACAGAGAAGGGAAGAAAGAGCTGCATATCCAGGAGCACTGTGTCATGGAAAACATCATGTACAGAGAAGGGAAGAAAGAGCTGCATATCCAGGAGCATTGTGTCATGGAAAACATGTACAGAGAAGGGAAGAAATAGCTGCATATCCAGGAGCATTGTGTCATGGAAAACATCATGTACAGAGAAGGGAAAAAAATAGCTGCATATCCAGGAGCATTGTGTCATGGATAACATCATGTACAGAGAAGGGAAAAAATAGCTGCATATCCAGGAACATTGTGTCAGGGAAACATCATGTACAGAGAAGGGAAAAAAGAGCTGCATATCCAGGAACATTGTGTCATGGATAACATCATGTACGGGAAGGAAAAAAATAGCTGCATATCCAGGAACATTGTGTCATGGAAAACATCATGTACAGAGAAGGAAGAAAGACTGCATATCCAGGAGCATTGTGTCATGGAAAACATCATGTACAGAGAAGGGAAAAAGAACTGCATATCCAGGAGCATTGTGTCATGGAAAACATCATGTACAGAGAAGGGAAAAAAAGAACTGCATATCCAGGAGCATTGTGTCATGGAAAACATCATGTACAGAGAAGGTAAGAAAGAGCTGCATATCCAGGAGCATTGTGTCATGGAAAACATGTACAGAGAAGGGAAGAAATAGCTACATATCCAGGAGCATTGTGTCATGGAAAACATCATGTGCAGAAAGGGAAAAATAGCTGCATATCCAGGAGCATTGTGTCATGGATAACATCATGTACAGAGAAGGGAAAAAAAGAGCTGCATATCCAGGAGCATTGTGTCATGGAAAACATCATGTACAGAGAAGGGAAAAAAATAGCTGCATATCCAGGAGCATTGTGTCATGGATAACATCATGTACAGAGAAGGGGAAAAAATAGCTGCATATCCAGGAACATTGTGTCATGGAAAACATCATGTACAGAGAAGGGAAAAAAGAGCTGCATATCCAGGAACATTGTGTCATGGATAACATCATGTACAGAGAAGGGAAAAAATAGCTGCATATCCAGGAGCATTGTGTCATGGAAAACATCATGTACAGAGAAGGGAAGAAAGAGCTGCATATCCAGGAGCATTGTGTCATGGAAAACATCATGTACAGAGAAGGGAAGAAATAGCTGCATATCCAGGAGCATTGTGTCATGGAAAACATCATGTACAGAGAAGGGAAGAAAGAGCTGCATATCCAGGAGCATTGTGTCATGGAAAACATCATGTGCAGAGAAGGGAAGAAAGAGCTGCATATCCAGGAGCATTGTGTCATGGAAAACATCATGTACAGAAAAGAGGAGAAAAAGAGCTGCATATCCAGGAGCATTGTGTCATGGAAAACATCATGTACAGAGAGGAAGAAAAAGAGCTGCATATCCAGGAGCATTGTGTCATGGAAAACATCATGGACGGAGAAGGGAAAAAAGAGCTGCATATCCAGGAGCATTTGTCATGAAAACATCATGTACGAGAAGGGAAGAAATAGCTGCATATCCAGGAGCATTGTGTCATGGAAAACATCATGTACAGAGAAGGTAAGAAAGAGCTGCATATCCAGGAGCATTGTGTCATGGAAAACATCATGTACAGAGAAGGGAAGAAAGAGCTGCATATCCAGGAGCATTGTGTCATGGAAAACATCATGTACAGAAAAGGAAGAAAGGCTGCATATCCAGGAGCATTGTGTCATGGAAAACATCATGTACAGAGAAGGGAAGAAAGAGCTGCATATCCAGGAGCATTGTGTCATGGAAAACATCATGGACGGAGAAGGGAAAAAAAGAGCTGCATATCCAGGAGCATTGTGTCATGGAAAACATCATGGACGGAGAAGGGAAAAAGCTGCATATCCAGGAGCATTGTGTCATGGAAAACATCATGTACAGAGAAGGGAAGAAATAGCTGCATATCCAGGAGCATTGTGTCATGGAAAACATCATGTACAGAGAAGGTAAGAAAGAGCTGCATATCCAGGAGCATTGTGTCATGGAAAACATCATGTACAGAGAAGGGAAGAAGTAGCTGCATATCCAGGAGCATTGTGTCATGGAAAACATCATGTACAGAGAAGGAAGAAGAGCTGCATATCCAGGAGCATTGTGTCATGGAAAACATCATGTACAGAGAAGGTAAGAAAGAGCTGCATATCCAGGAGCATTGTGTCATGGAAAACATCATGTACAGAGAAGGGAAGAAATAGCTGCATATCCAGGAGCATTGTGTCATGGAAAACATCATGTACAGAGAAGGGAAGAAAGAGCTGCATATCCAGGAGCATTGTGTCATGGAAAACATCATGTGCAGAGAAGGGAAGAAAGAGCTGCATATCCAGGAGCATTGTGTCATGGAAAACATCATGTACAGAGAAGAGAAGAAAGAGCTGCATATCCAGGAGCATTGTGTCATGGAAAACATCATGTACAGAGAAGGTAAGAAAGAGCTGCATATCCAGGAGCATTGTGTCATGGAAAACATCATGGACGGAGAAGGGAAAAAAAGAGCTGCATATCCAGGAGCATTGTGTCATGGAAAACATCATGTACAGAGAAGGGGAAGAAATAGCTGCATATCCAGGAGCATTGTGTCATGGAAAACATCATGTACAGAGAAGGGAAGAAGTAGCTGCATATCCAGGAGCATTGTGTCATGGAAAACATCATGTACAGAGAGGGGAAGAAAGAGCTGCATATCCAGGAGCATTGTGTCATGGAAAACATCATGTACAGAGAAGGTAAGAAAGAGCTGCATATCCAGGAGCATTGTGTCATGGAAAACATCATGTACAGAGAAGGGAAGAAAGAGCTGCATATCCAGGAGCATTGTGTCACGGAAAACATCATGTACAGAGAAGGGAAGAAAGAGCTGCATATCCAGGAGCATTGTGTCATGGAAAACATCATGGACGGAGAAGGGAAAAAAGAGCTGCATATCCAGGAGCATTGTGTCATGGAAAACATCATGGACGGAGAAGGGAAAAAAGAGCTGCATATCCAGGAGCATTGTGTCATGGAAAACATCATGTACAGAGAAGGGAAGAAATAGCTGCATATCCAGGAGCATTGTGTCATGGAAAACATCATGTACAGAAAGGAAGAAATAGCTGCATATCCAGGAGCATTGTGTCATGGAAAATATCATGTACAGAGAAGGGAAGAAATAGCTGCATATCCAGGAGCATTGTGTCATGGAAAACATCATGTACAGAGAAGGTAAGAAAGAGCTGCATATCCAGGAGCATTGTGTCATGGAAAACATCATGTACAGAGAAGGGAATAAAGAGCTGCATATCCAGGAGCATTGTGTCATGGAAAACATCATGTACAGAGAAGGGAAGAAAGAGCTGCATATCCAGGAGCATTGTGTCATGGAAAACATCATGTACAGAGGGAAGAAGAGCTGCATATCCAGGAGCATTGTGTCATGGAAAACATCATGTACAGAGAAGGGAAGAAAGAGCTGCATATCCAGGAGCATTGTGTCATGTAAAACATCATGTACAGAGAAGGGAAGAAAGAGCTGCATATCCAGGAGCATTTTTCATGGATAACATCATGTACAGAGAAGGGAAGAAAGAGCTGCATATCCAGGAGCATTGTGCCATGGAAAACATCATGTACAGAGAAGGGAAGAAAGAGCTGCATATCCAGGAGCATTGTGTCATGGAAAACATCATGTACAGAGAGGGGAAGAAAGAGCTGCATATCCAGGAGCATTGTGTCATGGAAAACATCATGTACAGAGAAGGGAAGAAAGAGCTGCATATCCAGGAGCATTGTGTCATGGAAAACATGTACAGAGAAGGGAAGAAATAGCTGCATATCCAGGAACATTGTGTCAGGGAAAAACATCATGTACAGAGAAGGAAGAAAGAGCTGCATATCCAGGAGCATTGTGTGATGGAAAACATCATGTACAGAGAAGGGAAGAAAGAGCTGCATATCCAGGAGCATTGTGTCATGGAAAACATCATGTACAGAGAAGGGAAGAAAGAGCTGCATATCCAGGAGCATTGTATCATGGAAAACATCATGTACAGAGCAGGGGAAAAAAGAGCTGCATATCCAGGAGCTAACACAACACTGAAACAAGTCCATCAATTCAAGTATCTAGGAACATTCCTAACATCAGATGGAAGATGTACAACAGAGATTAGGAGTAGAATAGCTCAAACGAAAGCAGCTTTTATGAAAATGAAGAACACACTATGCGTGAACTCACTACCAATGACACTGCGAAAACGAGTACTCCAATGCTATATTGAACCAATACTTATGTATGGCAGCGAATCATGGACACTGAACAAACAATCAATACGATCATTGGAAGCCACAGAGATGTGGTTTTACAGAAGAATGTTGAAAATTCTATGGACAGCAAAGAAAACAAACGTGGAGGTTTTAAATCAGGCCTGCACACAAAGAAACCTTATCAAAAAAATAAGAATCCGACAATCAAGGTTCTTCGGGCATATAATGCGAAGAGAAGGTTTAGAACATTTGGTGACTACAGGTAAAATTCAGGGAAGGAGAGATCGTGGAAGACAGAGGAGAAGATGTTGGATGGCCTGACATCATGGTTCGACAAAATATCGACGTCAGAACTGATTACATGCACCGAGCAAAGAGAGTTGTGGAGAGACATGATCGCTTACGCCGGCAGGCATGGCATGATTGATCCAGGAGCATTGTGTCATGGATAACAGCATGTCCCGGAAGATGAAATATTTTGGTCACGTTAAAGGCCACAGTGGTTTGGAGTGAACGGTGATTTAAGGCATGGTTCCTGGAGTACGAGGCAGGGGGCGATCAAGACAGAAGGGGACAACGGGACATCAAAGAAACATTGAATATGACACTGGAAGAGGTGAGAAGACTTGCAAGAGAGACAAGAGTTTTTCAGGCGGCCTGTGATGAGAGCGACTTTCCGCAAGGGACAGGCTACTACTTGAGGCTTATGTTAGTCACGCTAAAAAATTGTGTTTTAAATTCTTATTTCTATACTTGTTCATTCTAGTCGTGCTCAAAAATGGTATTCTCATATTTCTATTTGTATAAATTGTTGTGTTAGTAGTCTTGCTCAACAACTCGCTCGTGTGTTGCCGGGCCTCGCAAGGAGAAAGAATAGTAACATTGCGACCTACAAGGCATGTCGTAAGAGGTGATTAAGGTAGTAGGGAAGCTATCCTAGTCAATAAAAGCGTTGCAGAAATCGGATGTGCTGGCCTAATTGTAGGTGCATAACTGGCACAACGTAAATCGCTCTTTGGCCAGATCACAAAAGTGGTTTAACAAGTGGTCGATATGAAGCATTCGAAGAAGAAGAAGCTCAACAACTGTGTCCTCGTATTCTTTTTTCTATACTTTTTTGCTTTATTCTTTGGAGGAGACTGAGCGAAAGTTGAACATAATAACACGGCGGAAAAAACAACTTAAAACAGTATGGTGAACTTCACCGGGAAGAAAAATTGGGAAAAGACCAACTGACTTACGTCAGACGATATGAGTCGTGAAGAAAACGAAGTAAATACCATGTGTGCTCTAATCTTGTTATTACACTGGAATATCTCCCCGATAACGAGTATATACATGTATATAAACAAGAATATGAGAACACAGTTATTTAGCAAGACTACTAAAACAAACATGTATATAAATAGTAATATGAGAACACCATTTTTGAACAAGACTATGATGAGCAAGTATACAAATAGAAATTGAACGACCTCACCCAGTCAGAAATGTTTCAAAGTAGAAAAATGCTCTTTGGCGTAGATCCAAGCCCAAATATAAGGCATTAAAAGATCATTAAAGATTGTTTATCATACGATGCAAAAGGAACGCCGCACTCAGTCAGAAAAGGTTGCAAAGTACAAAAGGCTCTTTAACGTATATCCAAGTTCAAATATACGGCGTTTAGGGATCATTAAAGAGAAATGTACACGCGAAGGGAAAATAAAGTATTTGACAATCAGCAAGATAGACTCTAACATTTCCTTACGCCGAAAACTTCGGTTTCGGATGCACCCGTCGTACACTAGCAGGAGTCTAACGGGGGCGCAATGTTCTAACATTTCTTGGTAACAACTGTTTATATATCATAATAAGAATGATCAAAGGGCTTGAGAAGATCGATCGAAACAAACAAAACAACATATAGAAATATGAGAACACTCCCACAGTGACTCACCAACGTTAATTGAAGATAAAAAAGAAGACATTCAAGTACATTGATTCATATAAACGTATGTACAACAGAAATCAATAGATCAATCATAAGCCTGACATTTCTGTGTCAGAGACAGCCCGTAAACTAAAGTAATGTGTAACAGTTGTTTACTTGATATGTAGTACAGAATTTACAGAAAGACAAAATGTTTGATTTATTCATGGTGATAAAAAGATAAGAACAGACGACATCATCATTGTTTTAACGAAATATTTTATTTCAACCTCTTTCAATGAGTATTGTCATTCATAAGTTTCCAATTTCTCTTTATATACGTGTCTATTCATCCTTTAAACAACATACTATACAGAAAAATTACATACCTTGGTCACATTAAGCGCCACGATGGCCTGGAAAGAACAATACTAGAGGACAGGGTCCCAGAACGCAGAGGCAGACCAAGAAGAAGGTGGCTACAAGATATTAAAGAAACCATGAATATGACCATCGACGAAGTGGGTGAACTGGCTAGAGACATTGAATTTCAGATGTGCTGCAAAGAGAGCAACGTCCTATAAAGGATACACACCTTGATGATGATTCATCCTTTAACTTGTCTATGTTATGTTATGTGATCGACGTCATGGCACATTGGGTATTCCCATGTGTGCTCTGTCCTCCGCTGCAGCAGCCATCCTAAAGTTCATTTGCTCACCGTACGCATGAGAAGTTGATAATATATCTTCTCTCTCTACCACGAAGACGACACTGTCTGGCATGTCCAAACTTAACGCCTAATTCTCGCACTCGTTCCAGTGTCTGAGACTAGCCCATATCACATAAATGAGAGCGTACTTCATTGATGACACCGGCTCTGTTCATACTTCTGCCCGCTTGAGTCGGGACATTGTTTGCAAGAAAGTCAGCACGCTCGTTAACCTGCACTCCAGCATGTCCAGGTACGTGTGTACAGCCACGTCATTTCCTTGAGATGTGATCTCCGAATGCTGTCCACACATTCCACAGTCAGACTTCCGGATTCAATCACTTGAAGCATATTCATTGAGTCTGATATGATAATCGTATGGGTTACCTGTTGCTCAGCTACCCATATCTTGTTTATTGATTGATAGGCCCATCATCATTGCACTTCGGGGAGTAACCACATGTGCTCCGATCTCTTTCTTGCACAGAAAAATCTCAGCTGCAGGGCACGAACTCCGTAGTACAGACGAGGGTCCCGGATATAATTTTGAAGATGGTGAAGATATTTTTGTAGGAAATTTATTTAAAAAAATTTTCGACTGAATTTTGCACGGGCTGCGGCTTTCCAGTCTGCTCTCGACTTTGAACTGCCAATGGGTATTTTACGTGCTCAAATTGAACACGGGGCCTACATTTTATCGTCCGTCTCCAATAGGACTAGAAACTATCTCATCTACACTGAGATCAGAGATCTTTGAAAAAATATACAGATAGCTCCACGAGGAAGTGAACCTGGTACATTTGTCACGAGAGACGAACACCTAACCTCTACGCTACAGATAACTTGTCTATGGTCCCATTAACCACAACCAACTTGTCTATGGTCCCATTAACCACAACCAACTGTCATGGTCCATTAACACGACCAACTTGTCTATGGTCCCATTAACCACGACCAACTTGTCTATGGTCCCATTAACACACCAACTTGTCTATGGTCACATTAACCACACCAACTTGTCTATGGTCACATTAACCACGACCAACTTGTCTATGGTCCCATTAACCACGACCAACTTGTCTATGGTCCCATTAACCACGACCAACTTGTCTATGGTCCCATTAACCACGACCAACTTGTCTATGGTCCCATTAACCACAACCAACTTGTCTATGGTCCATTAACCACAACCAACTTGTCTATGGTCACATTAACCACAACCAACTTGTCTATGGTCCCATTAACCACAACCAACTTGTCTATGGTCCCATTAACCACGACCAACTTGTCTATGGTCCCATTAACCACGACCAACTTGTCTATGGTCACATTAACCACGACCAACTTGTCTATGGTCCCATTAACCACGACCAACTTGTCTATGGTCCCATTAACCACGACCAACTTGTCTATGGTCACATTAACCACGACCAACTTGTCTATGGTCCCATTAACCACGACCAACTTGTCTATGGTCACATTAACCACGACCAACTTGTCTATGGTCCCATTAACCACGACCAACTTGTCTATGGTCACATTAACCACGACCAACTTGTCTATGGTCCCATTAACCACGACCAACTTGTCTATGGTCCCATTAACCACGACCAACTTGTCTATGGTCCCATTAACCACGACCAACTTGTCTATGGTCCCATTAACCACGACCAACTTGTCTATGGTCCCATTAACCACGACCAACTTGTCTATGGTCCCATTAACCACGACCAACTTGTCTATGGTCCCATTAACCACACCACTTGTCTATGGTCCATTAACCACGACCAACTTGTCTATGGTCCCATTAACCACGACCAACTTGTCTATGGTCCCATTAACCACGACCAACTTGTCTATGGTCCCATTAACCACGACCAACTTGTCTATGGTCCCATTAACCACGACCAACTTGTCTATGGTCCATTAACACGACCAACTTGTCTATGGTCCCATTAACCACGACCAACTTGTCTATGGTCCCATTAACCACGACCAACTTGTCTATGGTCCCATTAACCACGACCAACTTGTCTATGGTCACATTAACCACGACCAACTTGTCTATGAGGTCCATTCACACCAACGGTTGGTCACATTTAGCACGATACTTTGTCATGGAGTTCAAATTAACCGGTACATTATTGTCGTGGTCCATTAACCACGATCTATACTTGCTCTATGGTCCCATTAACCAACGCCCAAACTGTCTATGGTCCCATTAACCACGACCAACTTGTCTATGGTCCCATTAACCACGACCAACTTGTCTATGGTCCCATTAACCACGACCAACTTGTCTATGGTCCCATTAACCACAACCAACTTGTCTATGGTCCAATTAACCACGACCAACTTGTCTATGGTCCAATTAACCACGACCAACTTGTCTATGGTCCCATTAACCACGACCAACTTGTCTATGGTCCCATTAACCACAACCAACTTGTCTATGGTCCCATTAACCACAACCAACTTGTCTATGGTCCAATTAACCACGACCAACTTGTCTATGGTCCCATTAACCACGACCAACTTGTCTATGGTCACATTAACCACGACCAACTATATTTATCGAGAAGGTCGTGCATTAACCATATCCGATTGTTTTGTATAGCGAAATGGTTAGGTCACTCATATTTGTCCAATTGTTACCATTAGTAATGTTTATGTGAAGTGCAATGGATCTGATCACTACCCTGGACATGCGCAGTATGCAGCATCCTATAAAACTATCATAACGCTGAACGGGGTGACAGCTGTTATTTCGCGATCGTTAACAGGAATGTTGGAATAAATTAGAACAAATTAGTAAATAAGTTGAAACTGATATTAACATCACGCCATGACAGCCGCCATAGAATAGTGGTTTGTTTACGTACTTGCTTTGGTAGGCTAACTGTCCCGGTTCGACACATAGGTTCGAAATCCTCAGATAGAGTGACGATATTGCAATAACAATGTTTGATTGATTGATAGGACCGTCATTATTGCACTTTGGTGAGTAACCATACGTGCTCCGATCTCTTTCTTACACAGGAAGATCTCAGCTGCAGTACACGACCTCCATAGCAGCGGCGAGGATCCCGGATGTAATTTTGAAGATGGTGAAGATATTTTGTAGGAATTATTAATTTTAATATTTTCTAACAAATTTTGCCCAAACACCGGATTTCTAGCCTGCTCTTTTCCATTTTTAACTGCCAAGGGTTCTTCATATTAGTTAACGATAGCATCAAAGGCGGATCCATATTCGTATAGCAATGGGTGCCATGTATATAATTAATAAGGAATATAATTTGCATGGACTGCTAATCCCATGGATTGCTAATCCCATGGACTGCTAACCCCATGGACTGCTAATCCCATGGACTGCTAATCCCATGGACTGCTAATCCCATGGACTGCTAATCCCATGGACAGCTAAAATGGCTAATGCTGAGGTATTGAATGAGGTCAAGGCACAGAGAAAGCTTATTATTTGCTTATTTTTATTTTTTATTTATTTATTTTTTTCGATCCAGAAGTACTTGAGCTGAAAGCTCTTCGGCTCGGTGTCATGGACATCGTAACCCTTCGGTTCGGTGCCACGAACCCGTAAATCTGGGGAATCTGTGGCTTTTCTGCCAGTCCGTGGAGTTGAACCCGCACTCACAGAGGACTTATCACCCGTAGTCCAACGCACTACGAACACGCTGGGCAGGCGGGCAAGAGAAAGCTTATCAATATAAGAAAGCTACAGTCATCATTTTTCGGACATGTGATGAGAAAGGAAGGTTTAAAACACATTGTAACAACCGGTAAAATCGAGGGTCGACGAGACAGAGGAAGACAAAGAGAGACAATTTGGATAGCCTGACTTCATGGCTCGGCAGAGCGTCAACATCTGAGATGATAGCAAACACCAGAGACAGTACTTGGTGATCTAAATTAGGAGTACCTTAAAAGTCAGAGTAAGGCTCGCCTAAATGGCGAAAGACGCTGATGATTAGGAAAGCTAGAATTCACCGCACAAATCAGGCTGAGGTGTAATATTAGGCGCCCTTATTACGTCTGAATTCATACCAATATTAATTGTCCATGTGTTGTGCCACGCCTTTTCAATGACGTAGGCGAGTCCTTTTACTTATATAAGGACAAATAGACTTAATTATATACACACGCACATTTGCCCATCTGTAAACAGTGTATTGTCAATAGACAGTGTTGCGTGAAGAAAACACCCTGTTCAATAGTTGGAAACCAACTCTGAATTGCAGCTTATCAACTCAATACTTCAATCTTTATCAATGGGATTTTCTTTTCCACGATTTGTCCAGAAAAATTTGCTGCGTGTGAACGATAAAAAAAAACAAAAAAAAAAACCCCAAACTCATCACTATGTGCCGTCGTACATCTAAGGTTGACTCTAATACTCTGTCCCCCCTCTCCCTGCCTCTTTAACCAGGATTGGGCCCTCAACCAACTCATGCCACGTCTTTCTCTGTCTAGCTATCTCATGCAGCTCCCTCCAGCTCTTCTTTATATTGTTGATCTCTGTCCCCAATCCTCGCCTCCATGTATTTCTTGGCATCCCCTTCTTTCGCTGTACCTGCGGGTTCCGGGAAGGTCCCTTCTTGTTATATTCCCCCCCAGGCTGTCTCAAAGTGTGTCCTATCCAGCGCAATCGTCTTTTTTTAGCCTCTTGGTTCACTGGAATCTGTTTTGTTCTCTCCATAAGTTCCTCATTTGTGATCATATCATACCATCTCAGTCCCTCTATTTTGTCTTGTTCTCTCCATAAGTTTCTCATTTGTGACCCTATCATACCATCTCAGTCCCTCTATTTTGTCTTGTTCTCTCCATAAGTTTCTCATTTGTGACCCTATCATACCATCTCAGTCCCTCTATTATACGCAGACACCAGTTGATGAATGTTTACAATTTATGCGTTATTATTTTAGTAGTTCTCCATGACCCATACAGCGGAACTGCTTTAACTTATTATCGTCCAACCTGCTTCCTGTTCCCCTCCCAATTATATATCTATAATGCACCTTGCTCTCTTGCCCACAATTTCCCCCCTCAAATATGGTCTTTACCAATTTGTCATATTTTGTTAATAAAACAATAACTCAGAAACTGGTATCGATTAGCCCGTGTTATTATAGATTTGCTCACTTTCTGAATAGTTCGTTTCTGTGCTGTAGGCGACATGTGTTGATTTATCGAACCAGTTACACATACGCATATATCACACCACTCATCCGTGCCATTGAGGATGTTACATTCTTAAGTCCGATGTTCTCGCGTCTGTAGCGGTAGTAGCATGATCACAACCCAAGCGTACCTGGTTCACACTCCGCGACAGGCAGTTTAGAAGCAAATTCGTTTCCGTCGGATTTTTACGAAAGGTAAAAATAGACCCCACCGTTCAGTGGCAAACTACTGAACGTATAAGTAGTGTCTAGAAAATCAACGAATCGTTTACTGTGATTGATGGCTACGTCCTGTAAAGGATATGCCACGATTTTCGATCCAATAAAGGGTCAACATGCGAAGGATTGACATCATTGCACCGGGTTTCTCCATATGGCTCTGTCCCTGTCGGCAAAGATGAGCGTCATCTACCAAGAGCATTGCACAGAGAACGAACTTTGTAGCTCCGGCAACAATCCTAGAGATCTCATTAAAAAATTGCACATGTCTCGGTCCGAATTCAAACCCACAACTTTTAGTAGGACAGGCAAACGACAACTACTTGGCAATTGAGACCCCCTTACCACTTGGTATAAGTCAATGTATATATGGTTAAAACATTTGCCCTGCAAGAGATTTCTAACCTACTATTAGCTACTTTACGCTGCCATTGTTTTATTATTAGAGCGTTCTTGAAAATGGGATTTATATTTTATCGTCCGTCTTCAAACAAACGGGTTTAAAGGAAAATAATTGACTTCATTGCACGGGATTTACCCCATATGGCTCGGTCCCACTCCATGGAAATGACACACTATCTCCCGAGAGTATTGCACAAAGCACGAACTCCGTAGCTCCAGCAACAATCCTTAGGAGCCTTGGGAAAAATAAACTCCTGAACAGAACAGCGAGGTGGGATTCAAACTCACGACCTTCGGAACGGAAAGCAAGGACCTAACCACTTAGCCACAGGAAAATCTCCGATAGGACTGAACATTACATTGAGTTTCATGGATCCTTGAGAAAATAATTATATCGTTCCACGCGTGAAACGAACCGAATACGTTTGAAGGGAGAAGCGAGCACCCTACCTCAGTGACACGAAGATTTCATTATAATAATTCATATCTTACCGTTATACGTTACATAGGGCCTGCAAGCATTTCTCGATACCGCTCTATCCTGGACATCTCGCATAATCTCCTCCATGGAACTGAATCCGATATTTCTTACCTCTCTCATCAAAGTTCGTTTTAGGGTCTCCTTACGTCATCCTCTCTTTCTTGAACCCTCTGCATTCCACTTCAATGTCTGCTTTGAAATTCTTTGATCATTTCTTCTCAAAGTGTTTTCCAACATATCTCCATCTTCTTCTTATAACGTTGTTACTAAGTGGTTCATCAGACATTTCTCTGATTTCATCACTTCTCCTGAATTCGTTCCATTTTATGTTCATTATTTTCGCAGACATTTATTTTCAAATGCATTCAACTTTCTATATCTTTAGTCATTTTCCAACTCTCGTTTTGAGTATGTCACTTGAGATTGATAACTATAATGCAGTTCCATATTTTATTTAGACTTTAAAAGCTGATGTTGCTTTGACAATTCTAGCATAATTTCTATTTTTTAACAAGTCCACATTGGTAGAAAGAAAATCAAGTAAGTAACATAGTTCGGGTCTCCGTTATAAAAGTATGAGAACTCCAAACTGAGCACTTATCCTAGATAATAGTTTCACAGTTTGTGATCGTGGTAAACGATATTTATCAGATTTATGTGCTTGTTATATTCTGTTGACTTTCGTACATTCATGTCCTACAACTTTCTCAATGATTTATTCTGTTATCAGCACAGATCAAATCCTTGTTATCATATATATATATATATCAACAGCTATAACTCCCTGTATAGTGTCGAGTTATATTTAGAACATTGAACGTTTATTGGTGCTATATATAGTTTATCATCATCACCATCAGGTGCCGTTTAGGGTTCGAATGCGGTAATGTCCTCCGTAATACCGTAGAGTTTGGTTTCTTCTGTGATGTGAGATGGTCATAGCTGGTGCCTCAATGATGTATAAGTTAGGGCCTCTATGACGAAGTGGTTAAAACGTTTGCCTGTCGTTCTGAATATTGTTGGTTCGAATCCGTACCGAGTCATGTGTGCAATTTTTTTAATGATATGCCTTGGATTGTTGCTGGAGCTACATAGTTCGTGCTTTGTGTAACACTCGGTAGATGGCGTGCCATTTATGCCCACAGGGACGGGGCCATATGGGAAAACCCGGTGTAATGAAGTCAATTTTTCGCCTTTAGTCTCTTTTAAGAGAGACATTCCGATGGAGTTATTCGGACAACGTTCTTGTACAAGACTGACTAATAAATATTGATTAGGACAACGTTCTTGTACAAGACAGACTAATGGATAATGATTAGGACAACGTTCTTGTACAAGACAGACTAATGGATAATGATTAGGACAACGTTCTTGTACAAGACAGACTAATGGATAATGATTAGGACAACGTTCTTGTACAAGACAGACTAATGAATATTGATTAGGACAACGTTCTTGTACAAGACGACTAATAGATAATGATTAGGACAACGTTCTTGTACAAGACTGACTAATAAATATTGATTAGGAGAACGTTCTTGTACAAGACAGACTAATAGATAATGATTAGGACAACGTTCTTGTACAAGACAGACTAATGAATATTGATTAGGACAACGTTCTTGTACAAGACTGACTAATGGATAATGATTAGGAGAACGTTCTTGTACAAGACAGACTAATAGATAATGATTAGTACAACGTTCTTGTACAAGACAACTAATGGATAATGATCGATCAACGTTCTTGTACAAGACTGACTAATTAATTTGAGAAGCGTTCTTGTCAAGACTGCTTGGATAAGATTGGAATCGTTCTTCGTCAGCACTGACACTAAATCTGGGAAACGTTCTTTTCCCACCAGAAGACTAATAGAGATGATTAGTCAACCTGTAAGCACAAGTGATATGATCCGCTCAACGTTCTTACAAGACAGACTAATAGATAATGATTGTACAACGTTCTTGTACAAGACATACTAATAATATTGATTAGGACAACGTTCTTGTACAAGACGACTAATGGATAATGATTCGGACAACGTTCTTGTACAAGACACTAATAGATAATGATTAGTACAACGTTCTTGTACAAGAAATAAAAAATAATGATTAGACAACGTTCTTGTACAAGACAGACTAATAGATAATGATTAGTACAACGTTCTTGTACAAGAAGATAATAATGATTGTCAACGTTCTTGTACAATAAATAGATAATGATTAGTACAGGTCGCAATATGTTGCAATAAAAATAATATAGATATTTGCTGTACATTACTTTATCTTACAATATATGACGGTGAACCAATCCAGACTCCCGTGTGTTGCCGGAGCTTGCAAGGGGAGCAAATAATAGTAACACTGCGACCTACAAAGTTTGTCGTAAGAGGCGATTGAGGTAGAGGTCTAGGGAAGCCACCCTAATAAATAAAAAGCGTCGCAGAAATAGGATGTGCTGGCCTACTTGTAGGCGCATAACTGGCACAACGTACAATCGCTCTTAGGCTAGATCACATACAAATCACAAAGAGTGGTTTAACAAGTGGTCGATATGGAAGCATTCGAAGAAGAAGAAGAACCAATCCAACGATTTAAGGAGTTTGGAATTACGCGTTGTACATGTAGAGCTTGAGGGGCAGAGAGAGGGAGAGGAGTGTGTTCCACCAGCATGCCACAGGAACCATCAGTATGCATAATATTCGATATCTGTTGGGGAGACTGAGCACCTATGGGTCTGCCCAGAGTGCTGTGACGTCAGTTCAGTAACCAATAACCAAGCAATAGAAATAATATAGATGACTGCAAATACAAAAACAGAACGACAAGGTCCAGATTCGAACTCGTAATCTTCAGAACGCAAGACAGACGCTTAATTAACCGCTTCGACACAGATACCTCATCATTTCTAGGCCACATTGGCATCGTCCCGTGTTACATACAGTACAGTGATCTAACACACACGTGCTATGTGATTCAGGGACACACACTATATCATTTTCTAGAGCTGTGTTTAAAAAAAAAAATTAAGAATGGTTTTACACATGAACCCTGCAACGTTATCTATAATTTTGTTTTGCAGACGTTGTAATATAATGTACATAGGCGAAACTGACAAGAGACTTGGTGACCGCTTATGTCAATATTGTAGTGTTGCACGATATATACCATTGCTCTTTGACTAATGTAGTCACCTACTAGTACTGACCATCTAGGTCAGCGTTTCTCTAAGAGTGGTGTGCGCGCCATGAGGTGGAAGGGATTGTGAATAATTTGGCAGACACATTAGAAAATGATTATATCACTGATAAGGTTTTTTTAAAAATGACAATCGTTTGCCATAAATAGCAGTTGATGGTTATGTGTGTATTACATTCCATCTTCTGGCATCTCCTGCAAACCCTGCTTGATTCCAAGCGTATGGACTTTGTCTTTTCTTTGGGTGAGACAGTAGGACAGAGATGAAGGTTTGTGCACAATGGGCAAGACAAATTCCTCATATCAGCTGTACACGCTAGGCATAAAAGATATATATATATATATATATATAAACTGCCGTTACTGTCTGTAGTACCACTTTTAAGGGCGGTGTAGGACAGGTGGAACGATATCCTGAGGAATTTAATGGCCACATGGCTATTGCAGTCGCAGTGAAGCTGTTCAGGTTATGATTTGTCTTTTATGCACACAACAGAAAAAAACATTGGCCGCACCGTGGATTGAACACAAGTCTCCCGCATGGAAGCCGCGCTCTAATCCATTCGGCCAGATGCTCCTCATATATATATGTATATGTATATATATATATATATAATCTATAATCATTGAAAAGAGTAGCATTACAAACAGTGTTATGTGCTATCTCTGTGTCTATTTTATTTGTAGCATTACAAACAGTGTTATGTGCTATCTCTGTGTCTATTTTATTTGTAGCATTACAAACAGTGTTATGTGCTATCTCTGTGTCTATTTTATTTGTAGCATTACAAACAGTGTTATGTGCTATCTCTGTGTCTATTTTATTTGATATATATATTACATTCATTTTTTTCTGAATTTGTTTGACTATTGTACACGTGGGATTAAATGATTTGAGGTGTTGAGATGTGGTATTGTATAACGGGGAACACTTAATAAGGAAAGCATGCATTCACGCAAAAATCAGCCAGAAGCGCAATACTAGGCGTCCTGACTATGCATGAATTTATAGCGGGCGAACGCAGAAGAAGAAAAAGATAGGGCATGATAAAGAAATATATTGAGAAACGCTGATCTAGGTGTTTGTGACATCCAGGTCACAGCCACCCTATCGGGTTTCTCTGATTATTGGAATCGATTTGTAACCTGAAAATCGTTTGATATATTTGTATAGTACCTTGCTGAGTTACACTTACATTCCTATGTTTCATGTTTTAGTAAGTCAAGTGTGGTGTAGCTGGTGTAGACAGGAACACTATGCTGATAGCCAAAGAGGAATAGTCAACCAACAAAGAACCGGGGTTGTTAGTCGTCACACACTTTGAGAGACATACTGAAGGGGAGATCGGAGCACTTATACTGAGGGGGAGATTTGAGCACTTATGGACTAATTAGTTCGACGTGCAGGGATGATGATCCGACGACTAAACTAACTGTTTTAGTTATAGTTCTGATGCCTTTCTCATACACACACACATATATAAATATATATGATATATATCTTCTTATTTTGTCGTCACATTGTTACCAGGTTGTTGCCCATTGCCGTGGTTTTCTGTTTTTGTCTTGTGCTGCTCTAGTGGCTTGGGTGATAGTTATTTTTGCTTTTGAAAGATTCTGCTATGCCATCTAATCATCTTTTCTTGGTCTTCCTCTCGCCTTCTTTTGTGATGTTCTATTGTAGAATACTCTGTATACAGTATAATTCTAGTAGAGTTTGGTTGCATTCTTATTAAGTAAACGGAGTCCTGAATGACTAATGGAGGGCAGCAGTAACGGCCTCAGCCTCCATTCTCATACTGGAAGTAGTTGTCCCGTATACTCCATTTCGCACTGTAACAACCCTACCATGCGCGTTAGTCAAGAAATCGTATCTTATATCTTAGTTATAACCTCTCTGTTCGGTCACGTACTTCAGAATGAAAGAATAAGAAGGAGGGAGAAATATACACACCTAAAGTTGTAAAGCCGAAATGTGTAGAAGAACATTCGCAACATCAAGTACGTGGCAAGGAATGAGTTATTCATTCCGCGTGATAAACCTTGCACGTGATTCGTATACTTAAGGTGAAGGACATTTTTGTTACGCGTTATGAAGATATCTGAGTTTAGAAAAATTTGTGTGTGTGTGTAATTTTGTTTTGTTTTTCACTGTCAGTGTTAAAAATATATATGGGAGATATTTAAACAGGATTAAGTGTTATATAAATGTGAATTTCCTACAATTTTTTTTAAAATATTATCATCATCAGGTGCCGTACCGCCTGATCATGGATCTCCATAAATCTCTGTCCCTGGTTTTTGCTATTATCTCAGATGTTGACGCTCTTCCGTGCCATGAAGTCAGGCTGTCCAAAATTTTTTCGCTGTCTTTCTCTGTCTCGTCTCCCCTCGATTTTACCGGTTGTTACAATGTGTTCTAAACCTCCTCTCATCATCACCACATGTCCGAACAATGATGACTGCCTCTTTCGTATATTGATGATATGGTTGGTCTGTGTCTTGACCTCATTCAGCACCTCCACATTAGTCATTTTAGCAGCTCGTGGGATTCTCATTATTCTTCTGTAAAATCATATCTCTGTGGCCCTCAGAGATTTTTCGATCTGTTTACTCATTGTCCATGTCTCGCATCCGAATGTCTGTATTAATCTATGTAGCACTGTATAACTCTCATTCTGATCTCAACTGACAATGACTTGTTGCATATAATACTTCTAATTTTCTGAGACATTGCTTTCGCCAATTTTGACATATAATTGAAATATTGAGACCGTGTTACTGATAGGTTGAATTTATGTTTTGTTACCACATCGATGATTGGCTGAAATCTATCTCCAACAATGGCAGCACACTAGGGATTTTTAATGGAGATTCAGACATACTACGTCATGGAATAAGAATGGACATTTAATTAGAATGGACTACAACCAACCACCAATAACAGTATACAATAAAAAGAGATCAGGTACTAGAACTAAGGGAAGACCAAGAAAAGACGGATAAACAATATCAAGATCATGCTAAATAAACACAAATGTGACTCATCTGGAACTGGAATGTAAATTAAAGGTGACACCCATATGCTTAACGACAAGAGTCGACAACCAATTTCATCATCCACCCAGAGAGAAAAACAATAGACGTCATGGAAAGGGACAGCAATATTATCTTATGGGAAATATTAGGAAAGGGACAGCAAAATTATCTTATGGATAATCATGATCATACTTGGTAATGATCTCCTCACCTATCACATGCATGGTTCCTTGGTCAGCACCCCAGGCAAGCAACCATTTTGTCTGACTGGCTGAACAATGTAGGGGGAATTTGAGAAATTCTACTTAACCTTTCCAGATCCTTATTTTCCCATCCCCACGTCCATCTAGTAAGACCACAGTTTACTGTAGCTTGTAAAAGTGTTGATGTCAGGCGCATCCAGCCTAGAGGTGCACTACAAAAATCAGGATAACATGCAATACTGCATTGAAAATATGTCTATATGTTTGAAACGTTTGGGCACTCTCCTTTGTGATGGACACAAAACAGGTGTAGTGTTTGTTTTCTACTTTGAAAGGACCCAGAGATGTAATGTCTACGCAGAATGCCGGGAGTATCAAGAAGAGACCAGTTTAGAAATGAAGACATCAGGAAAAAAGTAGGTACACCATCAGTAATGAACTTCATCAAGAAATAACAAATTAAATGGTTCGGCCCCATAAGCAAATTACCAACAGACAGTGCACCTCTAAGAGCAATGTTACTCCGATAGAGTGGATACAAAGCAAAAGGAAGTCCATGCAAAAGGTGGGCCTCAGAAATAACAGGCAATGAAAGACACTATTTATGAAGCGCACACAAAAGCCTGTTCTAGAAATCTTTTCTTATCCTAACGCTGTTGAGGCAAAACAAGATTAGAGAAAAGAAAAAAGAAGAACCAACCCCATGTACCTGATGTCCTTCTCATTTGAACCTACACCTGGACCCTCTCCTTCCTCTGCTCTCTCTCTCACATACACACCCATATTCTTTCAGTCAATATTTCATTTCATTGTTCAGGGAAGATGACTTGTCCAGCCAGTGTATCATACAGATGGATGGTAACAAGACCAGGATTACCAACCCCAAGGTGAGAAATAGAAGATGAAAGCAGAGTCAATATATACAACTTTTAACTACATAAAGATAGTTATAAGGGGTCTGGCGTAGGGGTTAGGTGCTCGTGCCAAAGGGACCAGGTTTGCTCCCTCATGGAGCCATCTGGATATTTTTCCAGAGATCCCTGATCTCAATGTAGGTGAGATTTAGTTCCTAGTCCTATCGGAGATGGATGATAAAACGTAGGTCCCGAGTTCAATTTGAGCATGTAAAAGAACCCATGTCAGTTCAAAATTGAGAAGAGCAGGCTGGAAAGCCACTGCCGGGCAAAATTTATTAGAAAAGATTTAAAATAAAATTTCTACAAAAATATCTTCAAAATTACACGGGGACCATTGCTGGTGCTACATAGTTATTGCACTGCGGTTGAGATCTTTTGGTGTAAGAAAAAGATAGAAGCACGTATGGTTACTCACCGAAGTGCAATGATGATGGTCCTATCAATCAATCAATTAAAGATAATTATAATTTTAAATAAGATGATATAGACTTCATCATCATCAAGTTCCATGCCCACTTGCGAAGGTTATCATGTTCTTCCACAATTCTGTTTCTTGTTCTAGCTATGAGTTCTAATACTTGCTTTTGCCTGCTTCCATGATGTTAAGATATCTGTAATTTTGTTCCCTATGTTCACCTCTATCTCTCTTCCCCTGTATCTTTTCCATTGTCACAATGTACTCAAACCCATCTCTTCCCATATCATGTCCAAAGAATGTTGATTGTTTTTTTCTGACACGTTTTAAATGCAATCTGTTCTCATCTGCTGGTTGGAGAACATTATTATTTGTCATCTTTTCTGTCCATGATATTCTCATCATTCGCCTCCTGTCTTCTTTCTTTTGTCGTCACACTGTTACCAAGTTGTTGCCATGTGTCATGGTCTTCTATTTTTGTCTTGCGCTGTTCTAGTGGCTTAGGTGATAGTTATTTTTACTTTTTGACAGTATTCTGTTATGCCTTCTATCCATCTTTTTAAAGGCCTTCCTATCGACTTCTTTCCTGATGTTCTGTTGTAGAAGACTGTATACATTGGAGTTTGGTTGCATTCTAGATTCACATTTCTGTAGCTTCTAATAATTTACTCTTATTTGGATAGAGAATTACTGATAAACTAAATGAACCGGTACATATTGTCTGTCTGCATACCTCTCAAGTCGACAAAGGTCCGCCTGCATGGCCAGGGACACCAGTCAAATGATAAAGCAGACTTTTACTACAAAATTTGTCAGTAGCGCCATATTAGGTGTAATGGCTAATACATTGCGGGCGAATGCAGAAGAATAAGAATCTGTCTGCATAACATAATTTTTTCTTTTTATTATCGTGATCTGTAATATTCTTTATTGGTTTGGATATCTTTTTTCTGCTTTGTTTTTGTTCAGTCAAGATTTATGTTGAAAATAAAGGTACTTCTGTAGTATCACAAATTTCTCAATTAACTGTAATAAATACTGTTTTTCTGAATGGAAGACTAACCAACAAAATACAACAAAGATGCAGTTAAGTAAATCAGAATCATAAGACAAATGGCACCAATTAAAAAACATGAACACTTTAAGTATCATTTTTCAGCATGATCTAAAACCTGTACTGTGACATCAAACAACAGAAGAAAACTAGTCACAACAGAGATGAAGTGTCTACACAGAATGCTTGGAGTATCAAGAAGAGACCGGTTTAGAAATAAAGTCTGTGGATAAGTGGTTAAGCCCTTTGCCTTGTGAGTCGAAGGTCGTGGTTCGAATCCGGACCGCGCCATTCTGTTCACAAGTGCAGTTTTTTTCCAGAGACCCTATGATTGTTGCTGGAACTACGGAGTTCGCGCTTTGTGCAATACTCTCGGCAGGTGGCGTGCCATTTCTGTGGAGAGGGACCGAGCCATATGGGGTAAAATCCGGTGCAATGAAGTCAATCCTTCGACTTTTAAAACCTTTAAACATACTTGCAATCATAACAGTTTTAGCATTGCCGCCCAAGCTGTCCTTGAGAAGCCAGGTCAGAACAGTAGTACATCTGGTTCGATTCTCATTAGGTGACTTTCCTCCTTCTCATGATGTCTGTTTCTTTGACTTTTCCTTTCTCATCCTTATTTTCATTTTTCAACAGATTCCAGAACATAAAGGAGAGGAGACTCAGCAGGAACATCTCAAGGTCAGGAGTTCACATTTGACCATTCCTTCTGGTCGCTGGATACCAATGATAGCCATTTTGTTTCACAAGAACAGGTTTGATATGGATTTTATATCGTAGTTGATTACTGATTCATTATTATAGCAGGTCATTATTGATCGTATATTCTTGTTCTTCTACTTTTGTCATCACACTGTTACCGGGTAGTTGGCCAGTGTCATGGTTTTCTGTTTTTGTCTTGTGCTGCTCTAGTGGCTTGGGTGATAGTTATTTTTGCTTTTGACAGAATTCTAATAATGCATCTATCCATATTTTTTCATGGTCTACTGCTCACCTTCGTTCCTGATGTTCTGTTGTAGAAGACTATACATTGGAGTTTGGTTGCATGATTGCTTTTATAGCATAGACATTTCACAAGACAGTGGAAAAACATATATGTGCTTTGAATATGTTTCGCCCATGTCTTGTTGGGTCCCAAGGAGCAAAGAATAGTAACTCTGTGACCTACAAGGCATGGCATAAGAGTTGACTGAGGTAGCAACCTAGAGAAGCTACCCTAGTAAATAAAAAGAGTAGCTGAAATCGGATGTGCTGGCCCTACTTGTAGACGCATAACTGGCACAACATACAATCACTCTTAGGCTTAAGTAAAGTAGTAAAGGAACCCTTTAATACCTCGTGGTATATAGGTCAATACAGTGTTAGGCCTGTATTTTTCATTGACCGTCGGCACACGATCGGTGATGTGGTCAGCATCACGCCGGCCGCCTTTGCTTTCCCAGAGCATGTCTGGTACCCAATTGAGGCTGGGTCGACCTGAGAGCCGTCGCGATCGGGAAAAATTCCACGCGCATTGCGGGAGCTGAACCCAGACCACCAGCCTTGCGGAAGCGAGTTCACTAACAATACGCTAACAGCTGGCTCACTTGTAGCAGATACTACAAATACAAGAGTGGCTTAAAAGTCATAAAGGAACCTTTAATAGAAGATATAAGTTTGACAGAAGACTCCTCAGTATATCACTGACAGAAGAGAAAAAATAGATCTATCCAGAAAGAACTTAAAATGAAAGAAAACTGGCTGATGCTACAGATAAAAATGTTAAAATTGAAGTATTTTGGATATATAAATAGATATGAAGGAATGGTGGGAAGAGCATTATGTAAATATGCTTCCCAGCAGAGAGGAGAAGAAGGAAACCACAGAGAAGATGGATTCAGGATGTGATTGATCAGGACATTTGACATAAGAGAGAGGGAAATTCCAAAGGACTTTTAGGGTTGCAAAGTTCTGCTCAGAGCCAGCTATATGATGATGATGATCCCTGACATTGAACACTAATGCTGAAGGCTGCAAAATAGAAAGGAATATGAAGAATTCTTGTAGAAGTTTCATGTGCCTCAGGATGTGACAAGATTGAAGTAAGTAAGTATGTAGTGTTTCATTAGGACATTAGGAACATTTGAATATTAGAACATTTGAATATTAGAACATTTGAATATTAGAACATTTGAATATTCATCATCAAGTAGCTTGTCCCATTCGGAAGCTAGCTCCCATGACATCAGTCCTAAAAAACTCTCTGTTCTGTGCAAGGTGACTGGCGCCAGCTGCAGTCATTCTCAGATCATCAATGGGATCTTGCACCCATCGTCTTCTAGGTCTCATTCTTCTTCCAGGCACCATTCCTTCCAAAATTATCTTCTCTAAACACTCATGTCCTTTGAATATTAGAACCTTTGAATATTAGAACATTAGGAATATTTGAGTATAAAGAACATAAGAAACATAGCAACTTTGATCCACCCACAGGTGTTTGGAGCTTTGGGCGAAGATGTTGTGACTTCAGCATTTGATGGATACAATGTCTGCATCTTTGCCTATGGGCAAACAGGTTCAGGCAAGACTCATACTATGATGGGGTATGAGGTAAGTGAATGTAAGACTGGAACTACCTGACATGTTTTGTAATCGCCTGAAATCAATTGTTTATATCTGCAAGGTTATCTCTCGTATAAGGGGGTCTCTGTGGCTTAGCGGTTGAGCCCTCACCTTGCGATCCAAAGGTTGTGGGTTTGAATCCAGACCGCACCGTTCTGTTCACAATTGCGTTTTTTTCCAGAGATCCATAGGATTGTTGCCAGATCTGCGGAGTTCATATGTTGTGCAGTACTATCGGCAGGTAGCGTGCCATTTATGCGGAGAGGGACCGAGCCCTATAGGGTAAAACCCAGTGCAATGAAGTCACTCCTTCAACTTTAAAACCCCTTTAAACCCTTTTATAAACTTCACTGTCTTTTGTACATTACACAGAGCAGGTCTATGCAGTTTTATTTCCAGTGGCAGTCGTGAAGTATGTGATCTTCAGACTGTGGTGTCTGTCTTCCATTGCTACACATGGCTGATTTAGTGGCTGGCTATTCGGAGTCTCTGTACAGATCAATACTTGAGGATCTAAACTACAAGTACCTCTAGTAGGAGAAGACACACCTTTATGCCGGGGCACTGATAAAAGGAAAGCAAGCCTTCATGCAAAAATCAGCCAGGTGCCCTGATTATGCCTGATTTCATAGCACATGAATGCAAGAAGAAGAAGAAGTAAGTCTCTGTGGTGGGGTCAAGAAAGTTGCCTTGTGTTCCAAAGGTAATATGATGAGTTTGGGCATCTTTGGTCAGTTTGCAAGTGCATTTTTTTCAGGTTGTTGTAGAAAATATTTAAGAAGAATCCTGCAAATTTCTGGCCAAAAACAATAGCAGATGAAGAGCTTTTAAATGAACAAACTGTGCATCACTGGAGACCAACATTAAAAGACGAAGATGGATTGGACATATATGTCGTATGCCAGTAGAAACATTGGCTAGAACAGCTCTCCGATGGACAACAGGGGGGAAAAGAAGGCATGGGCATCCAAAGGAAAGATGGAGAAGAACTTTGGAAAGAGAATTGAAAGATAGTGGCCGGACATGTAAAACAATTGGTAGAAAGGCGACAGAACGACAGTGGAAATCTCTTATAGAAGCCTTATGTGTCAAAGCGGGCACAAAGAGGATATAGATAGGTAGATAGATAAATAGTTGTAGATTAGTAGAAGATCCTTGCTGTGCTAGATTCATTTCCTAATCTGACATATTGATTATCTGCTGCTTTAATAATTCAGAAGTTTGAGACATTGTCGTTTTATTTACAATCATCTTTACGTTTGTTAGATTTGTTCTCCATTATTTGTTTACAGAATGACGTTGGACTTATACCTAGATTCTGCAACGTGAGTAGACATTGTGTGACTTAATGTTAGATTATTTCATAGATGCATTTACCAGATTTTAAAAATATTTGTCATGCCACTACATGGTTGTTTTAGTAAATGATTCAAGTAATAGTGGCGAACTCTAACCAGACTGCAAGAAACATCAAATGTGGTGTAGCTAAAGAAAAACACTATACTGGTAGCCATAGTAGAATAGTAAACCAACAAAGAACCAATGTCCTTAGTTGCCACATGCTGAGACATACTGAGGAGGAGATCGGACCACTTATGGACTAATTATACCAAACTTGGCTTTAGACAACAGCACCGGAAGAACACTTGCTTTGTCCACTTTCAATTCAGTCTCCAGACTTAAGCCTCTTCTTTTCTAGACTTTGGCATATAGTCTTCCAAGGGTAGAGTAGGCTTGTTGGAATAGTCAATATTGATGTCCATGGAAATTGTGCTGCCAAGCTACGTAAACCTGTCCACTGTTTTCATTGTCCAAACACTGTCTTTGATGTTTGGCTCCCCATGGTTTGTTACAGGAACTGACTAGCACATAACTTAAGTTTTCTTCATAAAGGAATCAAGTTATAGCAAAGTTCATTGTTCATTTGAGGATCATCGCACATCGGACATGTCCATAATTGCTCCAATCTCTTCCCAAGCATGTAATTTCAATGTGTTTAGACTAATAACTCCCCATTCTGTGTTCGTTGATGTATCTACTGGGTTTCTTTATGGTTTTCCCTGTCTTGCCACACTTATCGGTATGCATAACTTGTGCAACTGAGATAGAGAATACCCTTTATCTTCTTCGTTGGAATATAGTAGGGTTGAAGAGGTTGATGGATAAATAT
The DNA here is from genome assembly GCA_020796225.1 of Arion vulgaris. Lineage (NCBI taxonomy): Eukaryota > Metazoa > Mollusca > Gastropoda > Stylommatophora > Arionidae > Arion > Arion vulgaris. The sequence goes on from CM036754.1 coordinate 43,436,422, forward strand.
CGTCAAAAAAATACTTTGACAGCTGAACTCACAACAACTTCACTAACATGCCTAGCCACGATGCCCCTCGGCATAAATGGCTAGATGTTATATGTACATATAGATTAGCATTTCCCAAAGTGAGCGGTACAGCCCTCCAGTGGGCGCTGAAGCGTTCTAGGTGGAGCGATAGTGGGTTCAGAAGAATTTGAGGGGTGTTCAGGCAATTAGGGGTCGGTGGCTCTTTAAAGAAGAAATTAATAGTAAATAGTTTAAAATAAATTATTTTCATGATTTTGCGATGGAATAATCATTTAAAATTTGAATTCTGCATTTAAATTCATCTTATGCCCGTCTAACACGATCCATTTTTCGATCACTTTTCTATTTCATGCATATAATCATTTGAAAATTGACCATGTGTGACAGTAATATATATCAATTTTCTATGTCAAAGGGAAAAAAGAGCATGTATATGTATATGTGGGGAGCGTTGGCAAACTGTTATAATGTGGAGGGGCATTACAAAGTTTATGTTGTGCAAAGTGGGTGAAGGGCCAAAACAAATTTGGGATCTATGATATAGATGATACATGTTGACTGTCGCATTAATTGCAGCCATCTTCTTTTTGTTACAGGCTTTGTTCTCACGGCTACATGACAGTAGTACTGCATCTTACCAGATACATGTCAGGTTTGTTTATTTGATTGAATAAATTGATTCTTCTTCTTTTGTTGTCACACTGCTACCGGGTTGTTGCCCAGTGTCGTGGTTTTCTGTTTTTGTCTTGCGCTGTTCTGGTGGCTTGTGTGATTGTTATCTTTGCTCTTTCACAGGATTCTGCTACGCCATCTAACCATCTTTTCCGTGGTCTTCCTCTTGCCTTCTTTCCCCATGTTCTGTTGTAGAAGACTGTATACTGTGGAGTTTGGATGACTTCTTATTAAGTGGCCAAACCACTTCATTCTTTGTTTATCTATGTAATTCAAGCACGGTTTTGTGCCAACTTTCTTTCTTATGCTGATGTTGGTGATTCTGTCTTTTCTTGTGTTGTTGGTAACTTTTGCAGGCAACGCATTTCACATGTAGTTATTTTTTGTGACTGCGCTTTGCTCAATGTCCATGTTAAATTGATTAACCAACAATAAGCAGTAAAGAATGTAGAGAGCAGACAGGCTCTGCCACCATATCAGGAGGTCAGCCAATGGATAGAGCTGACCTTCTGAATCTGAACGCTCTCATAGAGTGTAGCCTCAAAGAGGACTTGCATTTAAACCAATCCACATCAACTGCTAGATTGCAAGAGCTGGGATTGAAGATTGGATTGGCCAGAAAAGAAAAGCACAACAGGTATATGAGTAGGCTCATCAATCAACATCGAACTGGATACGGTCAGTCGTTGGACGCTGTTGGAGATATTACGAAGGAGATCGGAGCACCTATGGACATGTCTGGAGTGCAATGAAGATGTTCCAAACTGAAACTTAACTGAATTGAAAGCAGAAAAGAACATTATCAGATGCCATGGATGTACAAACTGAAAGGGACTCTGCATCAAAGTGTCATTTCATCCTTTTTTTTAAAAAACCATTTTCCAATACTGTTTATTTTAATCATCATAAAGTAGTTGCCTCCAACATGTTTCGTACTTTGGGGTCTCTATGTTGATGTGGTTAAGATGTTTGCCTGTCGTTCTGTTGTTGGCTCGAATCCGAATCTAGCTACATGTGCAATTTTTTTCATGAGATCCCTAGGATTGTTATTGAATCTATAGAGTTTGTTCTTTGTTCAACACATTCAGTAGATGGCATGTCATTTCTGCAGACAGGAATGAAGACATATGAGGAAACCCAGTGTAATGAAGTCAATCTTTCGCCTTTAGACCATTTGAAAAATATTTTCCTTTTCAGATGATAATGATGATAACAATAACCAGTTTTACCGGGAAATGTTATCAGTCTGTTACCACTTGGTACGGAAGAAAAATCTCGTCCTTCATCTCTGGTTTCCGGATGCCTCTTATGTCATTTCATATTTTTGTGTTTTCATATTTTGCGTTGTTCCATATTTTTTCTCCATATTTTGTGGTTTCATATTGCGTGATTGCATATTGCGGAATTTCATATTCCATTGTTTCATATTTCATGTCAGATATGTAATTTTGCTGTACGATTACCATTATTGTATGTATCATATGAAATCAGTTATCTGGAAATTTACAACGAAAAAGTGAGAGACCTTCTCAGAGCCTCCAGTACAGACTCAAGCAAGTCTATTCATAATCTGAGGGTGAGAGAACATCCCAGAGATGGACCGTATGTCCAGGGTAAGAGGTTATGATCATTAAGAGACAGGGGGAAATTGTTTGGATGTATGTAAGTGTGGGATTTTAGGCTGTATGGAAAGTGTGGATTGTATGAGTGTGGGCTTTGACATAGGTGTAGCTTGGATTGTATGAGTGTATGCTTTCACATAGGTGTAGCTTGGATTCTATGAGTGTAGGCTTTCACATAGGTGTAGCTTGGATTGTATGAGTGTGGACTTTGACATAGGTGTAGCTTGGTTTCTATAGGCGTGGGCTTTGTCATAGTTAGTTGAATTAGGAATCGCCCGAGTGGTTACCAGGGCCCAAATTGGGATGTAAAGAATAGAACCTCTGTTACCTGGCACGCATGTCGTAAGAAGCGACTATGGAGGTGGGGCTAGCCACCCCATACCTTAAAAAACACTAGATGGCTACAGAACGGAGAGCGAACCGAGTAAACGCTGGCTTAAACCGGACACATCGCCGAAGGATAAGCACCAGAGCTCCAAATGGTGCTGAAGATGTGACGTAAAACACACCAATGCTAAGGCTGCATGGATCAGATTTCCACATGAATAGAATTTATGAGGAGATCTGGTACACCGGTCTGGGAGGTGATCGCGCATGAGAGAGAGGAATTATAAGAACCCCAGGGAAAGTAGCGTCGCCAATGAATATGGTAAATAAATAGACAATAATCGTGTATTTATTGTCTCTGGAAAAAGCAATTACCAAACACATAATTCGAACCACAAACCTTTGTTTCTCATGGCACCCATTGCCTAGCTCTGCAGATAAACATTTTTAGAGTACAACCGCTAGCTCTCCAGTTTGTTATTTAAGTGTGGGTTTGTGTTATAGTAGACAAGAGGAAGACAATGTTATACACAGGAAAGAAACATCAAGAGGAGAACTGCTTACACAGTGTTGGCAGGAAAATGAGAATACTATCATACAAAAGAGGCAACGGAGATAGATTGAAAATGTGTTATGCATGGAGATGAACTTTATCATGAAAAATGCACGGAGATGAACACCAGAAAATCACCTGGAGGGGAACAGTAGAACAAGAACTGAAAGAAATTAATCATAGCTGGAACACAATACAGTAGACGACCAAGAACAGAGAAGAATTGTGTAATTTTGTTGCAACCCTAAGCATCAATAGCATCGCAACTAGAAGAGAAACAGTATGTTTTTAGTGTCCTGTATTTTTAACCTTCTGGTGTAGAGGCTAGGTATTACCTCTCGCTCCAAAGGTAATCGGTTCGCTCCCTTGTGAAGCCATTGAGATATTTTTCCAGCGTTCCCTGATCTCAGTGTAGGAGAGATCAAGTTTCGAGTCCTGTCGGAGATGGATGATAAAACATAATCTCGTTTCAAGTTGAGCACATAAAAGAATACTTGACAGTAAAAAGTGGAGAAGAGCAGGCTGGAAAGCCGCTGCTCGGCAAAATTCATTAGAAAGATTTAGCAAAATCAAATTCCTACCCGCCCGAGTGGTTACGGGGCCCAAATTTGGGGTGTAAAGAATAGAACCACTGTTACCTGCCATGCATGTCGAAGAGGCGGCTAAGGAGGTTTGGCTGAAATCGGATGCACATGTCCGCTAGGAATGCTAACCCGAAACAAATGCTTGCAGAAAACGGATACACCAGGCCGTAAGGTGCATAACATGGTGCAACGACCCTCACAATGAGGAATGGGATAACGGATTCTACGGTCGTCAATCTGTCTCGGAGATTTAGCCACGCAGTAAGAATGTCAGACCCACCATCACGAGGGTGGCCAAACTTACTGCTGGAAGAGGTCGGCACAAACGGGAAGCAGAAATCATAGGAATTATATCCTACAGAACTGCCCCCAGTATGCAGACTTGAGAAGAAAGAGGTGGCCCACTTACACTAGCATCCAAGACAAACTGTATGGCGTGGCTGATAATCTGAGACAGACGGCTGCCTTTATTAGAGAATCCGAAATCCCAATCTAGTGAGAATGCAGAAGAAGAAATTCCTACCAAATATTTTTACCATCTTCTAAATTACATCGGGGACCCTCTTCGGTGCTACAGAGTTTGTGCACTGCCGTGGAGATATTCCTATGTTTGAAAGAAATTGGAGAAACATCTTATGTTAGAAAGAGATTGGAGAAACATCCTATGTTAGAAAGAGATTGGAGAAACACTCACCGAAGTGTAATGAATATGGTCCTATTAATCAATAAAATTTTATCCTATCCATCTACAAAATGAACAAAAAGAGTTTTATCTTTCAGATTTATCCAAGCACAGTGTGATCAGCTATGACGCAATAGCCAATCTGATGAGCAGAGGAAATGACAACAGAACAACTGCAGCTACTAATATGAATGATGTCAGTAGCCGATCACATGCCATCTTCACCATTATTTTTACCCAGGTAGAATTGGAATAAATTTAGAACCTTCTTTTTTCTCTAATCATGTTTTGCCTCACAGCGTCCGGATAGGATGTGTTTTCTAGAACAAGCTTTTGTGTTTGCTTCATAAATGGTGTTTTTCACCACCTCTGTTATTTCTGTGGTGTACCTTTTGGGTGGACAGCCTTTTGCTTTGTATCCACTGTAACAGAGTAACTAACATTGCTCTTAGAGGCACTCTTTCTGTTGGTCATCTGCTTATGTGGCCAAACCATTAAATTTGTTGTTTCTTGATGAAGTTCATTACTGATGTTGTATGAGGGGCAGAGAAAGGAGTGTGTTTAACCAGCAAGCCACAGGAACCAGCAGTATGCAAACCCTTCGACATCTGTTGGGAGACAGAGGTCTGCCTGGAGTGTAATGACGGCAGTTCAGTAACCAATAACTGATTTCTGTTATTTATTCAAATCTTTTCTTATCTAAATACACATAAAGAATTATTTTAAAAAAAAGAATCAGACTTTTGGTATACTGCATAAAAATATGAAACAAACATAACTGAATATTTTGAATGTTAGGTATTTTTTTTTTTTTCCGATCCAGAAGCACTTGAGCTTTTCAGCTCTTCGGCTCGGTGCCATGGGCATCGTAACCCTCCGGTTTGGTGCCACGAACACCGTAAATCTGGGGAATCTGTGGCTTTTTCTGCCATCCTCCGGAATTGAACCCGCACACACAGAGGGATAGTCACCCGTAGTCCAGCGCTACGAACACGCTGGGCAGATGGGCTGGTATCTGTTAAGTGCATATTGATGTTTGATCTGTCTGTTTTGTTTATGCAGGCAAGGTTTCTGGATGGTGTACCCAGTGAGAGACAAAGCAAAATCAACCTGGTAGATCTAGCAGGCAGGTAAGTTCAAGTGTCTACGCAGACTACTAGAGATAAACTGCTATGTTGAAATTCCAGATACTGAAGTCCTCATTAAGAGCCAAGATCCCAAGTGTCAACACCGTGTTGCAGAAGACGCAAGTGAGATGGGCCTGTCATGTTGCTCGGATGCCTGATAAACACACCTAAAAACAGTTGATGTATGGCTAACTGAAGGGGCAGACAATCAGTTTGTGAACAGAAAAACGCTTTAGAGATCTATTGTTCTCTTCTCTGTTCATGTTATATGGAGGACTCTTCTGTAACACTTATATTCAAAATCTCATACATCTTTTTCACTGCCTTGTTAAATGTCCATATTTCACACCTCTATGTTGCCACTGGGGATATGCATGTTCTTAGTATTCTGATCTCTGTTGTTCTATCAGTTCCGTTCCATTCCATACTGTTTTTAGTGGTTAAATGTTATATAGCACCATGTTTGTTCTTTTAATTTCCTTCATCCCATTTCCATCTTTTGTTGCACTGAACCGAGATATTCAAAACTGTTTGCATTTTCTGTTTTCACTTCCTTTGACAAAAATGTTCTTTGTCATGCTTGTTTTATCAGTTGTTATTATTTTTGTCTTTGTCACATTGAGATATAGATTTAATTTTTAACTTTTCTCTTGCACTGCCATTATTAATTTCTCAATCCATCTTTGCAATGTTGACATTAATACTGTATTATCAGCCTATCCTATTTCAGGTATTTCTCTTCCTCCGATTATAAAAGGATTGTATTGTTCTTTTCCTCTATCTTCTGTATTCTTTCTCATGATGTTTTCAGCATACATGTTAAACAGACAAGGCGACAGAATGCAGTCTTGTCTTACTCCCTGCCTTATGTCTTCTTCTTCTTCGAATGCTCCATATCGACTACTTGTTAAACCACTCTTTATTATCTGTATGTTATCAGAGCCTAAAAGCAATTCTACGTTGTGCCAGTTATGAGCAAGTAGGCCAGTACATCTGATTTCTGCGATGCTTTTTATTTACTAGTGTAAGTTTCCCTAGGCCCCTACCTCACTTGCTTATTACGACATGCCCTGTAGGTCACAGTGTTACTATTCTTTGCTCCCCTTGTGAGCCACAGCAACAGATGGACGCCTGCCTTATGTCAAACCAATCTGATGTATCATCGCATATTCTTATAGCCGCCATTTGATCACTAAAAAGTTCTATTATGATTGGTATAGTTTCTTTTTACATGCTGCTAAACTTGTATATAATATTTTGTCCCCATATTTGAATGTACTAAGAAATGTAATAGTAATGCATTATTTACTTTTATGAACCAGTGAGCGTGCTGATGCTTCTGGGGCCACAGGTCAAAGGTTAAAGGAAGGAGGAAGTATCAACAAGTCGCTAGTCAGTCTGGGAAATGTCATTTCTTTGTTAGGTAAGTTGCTCAGTCTATCTCCAAGAGGTTCATCAGAGAAGATGGTGTCTGCTACATTTCTCCAGCAGTAGTATGTTCGTGATTGAAGTTCAAGTTAATTTTTAAATATAGAAGAAATACATATTCAAAACAGGACAGAATGGCGTTGAGAATTTAATAAAGTAACAGAGAAGTTCAATTCAATTTCTACTAGAGTGTTGGTGTTATTAGAAGCTTAGAGTGTTGTTGTCATCAGAAGGTTAGAGTGTTGATGTTATTAGAAGATTAGAGTGTTGGTGTTATTAGAAGCTTAGAGTGTTGGTGTCATCAGACGGTTAGAGTGTTGGCGCCACTAGAAGGTTAGAGTGTTGGCGCCACTAGAAAGTTAGAGTATGATGAGGAATGAACTGTTTACTTGTGGAACGAGAGTCAAGTTTCCCCACACCACAGATACCCACATGGGTTGATTATGACTAAATTGTGAACAATGTTCTAGTTGCGTACATTTTTTTTTCATAATAAAGTTTTTCTTGCTAAAACCAGATCCTAATCTTTTGTTTGTATTTTCAGCTGAAAGATCAGAAAATGGAAACAAGAGCAGACAAGCATTTATCCCTTACCGAGACTCTGTTCTGACCTGGCTTCTCAAGGACAGCTTGGGCGGCAATGCTAAAACTGTAATGATTGCAAGTATGTTTAAAGGGTTTAAAAGTCGAAGGATTAACTTCATTGCACCGGGTTTTACCCCATATGGCTCGGTCCCTCTCTGCAGTAATGGCACGTCACCTACCGAGATATTTCACAAGCACAAACTCCGTAGCTCCTGCAACTATCCTAGGGTCTCTGGAAAAACTGCACTCGTGAACAGAACGGCGCGGTCTGGATTCGAACCTACGACCTTCGACTCAAGACAAAGCGACTTAACCACTCAGCCACAGAGACCCCGATATTAGAGACATTGACAAGTATATATCCGATATATATATACTGGAAAGCCGTTGCCTGGGCAAAATTCATTAGAAAAATTAAAAATAAAATTCCTACAAAAATATCTGCACTATCTTCAAAATTAACAGGGACCCTCATCGATGCTACAGAGTTTGTGCACTGCAGCTGATAACTTTCTGTGTAAGAAAGAAATTGGAGCACACATAGTTACTCACCGAAGTGCAATGATGATGGTTCAATCAATCAATCAATCAATCTCCAGTCAATTGAAGCAGCTATTCTATCTCTTGAGTTTCAATATATCCTACATCATGAATAACGTTTTACTGAGGTTGATGTATTCATTACATAAATTACAGTATCAATAAATATATCCACTAACACCAGTGTCACTACTATTATTTTAGTACTATCAAAATCATCATCATCAGGTGCCGTCTCCACATCGAAGGTTGGCTGCAATGAATCTCAGCATCCTCTGTCTTTCGCCTTGGTGTTGCACACTGCCAGACTGTAACCTGCCCATTTCTTAAAGTTTCCCTCCCACTTATCTCTCGGTCTTCCTCTTGTTCTTTCCCCTCAACTTTCCCTCTAGTAAATATTTTATCATGGTGTCATGTCTTTTTATGTACCCAAAATACTTTTCTTGTCTGAATTTTATTTCTCTTAATAATTGTTTCTTCATGCCTAGTTTTCCTATCAAAATAACAAATTAAAATCATGATCGATATAACACATGGGTGACTCATCTGTCCCTGGACTGCAAATTAAAGCTCCACCCTCTGCTTAACAGCAAGAGTGGACAACCAATTCCATCATCCACCTGAGGAAATACAAAAGACAATAGATCAATATTGTTTTAGCTATTCTTGTTATTGGATAGATTTGTTAACACTGTTGGGACACATTGTCTGATCTGTTTAACACTTCTTCTTTCTTTCTTCTTTTCTTGCATCCTGTTGTGGCTCACACCGTTGGGATAAGAAGAGATTTCTAGAACAGACTTTTGTGCTTGCTTCATAAATAATGTTTTTCTCCGCCTCTGTTATTTCTGAGGTCCATCTTTTGTTTATACAGCTTTCTGATTTGTATCCACTGTATTGGTTTAGCATTGTTCTTTGATGCTTACTGTCTGTTGGCACTACTTTTGAGGCGAACTATTTAATTTGTTGTTTCTTGATGAAGTTGAGTACTGATGTTGTAGCCACTTTCTTTTCTGGTTTCTTCATTTCTAAACTGGTCTCTTCTGGTCAAGGTGGCACTGCACGCTGGATGTGGATTTCAGCCGCCTGTAACCAAAGTTAATTTTCAGTTTTCTTTAGATGGAACTTGTGTATTCTAGCCTGCATGTGATAGACAAGTTCACCGTGTGATCCATCTAGAGGATTCTGAAGCCATTGGGACAGGCCTAACAAGCAGACAATGGTATAATCTAATTTATGCTGGTAGAATTATAATGTTGGACATTAATACTTTACACTATTACAACACTATTTGCAAAGAATTAACTCATATCTTTCTATGTGTTTGTCTGTGTGTGTGCTTCCAGCCATTTCTCCAGCAGATGTGAACTATGGAGAAACATTGAGTACATTGAGATATGCCAACCGAGCTAAGAATATCATCAATCGTCCTACAGTTAATGAGGTAAGAGTTATTACCCACCTTGAGTTGTAGTTGAATAAACAAATCTACAAGCTATGATTGTCGTCATCCCCACTGTGCCACACATATGCCTCCATTCAGCACTTAACCTCTCTGCACTTCATTTTGTCCCAGGGAACGCAGGAGTCTAAGCTAATGAACAAGCTGATAGATTAGCTGGCATTGCAATGATATCAGAGGGATCCAAATAGTCCAAAGGCGAAGGATTGACTTCATTGCATAAGGTTTCCCTATAACTCCATCCCTGTCGGCAAAGATGGCATGCCATTTGCAGAAAGCATTGCATGAACTCTGTAGCTTCAGCAACAATCATAAGGATCTCATGAAAAAATTGCAAATGTCTCGGTCCGGATTCGAACCTACAATATTCAGTATGATAGACAAATGACTTAACCACTTCGCCATTGAGACCCCCATCAGAGGGATCTGCAGTGGACCTAAATGACATTCTTATAACATTGAAAGAGTCTTTTCAAACAGCGGAGTTTCAGGATTGGGAATCTCAGTCACTGACCAGATAGAGAGAGATGAGAGAGATAGATAAATAAGATTTATTTCTTTAAGTTTGTGTCTATGAAGAAGCATTTAGAATAGATATTTGTGTGGTCAAAGAAAGAGAGATAAGTGGTTTTGAATTTACTATGTGAAGGCACTTGATGATGATGAAAATTAGTGTGCTACTCACATTTGTTTGTTACTCATTCTCAGGATGCGAACGTGAAACTCATCAGAGAGCTCAGAGAAGAGATTGCTCGGCTCAGGGCTATGCTGGAGGGCAATGTGGTGAGTAGTGAGTTAAAAAAAATAATATTTTAGTTTGAAATATCTTCATTGCATATCGGACATGTCTATAAGTTCTCCGACCTCCTTCGCAATGTCTCCAACAAAGTCCAGCGACTGACAGTACCAGTTTGATTTTGATTGATGAGCTTACTTATATACCTGTTGTGCTGTTTTTTCTGGCCACTCCAATCTTGAATTCAAACTCTTGCAATCTAGCAGTTGACGTGGATTGGTTTAAATGAAAATCCTCTTTGCGACCACCACACTCTATGAGAATGTTAAGAATGTCAGCTCTGTCCATTTGCTAACACTTTGATATGGTGTCAGACCCAACCAGCCTGTCTGCTCTCTCATTGCCATCAACACCCATGTTCCCCGGAGCGAAGATGAGTTTTGTTAAATAATGTACTTGTGTGAACCTCTCTTTATATCTGTGTGTGGGTATCTCTGTATGTGGGTATCTCTGTGTGTGGGGATCTCTGTGTGTGGGGATCTCTGTGTGTGGGGATATCTGTGTGTGGGGATCTCTGTGTGTGGGGATATCTGTGTGTGTGGGTATCTCTGTGTGTGGGGATCTCTGTGTGTGGGAATCTCTGTGTGTGGGTATCTCTGTGTGTGGGGATCTCTGTGTGTGGGTATCTCTTTGTGTGGGTATCTCTGTGTGTGGGTATCTCTGTGTGTGGGGATCTCTGTGTGTGGGGATCTATGTGTGTGGGTATCTCTGTGTGTGGGGATATCTGTGTGTGGGGATATCTGTGTGTGTGGGGATATCTGTGGCGTGGAGGTAAGCTGATCACCTCTTGCTCTGAAGGTATTTAGTTTGTTCCCCACTTGGAGTAATCGACATATATTTTTCCAGAGATCCCTGATCTCAGTGTAGGTGTGATCAAGTTCCTAGTACTTTTGGATACAGACAACAAAACATAGATTTCATATTTAAGTTGGGTACATAAAAGAACCCTTGACAGTTGAAAATTGAAAAGAGTAGGCTGCAAAGCCACTGCCCGGCAAAATTCGTTAAAAAAAATTTCAATAAAATGTCTACAAGTTTTACTGTATTTAAAATTACACCGGGGACCTTTGCCGTAGCTACAGTTCATGTTCTGCCTCAGAGATCTTCATGTGTAAGAAAGTAATCAGTGCACACATGGTTATTCTTCCAAGTGCAATGGAGATGGTCTTACCATCATTCAGTCTCTGTGTCCCTATCTGTCTTTGTATCTGACTTTCTCTGTGTATCTTGCTTGCTCTTTGTATCTGTCTGGCTGACTCTCTGCATCTAGCTTATAAAATAGATTTGACTAGTTACTTTGAAGCAGATTATGCTGAAGGAAATAGCTCTACAGGATGTAGAATCATACACATACCTTGGTAGCAACATAGATGCAGAAGGAGGAACGAACAAAGATGTCAAGATAAGAATACAAAAAGCAAGAGGAACTTTATTGCATTGAGTAAGATATGGAAGTCAAAAGAAATTAAAACAAACACACAGCTGAGAATCTTTCAATCAAATGTGAAGTCAGTGCTGTTCTATGGCTTGGAAACATGGAAGACAACAAAAGAAACCACCAGAAAACTACAGACCTTCATAAATGGATGTTTACGTAGAATAGAGGACTGAGATGGTATGATAAGATTACAAACGAGGAACTCAGAGAAAGAACAAAGCAGATACCAGTGGAAAAAGAGCTAAGGAAGAGGCGCTGGCGATGGGTTGGACACACATTGAGAAGACTGACCGGAAGCATTGCAAGACAGACACTGTTTTGGAACCCTCGGGGAAAGAGGAGCAAGGAAGGTCTAGACACACCTAGAGAAGAAAGAGAGCTGGAGGCTGATATTAAAAGGATAGGTAAAACATGGAAGGAATTTGAAGTGATGGCAGGAGATAGGAAGAGATGAAAGAAGTTTGTTGAAGACCTCGGCTCCATTGGGAGTTGAAAGGTGAAAAAGAAGTTACTTTGAAAGTCTCTAGAAAGTGAAATACATGTTCTGATCATATTATCTCTATCAGATATTTGAATCTAGATAACCTCCCCTTTCTACTAAAGTAAACCTTATAGAAGTGTTCACCAAGTTTCTTCTTCGAAGGCTCCATATCAACCATTTGTTAACCACTCTTTGTGATTTGTATGTGATCTGAGCCTAAGAGATTCTGCACTGTGCCAGTTATGCGCCTACAAGTAGGCCAGCACATCCAATTTCTGCAACACTTTTTATTTACTAGGGTAGCTTCCTAGGCCCCTACCTCAGTCACCTCTTACGACATGCCTTGTAGGTGGCAGTACTAATATTCTTTGCTCCCCTCATGGGCCCTGGCAACACACAGGCGTTGAACCAAACAAAACACCAAACAGGAACTCTTACAAAGCAACCGAGATGACATGCACACCATATTAACAAACAGATACTGAAAATTGATTGGTTGGGCCATAAGAAGTGACTCTTGCATCATCACTAAAACTACCATACTATGGTCACCAGAGTGAAGAAGAAAGAGGTTAACCAAGACCGCTTGCTGGAGAAGCATGGAAACTAAAATCAGAACCACAAAACAGTCATGAGATACCTTTTAGATGATGGCTGCAGATCAAGAGGGTTGGAGTTTGTTGCCCTACAATAAGCCACCAGCTGTGATGGTCATTGATTGCTTTCTGTCTCTGATCAAAGATGAAAAAAGAGACGGATAATATTTTAATTAAAACATAAAAATTTATTCATAAATAAACTAATACCTATTTCTGGTCTATTTTTTTTTACAGGACATGTCACCGCGTGTTCAAGAAAGACTTCATGAAAATGAAGCCAGGGTAAGTTTGTAATGCATAGACATGTGTGCATCTCTGTAACATTTCACAGGTTAACTCAACTTCATTTGGGTACCAGAGAAACACAGGGAAGTGAAGCTGTCTGGAAGTGATATTCAATATATCGCCCATTTCATGCTGTTGATTTATAACATATGGGCATGGGCTCATGTGGTGTAGAGGTTAGGTGCTCATCTCTCATGCCAAAGGTACCATGTTCACTCCCTCATGGAGCCATCTGGATATTTTTCCAGAGATCCCTGTTCTCAGTGTAGGTGAGATTGAGTTCCTATGTATATCGGAGACAGACGATAAAATGTAGGTCCCGTGTTCAATTTAAGCACGTAAAAGAACCCTTGGCAGTTCAAAATTGAAAAGAGCAAGCTGGAAAGCAACTGTCCTGGTAAAATTCATTGGAAAATATTAAAAAAAATTCTAACTAAATATCTTGGCCATCTTCAAAATTACATCGGGAACCCTCGTCAGTCCTAAAGAGTTTGTGCACTGCAGCTGAGATCTTCCTGTGTAAGAAATGGATTGGAGCATGCATGGTTACTCACTGAAGTGCAATGATAATGATCCTATCGATCAGTCAATCAATCAACATATGGGCAGCGGTATTGGAGATATCTGGTTGATTCTTTGTATCTGACTGACTTTATCTGCTGGCTTTCTTTTATCTGGCAGAGAAATAATATAAAAATTGAATTGTTATCTATGCTTAGATAGAAGTTTTAACTCAAGAGTGGACAGAGAAATGTTGCAATGTAAATTTGTGTTGTCTTTACTTAGGTCAAAGTCTTAACTGAAGAATGGGCAGAGAAATGGAATGAGTCTGCAAGTCTAATGAGAGAGAAGAGTTTAGCATTGCGTCATGAAGGTGTTGGAGTTGTCTTGGATTCTACTTTGCCACATCTTATCGGCATCAGTGACGACATCCTTAGCACAGGCATCATGTTGTACCACTTAAAGGTATGTGTTTCATTAGCAAGGTCTGTTTAAACATAGTCATCCATTCAGGTATTAACTCTTTGTATGCACACATCATGGTGGACGTCTGTAGTGTAAGTGGTGGTGAGCTCGATCACAGCCCAAACATACCTGGTTCAAGGGGACCCTCACCGGTGCTACGGAGTTCGTGAATTGCCGCTGAGATCTTCCTGTGTAAGAAAGAGATTAGAGCACACATGGTTACTCACCAGAGTGAAATGATGATGGTCCTATCAATCAATCTCCAAGTAGGTTGTCTTGCAATAAATCTCCAAGTACCTAGTTCAAACTCTGTGGCTGGTAGTTTGGAAGCAAATTCGTTCCTGTGGATTTTTACGGACGGTAAAAATAAACCATACCATTCAAAAAGCAATTACAAACTACTGAACGTATAAATGGTGCCTATAAAATAGACAACTCGTTTACTGTAGTTGATGGCGACGTCATGTAAAGGATATGCCATGATTTTCATTCATACGTACATCAATGCCACTTTTTTGTGTGCTGTTTTGTTGGAATAAAACCTGTAATGAATGCTCAAAGTGGCCTATAGGAGTCAATCAGTTAAATTAGAACCACAAAATCTTCATGGGATACTTTATAAAGTCGTCAGATTACATTACACGATAAAAATTACACATAATTTTTAGGATATATTAAATATTACATTTTTAATGAAGTTTTGGGTTAAACACATCCCCCCAAAACAGCTTTTCTTGGCCAAATTTTGAGGAATTTTACCCAAAAATTTATAAAAATTAAATATTTAATGTATCCTAAAAATCATGTGCAATATTTTAGATATTACAATTGCACACCTTAGAGAGTGAAAACAGAATTCATTTACATTTGTTAGATTCAGAGCCTTAGGAATTTGAAATTTTGTTTTTGGCGGCCATTTTGTATTGTTTCCATGGCAACGCTTTTGACATATATTTTTTTACTTATTTTTTTCTACTATTCTAAGTCATAATCTTTCAAAATGGTTATACACATTTTACATTAATGAGAAAACAACGGATAATCCCACACTACAATCCCCCTTAAGAGCCTCAAATAATGCAGTTGATTCAATAGTTACTTGTTTATTTCAGGCAGGGATTACAAAGATTGGCTCTGACGAATCTGATGAACATCAGGACATCAGTAAGTTTGCTTCATAAAGTGTACTTAGTAAGACTTATCTTGTAACATTGATGAACATCAGGACATCAGTAAGTTTGCTTCATAAAGTGTAATTAGTAAGACTTATCTTGTAACATTAGAACTTGTTCAAATAAGCAGAAATCTCACTGCACAATGACAATAGAAATAGAAGAAAAACTACTGAGTATGCAATGACAATAGAAATAGAAGAAAAACTACTGAGTATGCAATGACATTAGAAATAGAAGAAAAACTACTGAGTATGCAATGACAATAGAAATAGAAGAAAAACTACTGAGTATGCAATGACAATAGAAATAGAAGAAAAACTACTGAGTATGCAATGACAATAGAAATAGAAGAAAAACTACTGAGTATGCAATGACATTAGAAATAGAAGAAAAACTACTGAGTATGCAATGACAATAGGAATAGAAGAAAAACTACTGAGTATGCAATGACATTAGAAATAGAAGAAAAACTACTGAGTATGCAATGACATTAGAAATAGAAGAAAAACTACTGAGTATGCAATGACAATAGGAATAGAAGAAAAACTACTGAGTATGCAATGACATTAGAAATAGAAGAAAAACTACTGAGTATGCAATGACATTAGAAATAGAAGAAAAACTACTGAGTATGCAATGACATTAGAAATAGAAGAAAAACTACTGAGTATGCAATGACAATAGGAATAGAAGAAAAACTACTGAGTATGCAATGACATTAGGAATAGAAGAAAAACTACTGAGTATGCAATGACATTAGAAATAGAAGAAAAACTACTGAGTATGCAATGACAATAGGAATAGAAGAAAAACTACTGAGTATGCAATGACATTAGAAATAGAAGAAAAACTACTGAGTATGCAATGACAATAGGAATAGAAGAAAAACTACTGAGTATGCAATGACATTAGAAATAGAAGAAAAACTACTGAGTATGCAATGACAATAGAAATAGAAGAAAAACTACTGAGTATACAATGACAATAGAAATAGAAGAAAAACTACTGAGTATGCAATGACAATAGAAATAGAAGAAAAACTACTGAGTATGCAATGACATTAGAAATAGAAGAAAAACTATTGAGTATGCAATGACAATAGAAATAGAAGAAAAACTACTGAGTATGCAATGACAATAGAAATAGAAGAAAAACTACTGAGTATGCAATGACATTAGAAATAGAAGAAAAACTACTGAGTATGCAATGACAATAGGAATAGAAGAAAAACTACTGAGTATGCAATGACATTAGAAATAGAAGAAAAACTACTGAGTATGCAATGACATTAGAAATAGAAGAAAAACTACTGAGTATGCAATGACAATAGGAATAGAAGAAAAACTACTGAGTATGCAATGACATTAGAAATAGAAGAAAAACTACTGAGTATGCAATGACATTAGAAATAGAAGAAAAACTACTGAGTATGCAATGACATTAGAAATAGAAGAAAAACTACTGAGTATGCAATGACAATAGGAATAGAAGAAAAACTACTGAGTATGCAATGACATTAGAATAGAAGAAAACTACTGAGTATGCAATGACATTAGAAATAGAAGAAAAACTACTGAGTATGCAATGACAATAGGAATAGAAGAAAAACTACTGAGTATGCAATGACATTAGAAATAGAAGAAAAACTACTGAGTATGCAATGACAATAGGAATAGAAGAAAAACTACTGAGTATGCAATGACATTAGAAATAGAAGAAAAACTACTGAGTATGCAATGACAATAGAAATAGAAGAAAAACTACTGAGTATACAATGACAATAGAAATAGAAGAAAAACTACTGAGTATGCAATGACAATAGAAATAGAAGAAAAACTACTGAGTATGCAATGACATTAGAAATAGAAGAAAAACTACTGAGCATGCAATGACAATAGGAATAGAAGAAAAACTACTGAGTATGCAATGACATTAGAAATAGAAGAAAAACTACTGAGTATGCAATGACATTAGAAATAGAAAAAAAACTACTGAGTATGCAATGACAATAGAAATAGAAGAAAAACTACTGAGTATGCAATGACAATAGAAATAGAAGAAAAACTACTGAGTATGCAATGACATTAGAAATAGAAGAAAAACTACTGAGTATGCAATGACAATAGGAATAGAAGAAAAACTACTGAGTATGCAATGACATTAGAAATAGAAGAAAAACTACTGAGTATGCAATGACATTAGAAATAGAAGAAAAACTACTGAGTATGCAATGACAATAGAAATAGAAGAAAAACTACTGAGTATGCAATGACAATAGGAATAGAAGAAAAACTACTGAGTATGCAATGACATTAGGAATAGAAGAAAAACTACTGAGTATGCAATGACATTAGAAATAGAAGAAAAACTATTGAGTATGCAATGACAATAGGAATAGAAGAAAAACTACTGAGTATGCAATGACATTAGAAATAGAAGAAAAACTACTGAGTATGCAATGACATTAGAAATAGAAGAAAAACTACTGAGTATGCAATGACAATAGGAATAGAAGAAAAACTACTGAGTATGCAATGACATTAGAAATAGAAGAAAAACTACTGAGTATGCAATGACATTAGAAATAGAAGAAAAACTACTGAGTATGCAATGACATTAGAAATAGAAGAAAAACTACTGAGTATGCAATGACAATAGGAATAGAAGAAAAACTACTGAGTATGCAATGACATTAGGAATAGAAGAAAAACTACTGAGTATGCAATGACATTAGAAATAGAAGAAAAACTACTGAGTATGCAATGACATTAGAAATAGAAGAAAAACTACTGAGTATGCAATGACAATAGGAATAGAAGAAAAACTACTGAGTATGCAATGACATTAGAAATAGAAGAAAAACTACTGAGTATGCAATGACAATAGGAATAGAAGAAAAACTACTGAGTATGCAATGACAATAGGAATAGAAGAAAAACTACTGAGTATGCAATGACATTAGAAATAGAAGAAAAACTACTGAGTATGCAATGACAATAGGAATAGAAGAAAAACTACTGAGTATGCAATGACATTAGAAATAGAAGAAAAACTACTGAGTATGCAATGACAATAGAAATAGAAGAAAAACTACTGAGTATACAATGACAATAGAAATAGAAGAAAAACTACTGAGTATGCAATGACAATAGAAATAGAAGAAAAACTACTGAGTATGCAATGACATTAGAAATAGAAGAAAAACTACTGAGTATGCAATGACATTAGAAATAGAAGAAAAACTACTGTATGCAATGACAATAGAAATAGAAGAAAAACTACTGAGTATGCAATGACATTAGAAATAGAAGAAAAACTACTGAGTATGCAATGACAATAGAAATAGAAGAAAAACTACTGAGTATGCAATGACAATAGAAATAGAAGAAAAACTACTGAGTATGCAATGACAATAGAAATAGAAGAAAAACTACTGAGTATGCAATGACATTAGAAATAGAAGAAAAACTACTGAGTATGCAATGACAATAGGAATAGAAGAAAAACTACTGAGTATGCAATGACATTAGAAATAGAAGAAAAACTACTGAGTATGCAATGACATTAGAAATAGAAGAAAAACTACTGAGTATGCAATGACAATAGGAATAGAAGAAAAACTACTGAGTATGCAATGACATTAGAAATAGAAGAAAAACTACTGAGTATGCAATGACATTAGAAATAGAAGAAAAACTACTGAGTATGCAATGACATTAGAAATAGAAGAAAAACTACTGAGTATGCAATGACAATAGGAATAGAAGAAAAACTACTGAGTATGCAATGACATTAGGAATAGAAGAAAAACTACTGAGTATGCAATGACATTAGAAATAGAAGAAAAACTACTGAGTATGCAATGACAATAGGAATAGAAGAAAAACTACTGAGTATGCAATGACATTAGAAATAGAAGAAAAACTACTGAGTATGCAATGACAATAGGAATAGAAGAAAAACTACTGAGTATGCAATGACAATAGGAATAGAAGAAAAACTACTGAGTATGCAATGACATTAGAAATAGAAGAAAAACTACTGAGTATGCAATGACAATAGGAATAGAAGAAAAACTACTGAGTATGCAATGACATTAGAAATAGAAGAAAAACTACTGAGTATGAAATGACAATAGAAATAGAAGAAAAACTACTGAGTATACAATGACAATAGAAATAGAAGAAAAACTACTGAGTATGCAATGACAATAGAAATAGAAGAAAAACTACTGAGTATGCAATGACATTAGAAATAGAAGAAAAACTACTGAGTATGCAATGACAATAGGAATAGAAGAAAAACTACTGAGTATGCAATGACATTAGAAATAGAAGAAAAACTACTGAGTATGCAATGACATTAGAAATAGAAAAAAAACTACTGAGTATGCAATGACAATAGAAATAGAAGAAAAACTACTGAGTATGCAATGACAATAGAAATAGAAGAAAAACTACTGAGTATGCAATGACATTAGAAATAGAAGAAAAACTACTGAGTATGCAATGACAATAGGAATAGAAGAAAAACTACTGAGTATGCAATGACATTAGAAATAGAAGAAAAACTACTGAGTATGCAATGACATTAGAAATAGAAGAAAAACTACTGAGTATGCAATGACAATAGAAATAGAAGAAAAACTACTGAGTATGCAATGACAATAGGAATAGAAGAAAAACTACTGAGTATGCAATGACATTAGGAATAGAAGAAAAACTACTGAGTATGCAATGACATTAGAAATAGAAGAAAAACTATTGAGTATGCAATGACAATAGGAATAGAAGAAAAACTACTGAGTATGCAATGACATTAGAAATAGAAGAAAAACTACTGAGTATGCAATGACATTAGAAATAGAAGAAAAACTACTGAGTATGCAATGACAATAGGAATAGAAGAAAAACTACTGAGTATGCAATGACATTAGAAATAGAAGAAAAACTACTGAGTATGCAATGACATTAGAAATAGAAGAAAAACTACTGAGTATGCAATGACATTAGAAATAGAAGAAAAACTACTGAGTATGCAATGACAATAGGAATAGAAGAAAAACTACTGAGTATGCAATGACATTAGGAATAGAAGAAAAACTACTGAGTATGCAATGACATTAGAAATAGAAGAAAAACTACTGAGTATGCAATGACATTAGAAATAGAAGAAAAACTACTGAGTATGCAATGACAATAGGAATAGAAGAAAAACTACTGAGTATGCAATGACATTAGAAATAGAAGAAAAACTACTGAGTATGCAATGACAATAGGAATAGAAGAAAAACTACTGAGTATGCAATGACAATAGGAATAGAAGAAAAACTACTGAGTATGCAATGACATTAGAAATAGAAGAAAAACTACTGAGTATGCAATGACATTAGAAATAGAAGAAAAACTACTGAGTATGCAATGACAATAGAAATAGAAGAAAAACTACTGAGTATACAATGACAATAGAAATAGAAGAAAAACTACTGAGTATGCAATGACAATAGAAATAGAAGAAAAACTACTGAGTATGCAATGACATTAGAAATAGAAGAAAAACTACTGAGTATGCAATGACATTAGAAATAGAAGAAAAACTACTGAGTATGCAATGACAATAGAAATAGAAGAAAAACTACTGAGTATGCAATGACAATAGAAATAGAAGAAAAACTACTGAGTATGCAATGACATTAGAAATAGAAGAAAAACTACTGAGTATGCAATGACAATAGGAATAGAAGAAAAACTACTGAGTATGCAATGACATTAGAAATAGAAGAAAAACTACTGAGTATGCAATGACATTAGAAATAGAAGAAAAACTACTGAGTATGCAATGACAATAGAAATAGAAGAAAAACTACTGAGTATGCAATGACAATAGGAATAGAAGAAAAACTACTGAGTATGCAATGACATTAGGAATAGAAGAAAAACTACTGAGTATGCAATGACATTAGAAATAGAAGAAAAACTACTGAGTATGCAATGACAATAGAAATAGAAGAAAAACTACTGAGTATGCAATGACATTAGGAATAGAAGAAAAACTACTGAGTATGCAATGACATTAGAAATAGAAGAAAAACTACTGAGTATGCAATGACATTAGAAATAGAAGAAAAACTACTGAGTATGCAATGACAATAGGAATAGAAGAAAAACTACTGAGTATGCAATGACAATAGGAATAGAAGAAAAACTACTGAGTATGCAATGACAATAGGAATAGAAGAAAAACTACTGAGTATGCAATGACAATAGAAATAGAAGAAAAACTACTGAGTATGCAATGACATTAGGAATAGAAGAAAAACTACTGAGTATGCAATGACATTAGAAATAGAAGAAAAACTACTGAGTATGCAATGACATTACAAATATAAGAAAAACTACTGAGTATGCAATGACAATAGAAATAGAAGAAAAACTACTGAGTATGCAATGACAATAGGAATAGAAGAAAAACTACTGAGTATGCAATGACAATAGGAATAGAAGAAAAACTACTGAGTATGCAATGACATTAGAAATAGAAGAAAAACTATAGTGCGTTTCAAATTGATTTTCTCATGGGAAAATTTAATATCTCTACAACCGCTGACCGTAATTGATGT
Organism: Arion vulgaris; assembly: GCA_020796225.1. Lineage (NCBI taxonomy): Eukaryota > Metazoa > Mollusca > Gastropoda > Stylommatophora > Arionidae > Arion > Arion vulgaris. Next base: position 43,458,384 of record CM036754.1, read on the forward strand.
AACTTTGCATATGATCTAATGATCGTAATGTCCCGAGGTTGATATTTTTTACTCAATAACAAACGTATGGTTTAAAATTTTCTTTATGTAAAGTATATAAAGTGACCATCTCCTTGGCCAACCATATAATGAAAGTATTACCCTTCATATTTGTGAGATGTTGCAAGTTCCACGACTTGCACGTTTTCACGTGGTTTTCCGATTTTAATCGCTTTATCGCACTTTAAAAAAATGTATAATGATCCTTCTGGTGTGTTCAGTTACAATTTACCGTTTGTGTTTTCAGAGCATAGGTGTATTACAAAATGTTAGGCTCATCAAAGTGAGTAAACACTTTATATGATTTATATAATATGAGTTATCTCACCCTCCAAAATTCGAATTGTACATACGCCTATGCCGAAAATATGTGATTTTTAAATTTACGGTAAATTATTTTCTTCCAGCACCAGATAATTACTAGGTTTGAAAAGATCAAAGGAATTTGCCGTTGCAAGAAAAGTACACTACCTGCAACATTGAATTTTAGAAAATCGTTGGGACATCGGAAATACAACACCACATGCAAAAATCATGTTCATCCATGCAATGAATATGGAGATATTTGAGGTCAATCGTTGACCGAACGTTTTGAAACGCACTATACTGAGTATGCAATGACAATAGAAATAGAAGAAAAACTACTGAGTATGCAATGACAATAGGAATAGAAGAAAAACTACTGAGTATGCAATGACATTAGAAATAGAAGAAAAACTACTGAGTATGCAATGACAATAGGAATAGAAGAAAAACTACTGAGTATGCAATGACATTAGAAATAGAAGAAAAACTACTGAGTATGCAATGACATTAGAAATAGAACTTCTATTAAATCTTCAGTGACAAGAGAAATAGAACAGCAATTAAATCTCACAAATTTGTTTAAGTAGCTTCAAAGTGACATGGTAAAGAGCTATATGGTGACATATTATAAATGCAATCTTCATACCAACACAGTGCTACCAGTGCCAAACATGTGCACTGATAAAAGACATATTATAAATGCAATCTTCATACCAACACAGTGCTAACAGTGCCAAACATGTGCACTGATAAAAGACATATTATAAATGCAATCGTCATACCAACACAGTGCTACCAGTGCCAAACATGTGCACTGATAAAAGACATATTATAAATGCAATCGTCATACCAACACAGTGCTACCAGTGCCAAACATGTGCACTGATAAAAGACATATTATAAATGCAATCGTCATACCAACACAGTGCTAACAGTGCCAAACATGGGCACTGATAAAAGACATATTATAAATGCAATCGTCATACCAACACAGTGCTAACAGTGCCAAACATGTGCACTGATAAAAGACATATTATAAATGCAATCTTCATACCAACACAGTGCTACCAGTGCCAAACATGTGCACTGATAAAAGACATATTATAAATGCAATCGTCATACCAACACAGTGCTAACAGTGCCAAACATGGGCACTGATAAAAGACATATTATAAATGCAATCGTCATACCAACACAGTGCTACCAGTGCCAAACATGTGCACTGACAAAAGACATATTATAAATGCAATCGTCATACCAACACAGTGCTACCAGTGCCAAACATGTGCACTGATAAAAGACATATTATAAATGCAATCGTCATACCACCACAGTGCTAACAGTGCCAAACATGGGCACTGATAAAAGACATATTATAAATGCAATCGTCATACCAACACAGTGCTAACAGTGCCAAACATGTGCACTGATAAAAGACATATTATAAATGCAATCTTCATACCAACACAGTGCTACCAGTGCCAAACATGTGCACTGATAAAAGACATATTATAAATGCAATCTTCATACCAACACAGTGCTAACAGTGCCAAACATGTGCACTGATAAAAGACATATTATAAATGCAATCGTCATACCAACACAGTGCTACCAGTGCCAAACATGTGCACTGATAAAAGACATATTATAAATGCAATCGTCATACCAACACAGTGCTACCAGTGCCAAACATGTGCACTGATAAAAGACATATTATAAATGCAATCGTCATACCAACACAGTGCTAACAGTGCCAAACATGGGCACTGATAAAAGACATATTATAAATGCAATCGTCATACCAACACAGTGCTAACAGTGCCAAACATGTGCACTGATAAAAGACATATTATAAATGCAATCTTCATACCAACACAGTGCTACCAGTGCCAAACATGTGCACTGATAAAAGACATATTATAAATGCAATCGTCATACCAACACAGTGCTAACAGTGCCAAACATGGGCACTGATAAAAGACATATTATAAATGCAATCGTCATACCAACACAGTGCTAACAGTGCCAAACATGTGCACTGATAAAAGACATATTATAAATGCAATCTTCATACCAACACAGTGCTACCAGTGCCAAACATGTGCACTGATAAAAGACATATTATAAATGCAATCGTCATACCAACACAGTGCTAACAGTGCCAAACATGGGCACTGATAAAAGACATATTATAAATGCAATCGTCATACCAACACAGTGCTACCAGTGCCAAACATGTGCACTGACAAAAGACATATTATAAATGCAATCGTCATACCAACACAGTGCTACCAGTGCCAAACATGTGCACTGATAAAAGACATATTATAAATGCAATCGTCATACCACCACAGTGCTAACAGTGACAAACATGGGCACTGATAAAAGACATATTATAAATGCAATCGTCATACCAACACAGTGCTAACAGTGCCAAACATGTGCACTGATAAAAGACATATTATAAATGCAATCTTCATACCAACACAGTGCTACCAGTGCCAAACATGTGCACTGATAAAAGACATATTATAAATGCAATCTTCATACCAACACAGTGCTAACAGTGCCAAACATGTGCACTGATAAAAGACATATTATAAATGCAATCGTCATACCAACACAGTGCTACCAGTGCCAAACATGTGCACTGATAAAAGACATATTATAAATGCAATCGTCATACCAACACAGTGCTACCAGTGCCAAACATGTGCACTGATAAAAGACATATTATAAATGCAATCGTCATACCAACACAGTGCTAACAGTGCCAAACATGGGCACTGATAAAAGACATATTATAAATGCAATCGTCATACCAACACAGTGCTAACAGTGCCAAACATGTGCACTGATAAAAGACATATTATAAATGCAATCTTCATACCAACACAGTGCTACCAGTGCCAAACATGTGCACTGATAAAAGACATATTATAAATGCAATCGTCATACCAACACAGTGCTAACAGTGCCAAACATGGGCACTGATAAAAGACATATTATAAATGCAATCGTCATACCAACACAGTGCTACCAGTGCCAAACATGTGCACTGACAAAAGACATATTATAAATGCAATCGTCATACCAACACAGTGCTACCAGTGCCAAACATGTGCACTGATAAAAGACATATTATAAATGCAATCGTCATACCACCACAGTGCTAACAGTGCCAAACATGGGCACTGATAAAAGACATATTATAAATGCAATCGTCATACCAACACAGTGCTAACAGTGCCAAACATGTGCACTGATAAAAGACATATTATAAATGCAATCTTCATACCAACACAGTGCTACCAGTGCCAAACATGTGCACTGATAAAAGACATATTATAAATGCAATCGTCATACCAACACAGTGCTAACAGTGCCAAACATGGGCACTGATAAAAGACATATTATAAATGCAATCGTCATACCAACACAGTGCTAACAGTGCCAAACATGGGCACTGATAAAAGACATATTATAAATGCAATCGTCCCTACCAACACAGTGCTAACAGTGCCAAACATGGGCACTGACAAAAGACATTTTTTAAATGCAATCTTCACACCAACACTGTGCTACCAGTGCCAAACATGGGCACTGACAAAAAGAACAAGAAAGGAAAATTACCACATGTGAAATGAGATGCTTGAGGAAAGCGGTAAATAAAACAAGAAGAGACCATAAAAGAAATGAAAAAATTAGAACAGTCGGAACAACACCTGTTGTTAGATTCATTGAAAACAGAGACTCAAATGGTTTGACCACCTGGTGAGAATGAACCCGAATACACCAGTTGCAAGAGTGTACAACCTGAAAGAGTGTACTACTTTTGTAGTAGTCACCACGATAAACAAACCAAGTCGGGATTCGCTGCTCATAATCTTCTTCTTCTTCTTTTGTCGTCACACTGCTACCGGGTTGTTGCCCAGTGTCGTGGTTTTCTGTTTTTGTCTTGCGCTGTTCTGGTGGCTTGTGTGATTGTTATCTTTGCTCTTTCACAGGATGCTGCTACGCCATCTAACCATCTTTTCCGTGGTCTTCCTCTTGCCTTCTTTCCGATGTTCTGTTGTAGAAGACTCTGTATACTGTGGAGTTTGGATGCATTCTTATTAAGTGGCCAAACCACTTCATTCTTTGTTTATTTATATAATTCAAGCACGGTTTTGTGCCAACTTTCTTTCTTATGCTGATGTTGGTGATTCTGTCTTTCTTGTGTTGTTGGTAACTTTTCTCAGGCAACGCATTTCACATGTAGTTATTTTTGTGACTGCGCTTTGCTCAATGTCCATGTTTGGCTCTGGTAACACAAAGTAGGTATAAAAATGCTGTTGATCATTTGTTTCTTAGCTGCCTGTGAAATTTTGGGTGCCTTAACAATGGGGCTAGCTGGTAGGTTACAGCATTTGCTTTTGTACTCTAGCCTCTATCTCTCTATCTAGTTTTCCGTCTTCTGTGAATATGCTTCCTAAGTATTTGAATTCTTTCACTTGGTTTATTTTAGTCATTGACATGGATGTCTAGATTATTATGTTTTCTTCCCATATTCATTATTTCTGTTTTAGTGTTGTTGATTTTCATGTCATGTTTCACACAATTATTGTTCAAAGTGTCAATATGATGTTGTAGATCTTGTTCATTTTGATGTATCAGGCACTGATCATCTGCAAAAAGCAGTTCATTTATTTCATCATTATCTGAATTGACTCTTGAGTTATTTTATCCATATATGCGATAAAGAGTAGTGGTGAGAGGACACAACCTTGTCTAACACCTGATGTAATGGAGAACCAGTCGGTCATTCCTTCTGTAGTTCTTACTGTACTCTGGCTATCTTGATATAAGGCCATGATGTTACCTAATAGTTGTCCTTGGACGCCATATTCTTCAAGGATCTTCCATAGTTTGCACCTGTTTACTCTATCAAATGCCTTTTCTTGGTCTATAAATATAAGCTGTTTACTTTGATTGTATTCAATTGTTTGTTCGCAGATCTTTCTTAGTGTAAATATTGCGTCTGTGCAGCTCTTACCCTCCTAAACCCAAACTGGCTATTGCTTAACTGGGGCTCTAATATATGTCTTGCTCTTCGCTCCAATATTTTTGCAAACATTTTTCCTATTTGGCTCAAAAGAGAGATACCCTGTATGTTTCACACTCTCTTTTGTCTCCTTTGTTCTTCCATATTGGGACTATAATAGCTCTCTGCCAGTCATCTGGAACCTCTTGTGCCTCCCAGGCTATGTTAAAATTCTGGTCAGCCATGTTATTGCTGTTGTCTTACACGCAAGTAACATTTCTGTTGTTATACCATCTATCCCTGCTGCCTTCCTTCTTTTGATTTAGTGCCATTTCAACTTCGGATTCTAAGATATTCAATTGTTGGTATTTTCCATGTTTCAATTGAAATGTTTCTGTACCTTGTGTTTCGAAGTTTAACAGTTCCGTAAAATATTCTTTCCATCTGTCTTTAATATCTTTGCTGTTGGTAAGAGGTTTCTTAGACTTGTTATTTATAATGGTGACTGGATTGAATTGTTCTTCTCTTAGCCTCATTGCCTTAATGCTTCTGTAAAATTTTCTTGGTGCCTTAGTGCATAGTTCAGCTAAATGTTCTCCATATTTTGCCCAAGATTCTGATTTTGATGACTTTACTTTATTTTTACTATACATTCTTGCTGTTGCTGCTCATAATAGTGAACGCAAAAGTCGAAGCAGTAATAAATGACTATACATCGGAGGAAGATATTGTTGTCTTCACTGATGACTGTTATTCGGCACAGTTGAAGTGCATGAGCCTTTATATAATAATAATAAAGCCCATAACCCATTAGGGTCGTAGGGGTGGCAATGTGGAGACATCAGCACAAAAAGCATGCCATGAGTCTCTGTTTTCAACTCTTCGAGCGAGTGTGGAGAAACTCTGTCCTGACCAGCTCTTGATGTTGTCAAACCAGGATTTTCTCTGCCCTCCTTTCCTTCTGCCACAACTGTTCCCTGTAGAATAATCTTGGAGGAGAGTGAGCCATGTCTCATCACATGCCCTTTACGACTAGAGCAAAAGGAAAAGTCATCAAAGAGGCAAATAGCGCAGATAAACAACAACCAGCAGCATGACTATGGAGGTCATAGCGGTGACAAAATCCCTGGAGTGACTACAGACGCATACATTCACTCATGCATGCATGCTCAGTGATTCTATGAGCATGATACAAAAGATTAAGGCCGGTTATGTACGAAGGCAGTGGATGCAATTAATACAAAACTCATCAATCCAGAGACTTTCATCTTTGTCCTGTGTTACGCTGGGGTGAAGGGCAACGAGAAAGCAGACACACTGGCAGGCAATGCTACGATTGAGAATGGGTCTTCTATGGACAGAAGCAACATCATCAACGCTCTCAAAGAAAACATACGCTCTGCAGATTTCAATGGCGAAGATAAAGGGTATTCTCTATCTTGGTTGCGCAAGTTGTGCATGCCGATAGGTGCGACAAGACGGGAAAACCATGAGAGAAAACCCAGTAGATACATCAATCGACACAGAATGGGAGTTTTTAGCCTAAACACACTGAAATACATGCTTGGGAGGAGATTGTAGCAATTATGGACGTGTCTGATGTGTGATGAAGATGATCCTAAAATGAACAATGAACAACCTGAAATGGGATCATCAAGAGGAAGGGGCAGACCAAGAAAAAGATGGAATGATGGGGTTACAGACATCTTAAAACTCAACAATACCACAGCATATCAAGCAACCTAGCATGTACTATCTTGGAAACCGATCACCAGTTAAACCTGCTACGCCTAACGGCAAAAAAGCAGAGAAGGACAAAAGAAAGAAAGAGCTATAGATAGAAAGACATAGGGGTTAGAACAGAGCAACACAGAAGATTCAGAAGTTCTGGAACAAGAAATTGTGTTGGTTATTTCCATGACATGAATGATTCAAAGCTATTCTAGCATGCGTTCTCATTTAGCACTTGGCAAGTTGGTCTACTGTGCACTTCTACCCAGGAAGGAGGGTAGGTTGAAGACATTGAATCTAACCCTTTTCGCCCCGTAATTATTTTCACCTTTGTACATATTTGTGGGGGACCGGTGAAGACTGTAAGTGCACAGCACTGTTTATGACACATGCCTGAGTAGTCGCATAGCAGAAGTTGATCACAGAATAAGAATATTGCAATATTTACTGAAATAGACAGTATACTGGTTTACGTCATATTTAAAATGCTGTGAGCCAGTATATCGGCTTAGAAGGCTGAAGGGGTTAAACAATTAAAAATTTTATTCCATAAGTTTTCTCTCTCTCCAGCCATTTCTGGTCCTAATGTGGAACCTGAACATTGTGTCTTAGAGCATAAGGATGGTGTTGTTGTTCTTCATCCTATAGAGGGAGCTTTGTGTGCTGTTAATGCACAAGTGGTCAAGGAACCAACTAGACTTGTACAAGGTATACATTTATGTATTGTATTGTTAAAAATCTCACCCGTGTGGTAGCAAAGAATAGTACCACTGTGACCTACAAGGCCTATAATAAGAGGCGGCTGAGGCAGGGGGCTAGGGGAAAATACCCTATTAAATAAAAAGCATCGAAAAATCGGATGTGCTGGCCTACTTGTAGGCGCACAACTATCACAACATAGAATCGCACTTAGGTTCAGATCACATACAAATCACACAGAGTGGTTTAACAAGTGGTCAATAAGGAGCGTTTGAAGAAGAAGAAGTTATCAGTTGTTGTTTATCCATGGTGGATAAGACTTGTACAGGAGTCTCTGTGGTGTTGAGAGGTTAGGTGCTTGCCTCTTGTTACAAAGGTACTCGGTTTGCTCCCTCATGGAGCCGTCATGATATTTTTCAATAAATACCCCCACCTTAGTGTAGGTAAGGTCGAGTTCCTAGTCCTATAGGAGACGGACGATAAAACGTAGATGCAGTGTTCAAGTTGAATATGTAACGAACCTTTACAGTTCAAATTCAAGAAGAGCAAGCTGGAAAGCCGCTGTCTGGTCAAAATTCATTAGAAAGATTAAAAACTAAAATTCCTACAAAATAATTTCACCGTCTTCTAAATTATATCGTGTACCCGGTGCCATGGAGCTCATGTATTGCGCTGAGATCTTCCTGTGTAAGAAAAGATTGAGCACACATGGTTACTCGCGTCAAGGATGATGGCCCTGTCAATCAATCATATTCATGTTATAATTTAATTTAATTGATTTTTTTAATATGGTCTATATAGGAATGCTGATCACCCTCGGCCAGACCAACATGTTCAGGTTTAACAATCCAGAAGAAGCCAGGCAGATGAAAAAATCTCTACAGGTTAGAAAGGTCAGTCAATACTTTAATAAAAATAGGTAAATCCAACCAAGTGCTTACAGAATAAATGTTTAAGAAGAATTCTACCAATTTTCTGGCCTAATATCATAACAAATTAGGAGCTTTTGAAACGAATGAATTGTGCACCTTTGAAGACCATCATTAAAAGATGAAGATGGACATGTATGTCGATGCCAGTAGGGGCATTGACCAGGACAGCTCTGAGATGGAGAGTGGATGGGAAGAGAAGGCCTGGAACGTCCAAAGGAAATATGGAGAAGAACTGTAGAGAGGGAGTTGAAGGACTGTGGCCTGACGTGGGAGACGGCTGGTAGAAAGGCAGCAGAATGGCAACAGTGGAAGTCTCTTGTAGAAGCCTTATGTGTCAATTGGGACACAAAGAGGATATAGATAGATAGAAATCCAAGTGCTGCAGAAGGGTACTCTGAATACCATGGACAGAAAAACAGAATAAATATGTCAATTTTGAGGCGTACTGTTTGTTGGTAATCTGTTTATGTGGCCAAACTATTTAATTTGTTGTTTCTTGATGAAGTTCAGTGCTGATGTTGCACCCACTTTTTCCTTATGCCTTCATTTCTGAACCGTCTCGTCTTGAATTCCCAGCATTTTGTGTAGACACTTCATCTCTGTTGTGACTAGTTTTCTTCTATGTAATGCATAATTCTACAAGAGAGGAATGCAATCATGTTTGATTAACTATACTTGTCTTATTTATTCTACTATACCTGTCCTCTGTTATTAATTCTAGCCGTTTTTTGTTATGACACTGTACCTTTTATCTGTGACGGTGCAGAGAAAGCGAGCTACATGAAAAGACAGAACACCCAAAACCCACATGCCTAACTTTGATCATGTACGTCCCGTCCCAACTGTGGTAGGGGATTGTGTTTCAGGATTGGACTCTACAGTCACCTTCGCACACACCAAAGAGGTGCAGCAGCACACATCTGAGGCTGTTGTCATCATCATCGGTTGCGATGAATGGCTATATGTGATGATGATGATGTACATATCTACTGTGATGACATTCTGCCTGTTATCTGTGATGATGCAGGTTCTGTATTTGTTTCATAACACTGAACTTTGCCTGAAAATGAATGCTTTTTCCTCTCTGCTCTCTGTGGAGCATAAGGCCTCAACAGTTTCCCTCCACTGCTATTTGTGTCTTATCATTTTCATTACGGCTTCCCAAAATAGTCCAGCATCTTTCAGTTACTCGACGCCATCTCCAGGTCTGTTCAAGATTTTCTCTTTTTCATCTCCCTGGGGTGCCACTCAAGTGCTTGCCTAGCGACACTCAACTGTGTCTTCCATAGGGTATGCCCGACCCACTGTAATTTAATTTTCTTCTGACATGGGTCATCATAAGTTCCTGTCCTAATCCACAGGTTGTCTGTGTTTGCAACTTTGTCATACCATCTCAGTCTGCGGGTACACAGAAGGCATTTGTTGATAAATGTCTGAATCTTATTTATATTTAACTTGGTGATTCGCCACATTTCCAAGCCATACAACAAGACAGATTTCATATTTGAGCTGAATATTGAACAAATGAATGGTTACCAACATTCTCTTTCAGTCTGTGTCTGCTCTAAGTTTGCCTCAAGATGAACCTATCATGGCATCTCCTCGTCTCAACTTGCTGAGTCAGTCCATGTCAGACCTGTACAGATCCAACGAGAGTCTCGCCTTGAACGGATCCATGTGAGTTTTGATACTTTCAGATTTGTCAGTGTTCTTACATTTATCATATATTTTCTATAATTGTTTCTAACCTCTAGAGGCTTACATGGATCTACTGTCCTGGACATGCGTGTGTTTGCGGCAGTGAGAGAGCAAACAGGCTTGCATCAACAGCATCGATTGTTGAGGAGTTGAAGATGGATTAGGGGGTTCTTTGATCTTTGTTGACTGCCTATTGGATGAAGAAACTAAAATAGATGTTGAATTGATCTAGCAATTTAAGGAGCTTAGACATATCCATTGTACAAGTAGAACTGGATGCCGGAGGGGCAGAGTTAAGAGTGTGTTTATCCAGCGACCCACAGAAACCATCAGTATGCAAACCCTTCAATATCTGCTGGTGGAAACTGAGCACCTATGTGTCTGCCTAGAGTGCAATGATGTCAATTCAGTAACAATAACCAATTATACAATTATAATTTTGTTACATCAGACATGTTGTGTGTAGCCTCTTTGAGTTACATAATCACAGCACATTTTACTATTTGTTTGTTTGTTTCCTTGTCTGCTATGAATTCAGGCGTAGTCAGGGTACCTAATATGGCAGCTCTGACTGATTTTTGCGGGAAGGCTAGCTTTCCTTATCACTAGTGCCCCATGCCGTTCAGGTGAACCTTACCCTGACTCCTGAGGTACTTGTAATTTAAATCCAGTAGTAAAAGATCAGGCAAAAAAGCAGAGAAGGACAAAAGAAAAAAGAAAGAAAAGATCAGGAAACCTGTAGTCCACTCTGACTGTGTGCACACCAAAACTTTGTTTTTGGGCAGAATTTGGCTTTGAACTCCAGAATTAGCGCTGCACATGGTTTTTGACTTTGTTATTGGCCCACCCACATTTTTCTATGAATGTTTAGATTTGCATTGTGTGTGTGTTTCTATTATTCTACATCACTCATCAATAGATTAGTCATTCCCAAGCATGCTTTTATACGATCATAATTCTGTTTATTCTTGTAAATATTTTTGTAGTCAGTTTTTGTGTCCCAATTTTTTACTTCTAATTAGTATACATTTTTTTAGTCAATGATTATGTTCCATAGTGAGCTCGATCACAACTTAAAAGCACCTGGTTCGAACTCCACGGCAGACAGTGTGGAAGCATATTTGTTATTGTTAGCATGGATTTTGATGAGCAATGGCAAAACTGCTGAACATATAAGTGGGGCCTAGAAAATCAATGACTCGTTTACTGTGGTTGATGGTGGAAGTCTTGCAAAGGATATGCCACGATTTCATTTCAAACAGTGTTCTAGTCAATATTTTCAAATTAGTAAACATTTTGTACCTAATGTTAGTGTTACACACTACCTAATTATCACCTTTTTCAAGATTAGGTCAAAAGGTTATGTTTTTAGTCACCTTTTTTTGTTACAAACATCAACATTCAAAATCATAATTTAAAGATCAGGAGAAAACTTATAATAAAATTGCTCATACAAAAAGTATTTTGTTGGAAAACTTATCAATGAAAATTGTCAAGTGGCTGATTTTTGCATTTGATGTTCTTAATATGCCTGGTAGGCCTTTCAAGACTAAATGTATTTTGTATTTTAACTCATTATGAAAATTAACTCTCATCAAGTTTTCTCATTGCCTTCACTCTGTTTTTATATCTGAACTTAACTAATGACATTATTTTTGGAACAAAATTAGGTTGGATATATCCTCTACAACTTACAGGGAAGACCAAGAGGAATTAGAGCACAAAAGGTAAGCCAGATATCTTCAAAATTATCTTTTGATAAATATCTAGTTTTGGCATTTATAAATTATTAAACTGTTGTGTTTTCTGTTAGATAATAACATGTTTAAATAATCTTTCCTCTTTTCTCTAATTCTGTTTGCCTCACACCGTCAGGATAAGAAGAGATTTCTAGAACTGACTTTTGTGTGCGCTTCATAAATAGTGTTTTCACCACCTCTCTTATTTCTGAGGTCTACCTTTTGAGTGGATAGCCTTTTGCTTTGTATACACTGTATCAGAGTAGCATTGCTCTTTGAAGTGTGCTGTCTGTTGGTAATCTGCTTATGTTGTGGCCGAACCATTTAATTTTTCTTTTGTGATGTTCAGTACTGATATTGTACCCACTTTTTCCTGATATCTTCATTTTTAAACGTGTCTCTTCTTGATACTTCCAACATTCTTCGCAGTCACTTTATCTCTATCCTGACTAGTTTTCTTCTCTCGTTTGATGTCACCATCCAGGTTTGGCACAGATAGCATAATGTTGGGAGAATTATTGTATTAAACAATGCTATTTTAGTGTTCATGGTGACATGCTTGGCACTGATAGCATAATGTTGGGAGAATTATTGTATTAAACAATGCTATTTTAGTGTTCATGGTGACATGCTTGGCACTGATAGCATAATGTTGGGAGAATTATTGTGTTGAACAATGCTATTTTAGTGTTCATGGTGACATGCTTGGCACTGATAGCATAATGTTGGGAGAATTATTGTGTTGAACAATGCTATTTTAGTGTTCATGGTGACATGCTTGGCACTGATAGCATAATGTTGGGAAAATTATTGTATTAAACAATGCTATTTTAGTGTTCATGGTGACATGCTTGGCACTGATAGCATAATGTTGGGAGAATTATTGTATTAAACAATGCTATTTTAGTGTTCATGGTGACATGCTTGGCACTGATAGCATAATGTTGGGAGAATTATTGTGTTGAACAATGCTATTTTAGTGTTCATGGTGACATGTTTGCATTTAAAAATGTTTAGATAATAATAGATTTAACTGATTGGTTCCTATAAGTTCCTGAGAGCGTTACTATTTATTTGTTTTAGAACGATCTTTAAGAAAATTCATTTACCTACAAAATGGTATATCACTCATAAAAATCTGTTAATAATTCAGAAAACTACAGAGGTAAATAATTAAGAAAGGTACTAGAGCTAGGGGAAGATCAAGAAAAAGATGGATAGAGAATATCAAGACCTCACTATATAAACACGGATATAACACAACAAGGGTGACTAATCTGGCCCTGGAACCCAAATTAAGGCTCCACCCATACGCTAACAGCAAGAGTAGACAACCAATTCCATTTCCCACCTGGGGATAGACAATAGACAGCTGAATTTGTACATACACCTGCAATAAGGAAAAGGACCTCAATTTAATTCAACCACAACCCGTTTTTCAATTCAGTAGCTAATCAGTTAAATAATAAATTAAATTATACTAGACACTTTCTCTGTATAACCTTTTTGTCATCATAGATCATTTTATCAACTGTTTCTCTATATAATCTAATATATTTGTTGTATTTGCTTCTTCAGGTTAGAGATCATGGAACTGGAGAATAAATATACAGTGAAAGAGAAGGACAGACAAGCGGAAGAAAGACAGATCACAGCAGATTTGGATGAGTACATGGAGAAACTGAGACAACTCAATGATGAGATTGAGTATATTAAAAGCCAGGTCTGGAAAATGTGAACTTATTTTAGCTGTTTATTTCTTCTGTAATACTTATTGAGTGAATTTTGGGTAGAGATTTAGCAATATAGAGTCGGACCACCGAATCCTACCAATCATGCCATGCCAACTGTTAAGATTTCTTGAAAGGGTTATATATATATATAGGCTATTGGTTACTAAACTGACGTCATTGCACTCCTGGCAGACCCATAGGTGCTCAGTCTCCCCAACAGATATAGAAGAGTATGCATACTGATGACATATAGATATCTATTCCATTCATACCGTTATACGTTACACAAGTAATTTCTCCATTTCGTTCTGTACTGGGCAACTTGCTCAATCTTTTCCATGTAATTGAGTCCCATATTTCGTGCCTCTCTCAGCAAAGTTTGTATCTGGGTTTCCCTAGGATGCCATCTCTTTCTAAAACTCTTTGCCTCCCACTTCAATGCCTGCTTTGGTATTCTTTGATCATTTATTTTCAAGGTATGCCCAACATATCTCCATCTTCTCCTTCTTATAACAGTTGTTACTAGAGGTCGATCAGATGTTTCTCTGATTTCATCACTTCTCCTGAATTCGTTCCATTTTATGTTCATTATTTTTCGAGACATCTATTTTCAAATGCATTCAACTTGCTTTCTATATCTTTAGTCATTTTCCAACTCTCGCTAGCATATGTTAGGATTGATACAACATTGGAATTGAAAATTTGTAATTTAGTTTTAATGCTATATAACTTGCAGTTCCATATTTTATTTAGATTTTTCAAAGCTGATCTCGCTTTGACATTTCATAGCATAATTCTTTTTTAACATTTTCTGTGCAATCAAAATTGCTACCTAAATAGGTGAACTGCTCTGTTATTTTTATCATTTTAGATTCCAGTGTGATATCTGCATTACTTGCCATAGGTGTCTTCATTATATTTGTTTTTCATAGCTTATCTGCAGTTTCTAAATTTATAGAAAACTTAGCCTTTCTTTATTGTTTTACATTAGTTATTATTTATCATCTTTTATTTTATTATCATCTTGTCTTGTTGACAGAACAACCCGTACCAGAGCATAGTTGATGGTTTGAGACAGCTGGATAAGCAAGAAGAAGACCTGCTGGAGGACCTCAGAATCTCGAAGGAAAATTTGTTGAAGGTACTTTTGGGTTTATTTGGTTGTGTTTATTGTTGTTATATTTTGTCGCCAGTGTGTTGTCGGGCTTACGATGGGAGCAAAGAATAGTATTACTGGAGGTGGCTGAGGCAGGGGCCTAAGAAAGCTACCTAGTAAAAAAAAAGCATCGCAGAAATCGGATGCGCTTGCCTACTTGTAGGCGCATAACTAGCACAATGTAGAATCACACTTAGGCTCAGATCACATACAAATCACACAGAGTGGTTTAACTAGTGGTCAATAAAGAGCATTCGAAGAAGTTATATTTTGTAATTTAGTCTTGAAGTTTAAGATTGAAAGTAGAATATCCATTTCTTCATAAATTAAATCAGCTGAAGATATTGTGGGATGGGACGGACAGACCTACAAAAATGAGATTTTGAAGGACGTAAATCTTTTCTCGTGGTTGTCGTGTAGGCCCCACTGGCCTCTCCTATTATATTTCCTCCTCAGCATGCTGAAGAAGCCCACTCTCAGCGTTGTTGGCGAATAACTGAACCATTGGTGTAAATAACTGCATCTGTTTCATTGACATTGTCATTCAAGACATCATTATATGATATTCTATAACCTACTTATCATTATATAATGTTCTATAACCTACTACTAATCATTATATGATGTTCTTTAACCTACTACTTATCATTATATGATGTTCTATAATCTACTTATCATTATATGATGTTCTATAACCTACTACTTATCATTATATGATGCTCTATAACCTACTACTAATCATTATATGATGTTCTATAACCTATTTATCATTATATGATGTTCTATAACCTACTTATCATTATATGATGTTCTATAACCTATTTATCATTATATGATGTTCTATAACCTACTACTAATCATTATATGATGTTCTATAACCTACTACTAATCATTATATGATGTTCTATAACCTACTACTAATCATTATATGATGTTCTATAACCTACTTATTATTATATGATGTTCTATAAGCTACTTATCATTATATAATGTTCTATAAGCTACTACTAATCATTATATGATGTTCTATAACCTACTACTTATCATTATATGATGTTCTATAACCTACTACTTATCATTATATGATGCTCTATAACCTACTACTAATCATTATATGATGTTCTATAACCTACTTATAATTATATGATGTTCTATAACCTACTTATCATTATATGATGTTCTATAACCTACTACTTATCATTATATGATGTTCTATAATCTACTACTAATCATTATATGATATTCTATAACCTACTACTTATCATTATATAATGTTCTATAACCTACTACTTATCATTATATGATGTTCTATAACCTACTACTAATCATTATATGATGTTCTATAACCTACTACTAATCATTATATGATGTTCTATAACCTACTACTAATCATTATATGATGTTCTATAACCTACTATTATTATATGATGTTCTATAGCTACTTATCATTATATAATGTTCTATACTACTATAATCATTATATGATGTTCTATAACCTACTACTTATCATTATATGATGTTCTATAACCTACTACTTATCATTATATATGCTCTATAACCTACTAATCATTATATGATGTTCTATAACCTACTTATCATTATATGATGTTCTATAACCTACTTATCATTATATGATGTTCTATAACCTACTACTTATCATTATATGATGTTCTATAATCTACTACTAATCATTATATGATGTTCTATAACCTACTACTTATCATTATATAATGTTCTATAACCTACTACTTATCATTATATGATGTTCTATAATCTACTACTAATCATTATATGATGTTCTATAACCTACTACTAATCATTATATGATGTTCTATAACCTACTTATCATTATATGATGTTCTATAACCTACTTATCATTATATGATGTTCTATAACCTACTACTAATCATTATATGATGTTCTATAACCTACTACTTATCATTATATGATGCTCTATAACCTACTACTAATCATTATATGATGTTCTATAACCTACTTATCATTATATGATGTTCTATAACCTACATATCATTATATAATGTTCTATAACCTACTACTTATCATTATATGATGTTCTATAATCTACTACTAATCATTATATGATGTTCTATAACCTACTACTAATCATTATATGATGTTCTATAACCTACTACTAATCATTATATGATGTTCTATAACCTACTACTTATCATTATATGATGTTCTATAACCTACTTATCATTATATGATGTTCTTTAACCTACTACTAATCATTATATGATGTTCTATAACCTACTACTTATCATTATATGATGCTCTATAACCTACTACTAATCATTATATGATGTTCTATAACCTACTTATCATTATATGATGTTCTATAACCTACATATCATTATATAATGTTCTATAACCTACTACTTATCATTATATGATGTTCTATAATCTACTACTAATCATTATATGATGTTCTATAACCTACTTATAATTATATGATGTTCTATAACCTACTTATCATTATATGATGTTCTATAACCTACTAATCATTATATGATGCTCTATAACCTACTACTAATCATTATATGATGTTCTATAATCTACTACTAATCATTATATGATGTCTTTAACCTACTTATCATTATATGATGTTCTATAACCTACTACTAATCATTATATGATGTTCTATAACCTACTACTTATCATTATATGATGTTCTATAACCTACTTATCATTATATGATGTTCTATAACCTACTTATCATTATATGATGTTCTTAACTACTACTAATCATTATATGATGTTCTATAATCTACTACTAATCATTATATGATGTTCTATAACCTACTTATCATTATATGATGTTCTATAACCTACTACTTATCATTATATGATGCTCTATAACCTACTTATCATTATATGATGCTCATAACCTATACTTATCATTATATGATGCTCTATAACCTACTATCATTATATGATGTTCTATAATCTACTACTAATCATTATATAATGTTCTATAACCTACTACTAATCATTATATGATGTTCTATAACCTATATAATCATTTATGATGTTCTATAATCTACTTATTATTATATGATGTTCTATAACCTACTACTAATCATTATATTATGTTCTTTAACCTATTACTTATCATTATATGATGTTCTATAACCTACTTATCATTATATGATGTTCTATAACCTACTAATCATTATATGATGTTCTATAATCTACTACTAATCATTATATGATGTTCTATAACCTACTACTAATCATTATATGATGTTCTATAACCTACTACTAATCATTATATGATGTTCTATAACCTACTTATCATTATATGATATTCTATAACCTACTTCTAATCATTATATCATGTTCTATAACCTACTACTTATCATTATATGATGCTCTATAACCTACTACTAATCATTATATGATGTTCTATAACCATATCATTATATGATGTTCTATAATCATACTAATCATTATATGATATTCTAAACCTACACTAATCATTATATGATGTTCTATAACCTACTACTAATCATTATATGATGTTCTATAACCTACTACTTATCATTATATGATGTTCTATAACCTACTACTAATCATTATATGATGTTCTATAACCTACTACTAATCATTATATGATGTTCTATAACCTACTTATCATTATATGATGTTCTATAACCTACTACTTATCATTATATGATGCTCTATAACCTACTACTAATCATTATATGATGCTCTATAACCTACTACTTATCATTATATGATGTTCTATAACCTACTACTTATCATTATATGATGTTCTATAACCTACTTATCATTATATGATGTTCTATAACCTACTACTTATCATTATATGATGTTCTATAACCTACTACTAATCATTATATTATGTTCTTTAACCTACTACTTATCATTATATGATGTTCTATAACCTACTTATCATTATATGATGTTCTATAACCTACTTATCATTATATGATGTTCTATAACCTACTACTAATCATTATATGATATTCTATAACCTACTACTAATCATTATATGATGTTCTATAACCTACTACTAATCATTATATGATGTTCTATAACCTACTTATTATTATATGATATTCTATAACCTACTACTTATCATTATATGATGTTCTATAACCTACTTATTATTATATGATATTCTATAACCTACTACTAATCATTATATGATATTCTATAACCTACTACTAATCATTATATGATGTTCTATAACCTACTTATTATTATATGATATTCTATAACCTACTACTTATCATTATATGATGTTCTATAACCTACTTATTATTATATGATATTCTATAACCTACTAATCATTATATGATGTTCTATAACTTACTTATTATTATATGATGTTTTTAATGACTTTTTATTTTGTAGGAAATGGAAAACTTAACCTGGTATCCAGATCAGGTGACGGAGAAAGAGTCTGTAACTCAGGTGATAGATGACCTGGTTCGACAGATTAGCGAGAAGGATGGACACATTGAACAAGCAAAAGATGCTGCGGACATGAACAAGTCAGAATTTCAGGACAAGAAAAAACATGTAAGTTTTAAAATTATTTTTATATACAGCTTGTAACTTTATAGTAAATCATAGGTCATTTTGTTATATTTTGTTATTGTATTCATCTGAGGTCATTTTGTTATATTTAGTTATAGTATTGATCTGAGGTAATTTTGTTATATTTTGTTATAGTATTGATCTGAGGTCATTTTGTTATATTTTGTTATAGTATTGATCTGAGGTCATTTTGTTATATTTTGTTATAGTATTGATCTGAGGTCATTTTGTTATATTTTGTTATACAGTAGTATTGATCTGAGGTCATTTTTTTATATTTTGTTATAGGGAATTTTATAGTGAGGCATTTTGTTGTATTTCGTGGAAAATGTTATTACTCGTATGATGTAGTTTTGGGATATTTTTATGAGTTAGGCCTGTATATACTTTGTACATGAAATACAACTTTGTATATCAAATACAATATTCTACATGAAATACAACTTTGTACACAGAATACAACTTTATGTACATGAAATACAACTTTGTACACAGAATACAACTTTATGTACATGAAATACAACCTTGTGCACATGAAATACAACTTTGCACAAGAAATACAATCTTCTACACAGAATACAAATGTGTACATGAAATACACCTTTTAAGAACACGAAATACAACTTTGTTCATGAAATACAACTGTTTTACATAAAATACAACTGTGTACATGAAATGCAACCTTGTACATATTACAGCTTGTAGAAAAGGTCAACACAGAGAAGGATAAACTGGAGTCACTAAAGAACCATTATGATGCAGAGAAGAAGCATCTCTTAACCTGCAGTGAGAACATTCTTCATGAAGTTCAAGACCTAGCTCTCAGGGAGGATGACCTCCTGGCTCAGCATGAGGTGATCACGGAGGAGAAGAATGCAGAGTGGAAGTTGGTGCTGGATGCACTTAATGATCATACCAGCACGATAGAGGAGGCATGGCATGACTTGACAGAGAATGAAACTAGGATCAAGGGCAGATTGCAGAAAGGGTAAGTGTTCATAATGGTATGTATGCAGGTAGGATGTATTAGCGTAAAGGTATGTATGCAGGTAGGATGTATTAGCATAATGGTATGTATGCAGATAAGACATATTAGCGTAATGGTATGTATGCAGGTAGGATGTATTAGCGTAAAGGTATGTATGCAGGTAGGATGTATTAGCATATTGATATGTATGCAGATAGGACATATTAGCATAATGGTATCTATGCAGGTAGGACGTATTAGCGTAAAGGTATCTATGCAGTAGGAGTATTAGCGTAAAGGTATGTATGCAGGTAGGATGTATTAGCATATTGATATGTATGCAGATAGACATATAGCATAATGGTATGATATGCAGGTAGGATGATAGCATAATGGTATGTATACAGAGGGTAGTGATTAGCTAATGGTATGTATGCAGGTAGGACGTATTAGCGTAATGGTATGTATGCAGGTAGGATGTATTAGCGTAATGGTATGTATGCAGGTAGGACGTATTAGCGTAATGGTATGTATACAGGTAGGATGTATTAGCGTAATGGTATGTATGTAGGTAGGATGTATTAGCTAATGGTATGTATGCAGATAAGACATATTAACGTAATGGTATGTATGCAGGTAGGACGTATTAGCGTAATGGTATGTATACAGGTAGGATGTATTAGCATAATGGTATGTATGCAGGTAGGACGTATTAGCATAATGGTATGTATGCAGGTAGGATGTATTAGCATATTGATATGTATGCAGATAGGACATATTAGCATAATGGTATGTATGCAGGTAGGATGTATTAGCGTAATGGTATGTATACAGGTAGGATGTATTAGTGTAATGGTATGTATACAGGTATGATGTATTAGCGTAATGGTATGTATACAGGTATGATGCATTAGCGTAATGGTATGTATACAGGTAGGACGTATTAGCGTAATGGTATGTATACAGGTAGGACATATTAGCGTAATGGTATGTATACAGGTAGGATGTATTAGCGTAATGGTATGTATACAGGTAGGATGTATTAGCTTAAAACTTTTACCTATTGACTCAGACACAAGAGGGTTGTAGGTTCAATCTCACACTCAATGTTCCACACGTGAGGAAAGGAATTAGCCTCTACCTCCTGTACACTAGTGCCTAGAATTGTGAAGTTTCAGTTTCAGTTTGGAATATCTTAATTGCACTCCGGACATGTCCATAGGTGCTCTGATCTCCTTCGCAATATCTCCAACAGCGTCCAGTGACTGACCGTACCAGTTGGATTTTGATTGATGAGCCTACTCACGTACCTGTTATGCTGTTCTTTTCTTGCTACTACAATCTTCAAACCCAGCTCCTGCAATAGTTGACGTGGATTGGTTTAAATGAAAATCTTCTTTGCGGCCACACTCTATGAGGGCGTTCAAAATATCAGCTATATCTATTGGTTGGCCTTCTAAAATGGTGGCAGAGCCAGCCAGCCTGCTCTCTCATTGTCAACAACACCCATGTGCCCCGGAATGAAGATAAGTGTGATTCTGCAAATTGTTGACGCTTGTAGTGATTCAGTCCATTGCCTGCGCACCGAACCAACCTCTACCTTGCGGATCATACTCAATGAATCACTCAGAATGCACGCATGAGTGTAGTTTTGTGACTCCAGCCAACGTAAAGCATTAGTCACCGCCAGTACCTCCATTGTCATGCTGCTTGTTGTCATACAAAATGCACCATGACCTCATGGACTATTCTGCCACATGAGCTTGCAGAGAAGGCCCATGCGAACTTTTCGTGATGAACTACCGATCCATCCGTGTAAATCACAACGGCACCTTCATTGCAGTTATAATCAATGATAGCCTTAACGTCTGCATCCAGAGCAACAGGATTCCTCTCTTTGCAACTTTTGTCAAATTTAATGATGGTGGAAATAGTGTTCCCGTATATTGAAGGCATCGGTATCCATTCTTCTCCATAATCGATATTTGTGAGCCAGCATACCTGCTGAACAGTGTCTGCAGCACGGCCAACCCACGACTTGCCCCGCTTTAATCGATTTCTTCCACTGGTGCTGAGCAGCTCGTGCTATGGGTGATCATTTTTAGCACTTATTTTGAGGTACGCACGTGCTATAGCTATCTTGAGTCTATACTCAATATATATGGGAAATCCAGGAGAAACCTCATCGCCACGCAGGGTGTATCCCGTGTGCAACCGAGATTGTGAAGTAACAGGCACTTCATATTTTAAAGTCTGAAAAGGCTACGGTAATTTTATGTATCCCATGATCTGTACAATAAGTATATTGTTCTTGATGGTTTTACTGTGTGAGGATAGTTTTAGAACGCTACTGTCAGCAGTAAGGTATAAAACAATAGGTTCAGACTGTGTTATAGAACCATAGGTCAGACTGTGTATAGAACAATAGATTCAGACTGTGTTATAGAACAATAGATTCAGACTGTGTTATAGAACAATAGATTCAGATTGTGTTATAGAACAATAAATTCAAACTGACTTATAGAACAATGAGCTATAGAACAGCAAGTCAAGTGTGTTATAGAACAATAGGTTCAGACTGTGTAATGTCCATTCTCCAGGCCATCTCATGTCCCAGACAGGACAAGCTCATCCAGGATATAAGGCATAAAATCAGCTTGCTGTCCAAGAAATCAGAAATATAGAACAATTTGTTGAACCAATTTGTTATTATCAGTTTATGAGGACTATCATCATAGCACTCGGGACATGCCCATAGGTTCTCCGATCTCCACCTCAGCAAATCCAGCAGTGTTCAACGGCCCAACACGCCAGTTCGATGTTGATTAATCAATCTCTTTGCATATTTAGTATGTCGTCTTCTCAGGCTGCACCAATATTGACACCCATCTATCTCAATCTGGTCAGCGAATTGGATTCACAACCCTGAAACTCATCTTTTTGTTAACTATTCAGTCATGATAACTCTCTATGCTAAAAAATATGGTGAATCTGACTTATGAATTGATTGATTGATTGATAGGACAATCATCATTGCACTTCGAGGAGTAACCATGTGTGCTCCAATCTCTTTCTTACACAGGAAGATCTCAGCGGCAGTGCATGAACTTTGTAGCACCAGCTAGGATCCCCGATGTAATTTAGAAGAAGGTGAAAATGTTTTGTAGGAATTTTTATTTTTAAATCTTTCGAATTAATTTTACCCTGACAGCGGCTTTCCAGCCTGCTCTTCTCGATTTTTAACTGCCAAGAATTCTTTTATGTGCTAAACTTGAACACAGGTCTTGCATTTTATCATCCATCGCCGGTTAGACTAGGAACTCGGTCTCACCTACCCTGAGATCAGGGATCTCCTGAAAAATATCTTGATGGCTCCACGAGCGAGCAAACTGAGTATCTTTGAAATGAGAATTGAATAAATGCTTCTTTGATGGAAGAAAAGAAGTTATGTTTTATTTTAGCTTCTATTTGTATTGCTAATTATTACTAAGTTTTGTGTTATGTGTAATTCCTCAGAAATTTCACTAACGCCCAGGAGAAGATGGAGTGTGAGATGGAGGCACAGCAGCTTGCTGAGGCTAGGAAGTTGTTAGAGGAAGAAGAACAAAGTTTTGCTCAAAACCAGCAAGAGGAGATGGTTAGGATTGAATCGGAAATGGAAGTTTGGGAAACTCAGAAATCTGCTGAAGTTGGAGCATTGAGACTTGCCCGCGAGAGCTTTATGGCAGCATAGCGATCAACTGAGACAACTAGATTTGGAGATTGAAGAACAAGCACACGCAATAAAACTAACAGAAGCTGATATAGATCAGGTAAATACAATTGATATGTCTATGTTCTTATAGTAACAGTTATATGAGGACTATCATCATAGCACTCGAAGCATGTCCATAGGTGCTCCGATCCTGGCCTCAACAAATCCAGCAGCATCCAGTGGCCCAACACACCAGTTCAATGTTGATTAATCAATTTTTTTGGGCATAATTAGTATCTCATTCTTTTCAAGCTGCACCAATATTGACACCCATCTCTCTCAATCTGTTCAGCGACTGGGATTCACAGTCCTGAAACTCCTCTGTTCGGAAAGACTCTCTCAATGTGTTAAGAATGTCATTTCGGTCCATTGCAGTTCCCTCTAATACCACAGCCATGCCAGCCAATCTATCAGCTCATTCCTTACCCCTGACTCCTTCGTGCCCAGGGAAAAAAATGAAGATGTTGTCTCTGATCCATGTCTGTACCAGTACAGCCACCCAGCTTCGTCCCACCATTTCTATTTCGACTTTACGAATCATACTCATGGAGTCACCGAGTATGAAAACACAAGAGTAGTTATGAGATGCCAACCACGTCCCCGCCTCTGTAACCGCTCATACCTCATTGTCAAATTACTGGTGGTTATCGCTAAGGCCCCATTGGCATCTCTTATGATTTTTCCTCCTGAGCGTGCAGAGAGTAACAAAGACATTACAAAAGGTAGAAACTATTGTTTTCTAGACTCTACTCTCTCTGTGTCCTCGTCTTGTTCCCCATAGATCTTTATGAAATAGAAATCGAATTATAATGGACTCAAATGTGAAGTTTTAATTCTTAGTTTGATTATTGAAAAATTTCTTTTCTTCTTTCTAAATATTTAGATACAGCTGACATCTAGCTAGTTTCTTGTGACGAATGACATAACATGTTTTCTGTTTAAATACAGCTGACATCTAACTAGTTTCTTGTGACGAATGACGTAACATGTTTTCTGTTTAAATACAGCTGACATTTAACTAGTCTCTTGTGACGATTGCATTACATTTTTTCTGTTTAAATGCAGCTGACATCTAACTAGTTTCTTGTGACAATTGACGTAACATGTTCTCTGTTTAAATACAGCTGACATATAACTAGTTTCTTGTGACGATTGACGTAACATGTTTTCTGTTTAAATACAGCTGACATTTAACTAGTCTCTTGTGACGATTGCATTACATTTTTTCTGTTTAAATGCAGCTGACATCTAACTAGTCTCTTGTGACGATTGCATTACATTTTTTCTGTTTAAATGCAGCTGACATCTAACTAGTTTCTTGTGACGATTGACGTAACATGTTCTCTGTTTAAATACAGCTGACATCTAACTAGTTTCTTGTGACGATTGACGTAACATGTTCTCTGTTTAAATACAGCTGACATATAACTGACTTCTCACAACGAATGGCATACATGTATAATGATTCTTTTTCATTTAATACTGGGTGTTCAAGATAAAAGTAGCCCGATAGACAAATCAAAAGTTGCCAGTTGTGCATTGTGTTTTGTCTATTTACTATTTAAACCGGTTCTGACTAGCTCGTCCTTTCATCACATTGGCTCATCACCCCTTCCCACACCATAATTACACATCACAAAAAGACTAGCTCACTTGACCTATACCACGTCATAATTGAACCATCTCATTTTCATAAACATATGCCAGATTGGCTCCTTTGACAGGCTAATTTTATCTTGAACACCCTGTAGAAGCTTTGATATTTTATCCAGAGTTTTGTAATCCCTGTTAAGATATTGTCACTCAAGTTTGATATAAATGGATGCTAATAATTTTTGGTAATGAAGATTTTTACTTTGTTTACTTCATGTCAGGCGGATAAAGAATCAACAATGTCAGATGGAAAATTCCAGAAACAACTAACTTCTCTAGATAATGAAAAATCAATACTCATAAATGAACTTGCAGAGATGGAAAGAAAGACACAAGAAAATGAGATCCGAAGAAAAGATAAAGTAAGACTTTTGTTAATATACATCTCAAGTAGTTACATAAATAACAGAAACAAGGTCAATGTTTTGACCAAAAGGCCTTTATCAAGAACAGGAAAAACTAAATATATATCTATAAAATATTGTTAACTGATTCACTACATCATTATTTTAGCCCTGGGGGAATTTTTGTTGTTTAATAATTGTGGACACTTATGTTAAACTGAACTATCTTTACTGTGTTCCTGATCTCTAGGTTGAGGAGTTGGAGGTAGAAATTGAGACATTAGAACATACTTATAAACTGAATCTGGATGAGATTCATGGAGAACGAATGAGGTAAGTCTGAGAGTTGTAGTAAGTCTGAGAGTTGTAATAAGTCTGAGAGTTGTAGTAAGTCTGAGAGTTGTAGTAAGTCTGAGAGTTGTGGTAAGTCTGAGAGTTGTAATAAGTCTGAGAGTTGTGGTAAGTCTGAGAGTTGTGGTAAGTCTGAGAGTTGTAAGTCTGAGAGTTGTGGTAAGTCTGAGAGTTGTAATAAGTCTGAGAGTTGTGGTAAGTCTGAGAGTTGTGGTAAGTCTGAGAGTTGTGGTAAGTCTGAGAGTTGTAGTAAGTCTGAGAGTTGTAGTAAGTCTGAGAGTTGTGAATACACACATTTTTATATTGCTACCCAGTAAGTGATGGTTTCAAAATGTTCAAGTTTATCGACCTCCTCATTACTTTGGGAATCTTGGGACACTTTATTAGGGAGTAAAGATAGTTTGAATCTTGGGACAGATTATTAGGGAGTAAAGATGGTTTTAATCTAGGCACTGATAGAGGCAGTAAATATTGAACTCAGTACCATAGTAGAGATTGAACTAGTTGTCCAGGATAGAACTGTATGGAGAAATTGCTTAGGGCCACATGTAACTTATAATAGTATGAGAAAAATATAATTCAAATAGCCATTTCAACCTAACAACATCTTTACTTGATTAGATCAGGGTGTGCGTTGGCGCTAGGAGACAAAAGTGTCAGAATTAATTTGTTTGTTTCTTATCTTTCTCTTCTTCTCTTCCACCATTTACTTCTTCTTTATAGAAATGTTGTGGGGGATATGGTGATCTTGTGTGTGCTTGTTTTAAGGCACTTTGTAAGCTGATATTCATTATCTTAAGGTTGTTCTTGATGCAGTCGCTCCATCTTTTGCATGGTCTTGCTCTGTACTCATTATACTTTTTCTGTTTGGCTCTCTGTGGTAGACGGTACAAGGCAATTCTTGTCAGATGTCCAAACCATTTAATCCGTTGTTCTTTTATGAATTGCATGATTCGTTTCACATCCAGTCTTCTTCTGATTTCTTCATGTCTAATTTTGTCTCTTATTGTCACACCTACAGCTCTTCTAAGACACCTCATCTCCGTCATTATGATATTCCGCTCATTAGCTGCTGTTATTGCCATGTTTGACACTGGTAACATAGTGTTGGCCAGAAGATCGTTCTTATAAGATTTGCTTTAGTTTTTAGCGGTATCTCTAAACTATGTGACAACAGTGGTGTTAACTGTCCCAGTACCTGGTTAGCCTTTGTGCAACGATTGCTGATTTCTCTATCAATACTTGTTTGTTCTACTTGTTGGTTATGTATGAAGGCAGTGGATGCAATTAATACAAAACGTGACAATATAGACATCTTTGTCCCAGGTCATGCTGGGGTGAAGGGCAATGTGAGAGTGGATGCACTGGCAGGCAATGCTACGATTGAGAATGTATCTTCTATGAACAAAAGCAATGTCATCAACGCTCTAAGAGAAAACATGCTCTGAAGATTTCAACAAAGATATAGGGTATTTTCTATCTCGGTTGCTCAGGTTATGCATTCCGATAGGTGCGGCAAGACGGGAAAACCACAAGAGAAAACCCAATAAATACATCAATGACACAGAACAGGAATTGTTAGCCTAAACACACTGAAATATATGTTTGGGAGGAGCAATTATGGACATGCTCGATGTGCAATGAAGATGATCATAAAATGAACAATGAACTTGTTTATTATGTAGGGAATTAAAGCCTCTTTATTCCAATACACACACTTTCATTATATATCAGAGTATACAGGCAAACATACATGATTAATAAGAATTAACTCATTTTGGGGAATCCAAATTAATAAGAATTAATGACGCCAGTGTGTTGCTGGGACTCTCATGGGGAGGAAAGAATAGTAACACTGCGACCTACAAGGCATATCGTAATAGGCCAATGAGGTAGAGGCATAAGGTAGCTACAATAGTAAATAAAAAGCGTCGCATAAATCGGATGCATTGGCCTACTTGTAGGCACATAACTGGCACACCGTATCAATCGTCTTAGGCTCGATCACATACAAATCACAAAGAGTGGTTTAACTAGTGATCGATATGAAGCATTGAAAGAAGAAGAATTAATTGTTAGTTTGTTATGTAGGGGATTAAAACTTTTCTAACTCGAGGCACATTCCTTTCAACCTAAGGACAAGCTTGTTTTGGTTAAATCAGAGCATGTAGATGAACAATCATGATAAATAAAAATGAACGCGAAGAATTCAATATACATATTAATCTGAAGAGAATCTGATAAAGTACAGTAAAAGAGAATGTCAGAGAAGTCAGAGACTGAGAGAACTGAAGTAAACGATCCAGAATAGATATAGATTGAAAGTGATGTAGCTCTATGCTCCATTGTGGACAAAAAAGGTTTAGTAGTAGTATAGTTATCAACCCATATCAAATATTATAAGAAAACGAAGGTGGAAATATTTAGGCCACGTTCTTAGATCAGACGAAAAGAGACTAAATCAACAAGTCCTTATGTGGTCACCAGTTGGGAAAGAAAACGTGGAAGACCTAAGACCACTCTTCGAGAACAATCCTACAAGAAAGTAAACTATTGGGATGTAAAACCATACAAGATCTCCAACTCCTAGCAACGAACCGCATTACATGGAAATCTAAAACCTCTGCCCTATGTGCCGCCTTTGGCACGAAAGGAACAAACTAACTAAGTAGTATAGTTCAACATTTGACTAATTTGTTACAAATTTATTGAAAAGTAATTAGTCTTGAAATGTTGCTTGTATTCATAGATTGGTAGGCTTGCAAGAAGAAGCACTACGGAAAAATTCCTTGGATGACAGCGATGAACAAGACAGACTTCTGAACATGTCTCATCAGTTGAGGGCTCAACGAGAAGACTTGGATAACAGACAGAAGGTGAGTGGATATTTATTTAAAACTTCTATTAGTGTGTTTTCAGACATATAATTAGAAGAGACAGTTTAGAACATTTGGTTACAACAGGCAAAATACAGGGAAGAGAAATAGAGGGGACAAATTTCGGACGGCTTGAAATCGGCAATGGTTCAGTGACGGAGTTGATGGATTGTACCAGAGACAGACTGGTGTGGAGAGACATGATCGCCTATGCCAACCGGCAAAGCACTTGATTGATTGATAGTGGGTTTGTGTTTTAATCAGTTAATTCAACTTGATTTTGATCCTGCAGATCACTGACGTATTTTGAACATAAATGGAGATTACCTAGATTAGTTCTTGCTGTTATTATTAGCTAGTAGTTCTTATGATAGCTCTTTCCCTGCCATCCTTAGCTAGGAGTTCTTATGATAACTCTTTCCCTGCCATCCTTATCTAGTAGTTCTTATGATAGTTCTTTCCCTGCCATCCTTAGCTAGTTCTTATGATAGCTCTTTCCCTGCCATCCTTATCTAGTAGTTCTTATGATAGCTCTTTACCTGCCATCCTTATCTAGTTCTTATGATAGCTCTTTCCCTGCCATCCTTAGCTAGTTCTTATGATAGCTCTTTCCCTGCCATCTTAGCTAGTTCTTATGATAGCTCTTTCCCTGCCATCCTTAGCTAGTTCTTATGATAGCTCTTTCCCTGCCATCCTTAGCTAGTTCTTATGATAGCTCTTTCCCTGCTATATTAGCTAGTTCTTATGATAGCTCTTTCCCTGCCATCCTTAGCTAGTTCTTATGATAGCTCTTTCCCTGCCATCCTTAGCTAGTTCTTATGATAGCTCTTTCCCTGCCATCCTTACCTAGTAGTTCTTATGATAGCTCTTTCCCTGCCATCCTTAGCTAGTTCTTATGATAGCTCTTTCCCTGCCATCCTTAGCTAGTTCTTATGATAGCTCTTTCCCTGCCATCCTTATCTAGTAGTTCTTATGATAGCTCTTTACCTGCCATCCTTATCTAGTTCTTATGATAGCTCTTTCCCTGCCATCCTTAGCTAGTTCTTATGATAGCTCTTTCCCTGCCATCTTAGCTAGTTCTTATGATAGCTCTTTCCCTGCCATCCTTAGCTAGTTCTTATGATAGCTCTTTCCCTGCTATCTTAGCTAGTTCTTATGATAGCTCTTTCCCTGCTATATTAGCTAGTTCTTATGATAGCTCTTTCCCTGCCATCCTTAGCTAGTTCTTATGATAGCTCTTTCCCTGCCATCCTTAGCTAGTTCTTATGATAGCTCTTTCCCTGCCATCCTTACCTAGTAGTTCTTATGATAGCTCTTTCCCTGCCATCCTTAGCTAGTTCTTATGATAGCTCTTTCCCTGCCATCCTTAGCTAGTTCTTATGATAGCTCTTTCCCTGCCATCCTTATCTAGTAGTTCTTATGATAGCTCTTTACCTGCCATCCTTAGCTAGTTCTTATGATAGCTCTTTCCCTGCCATCCTTATCTAGTAGTTCTTATGATAGCTCTTTACCTGCCATCCTTATCTAGTTCTTATGATAGCTCTTTCCCTGCCATCCTTAGCTAGTTCTTATGATAGCTCTTTACCTGCCATCCTTATCTAGTTCTTATGATAGCTCTTTACCTGCCATCCTTAGCTAGTTCTTATGATAGCTCTTTCCCTGCCATCCTTACCTAGTTCTTATGATAGCTCTTTCCCTGCCATCCTTACCTAGTAGTTCTTATGATAGCTCTTTACCTGCCATCCTTAGCTAGTAGTTCTTATGATAGCTCTTTACCTGCCATCCTTATCTAGTTCTTATGATAGCTCTTTCCCTGCCATCCTTAGCTAGTTCTTATGATAGCTCTTTCCCTGCCATCCTTACCTAGTAGTTCTTATGATAGCTCTTTCCCTGCCATCCTTAGCTAGTTCTTATGATAGCTCTTTCCCTGCCATCCTTACCTAGTTCTTATGATAGCTCTTTACCTGCCATCCTTACCTAGTAGTTCTTATGATAGCTCTTTCCCTGCCATCCTTAGCTAGTTCTTATGATAGCTCTTTCCCTGCCATCCTTAGCTAGTTCTTATGATAGCTCTTTACCTGCCATCCTTACCTATGAGTTCTTATCATAGCTCTTTCCCTGCCATCTTAGCTAGTTCTTATGATAGCTCTTTCCCTGCCATCCTTAGCTAGTTCTTATGATAGCTCTTTCCCTGCTATCTTAGCTAGTTCTTATGATAGCTCTTTCCCTGCTATCTTAGCTAGTTCTTATGATAGCTCTTTCCCTGCCATCCTTAGCTAGTTCTTATGATAGCTCTTTATCTGCCATCCTGACCTATGAGTTCTTATGATAGCTCTTTCCCTGCCATCTTAGCTAGTTCTTATCATAGCTCTTTCCCTGCCATCTTAGCTAGTTCTTATGATAGCTCTTTCCCTGCTATCTTAGCTAGTTCTTATGATAGCTCTTTATCTGCCATCTTAGCTAGTTCTTATGATAGCTCTTTCCCTGCTATCTTAGCTAGTTCTTATGATAGCTCTTTATCTGCCATCCTTACCTAGTAGTTCTTATCATAGCTCTTTACCTGCCATCTTAGCTAGTTCTTATGATAGCTCTTTCCCTGCTATCTTAGCTAGTTCTTATGATAGCTCTTTTCCTGCCATCCTTACCTAGTAGTTCTTATCATAGCTCTTTCCCTGCCATCTTAGCTAGTTCTTATGATAGCTCTTTCCCTGCCATCTTAGCTTGTTCTTATGATAGCTCTTTATCTGCCATCTTAGCTAGTTCTTATGATAGCTCTTTATCTGCCATCTTAGCTAGTTCTTATGATAGCTCTTTCCCTGCCATCCTTAGCTAGGAGTTCTTATGATAGCTCTGTCCATGCCATCCTTAGCTAGTAGTTCTTATCATAGCTCTTTCCCTGCTATCCTTATCTAGGAGCAGCTATATTAGTTGTCTTCATATCATCTTTAACTAGGAGTATATCTATATTAGCACTAACTCTTTGAAGTCACACTCTAGGAGAACATTTAAAATGTCAGCTCTATCCATTGACTGAGCTGACCCTCCAATATGGGGGCAGTGCCAGCCAGCCTGTCTGCTAATATTTTCATCAAGACCAATCCCAGTCAACTGCTAGATTGCAAGAGTTGGTATTGATTGGAGGCCTGAAACGACACAACAGGTATATCTTCTTCTTTTCAATCGTTTTTCACTGCCAATTTTATCATTCTTTTTGTGATATATAATTGGTCCTTTGACAAGAACCGAGTGATCTACGTTGGGGTTCGATTGTGCGCCCATGGTGACTAGGCCTGCCCATCCGGTTTCATCCAGCTTTTGATTTACTAGGGTGAGCTTTCCCTAGGTACAATCCTTTCAGCTGACTATTTCGGCCAGGATCTTCGCCTTTTCGATCAGTTTGGCCATATACTTGACCTTTGTGATCTACACCAAAACAATGAGTTACACTATTATGCCCTTTCTGACTGTGAGGTTGTTCAACAGGTTTATGAGTAGGCTCATCAATCAACATCAAACTGCTAATTTAGTCGCTGGATACTGTTGGAGATATTGCCAAGCAGATCGGAGCACCTATGGGCATGTCCGGAGTGCAATGAAGATATTTCAAACTGAAACTGAAATTGAATAAGTTCTAACTCTGTCATGACTAGCTAGCGGTAGCAGTCCCTACATTAGCTCTCACTATGTTGTAATTAGCTAAGAGAAGAACTTCATTAGTTCTCACTCCGTCCTCATTAGATAGAAGTCCCTACATTAGTTCTGTTTCCAACTTGTATATACAATTTCTGATGCTAGTTTCTCTCTCTCTCTCTCTCTCTCTCTCTCTCTCTCTCTCGATCCCGCCTAGACTGATGAACCAAATCTTATCATGAATTTTACTGTTGCTTTTAGAGACTCCGTCACTCTGTACAACTTCTCGCGAAGCTCTGTGTTATTGGGCCAAGTTTCTTTTCTTGATGCTAGTTTCAATATCTCCATCTGTAGCTAACTAAAACACTCTGTATTCTATATTAACATCCCATATACTTAATGTTGTTATGTGATTTGACTGTGGCAGGAACTGGAGACTATACGAGTACAGCTGGAGACTAAAACCTCGGAGCTTGAATCTCGTCAGATGCGCTTTGATGAAGAAAGAGAGATTCAACTAGACAAGATTGAGTTTGAGAAATTTAAATTGTTGGACATGGAGAGACAAGATAGGTAGGAGAAGTAGATGGTTATTTTTATGTATATATTGCCTTGTTCACATTTACATAGGTCAAGTGGCAAGTGTTTAACTGTGATGACTTCTGTGTTTGTTTCTCTCAGGCATATAGGTTAGGTGCTCACATCTCGTTCCAATGATACTGGGTTCGCTCCCTCTGGGAGCCATCAGGATATTTTTTCCAGAGTAGGTGAGATCAAGTTCCTAGTCCTATCAGAGATGGATGATAAAATGTGGATCCCATGTTCAAGTTGAACACTTAAAAAAAACTTTGGCAGTTCAAAATCGAGAAGAGCAGGTTAGAAAGTCACTGCCCAGCCAAAACACATTCAACAAATATTAAAATACCAAAAATTCCTGCACGATATTTTCACCATCTTCTAAATTACCTTGAGGATCCTCGCCGGTGCTATGGAGTTTGTGCACTGCAGCTGAGATCTTCCTGTGTAAGAAAGAGATCAGAGCACACATGGTTACTCACCGAAGTGCAATGATGATGGTCCTATCAATCAATCAAAATGTTCATATTGCCTTTTTAACATTTACAGGTGATCATTTGGTGTTTAACTGTGATGACTTCCAAGTAGTTTGCACTTGTTTCTCTTGCCTTCAAGTTCATCCCTAAGTTTCTCTTTGAAAGATTATGCACATTTACGTGCATATAGCTCGGTCATCAGTTAGTTTTTCCCATTTGTTGTTGAGACCTATAGAGAAGACCTTCATTAAGGCCTTGCAGATATCTATATACACTAATGCAAGGCAACAGCTTAATTACTTAGCCACAGAGGCTCCAAATTAATATTAAAATTATATTTGTTTTCATTTTCAAAATTTAGTATCTTCAAATATGAATACTTATTTTGATGTTATTTGATAAATGTTATTTAAAATTACTTATGATATTTCTGTTATTTTACTATTACTTTTAACTGCATATTCACCATTTTGTTTTAGAGTAAATAACCTTGTGGAGCAGGAGGTGAAGTGTCGGCTGTTTGAAGAAAAGTTAGAGAGGGAGAAACTGCGTAAGTTGGAACGAGAGAAAGATAAACAGGAAAGAGATAAAGAAATCCAGAGACTGAAGTCTATACACCAAAGGGAGATTAATCAACTCAAGGCTAAGCTGGAGATGAGGTTAGTGTTTGTGTATCTTTTTCTTTCTGTTCTCTATTCCTGTTTTATGCCCGCGTGCCCAGCGTGTTCGTCACACGTTGGACTACGGGTGACTAGTCCTCTGTAAGTGCGGTTTCAACTCCGCGGACTGGCAGAAAAGCTACAGGTTTCCCAGATTTACGGTGTTCGTGGCACCGAGCCAAAGGGTTACGATGTTCATGACACCGAGCCGAAGAGCTTTCAGCTCAAGTGCTTCTGGATCGGGAAAAAATAATCCTGTTTTATACACATATCTGCTTTTGAATATAAGTGTTACAGAAGAGTCCTCCGTATATCATGGACAGAGAAGAGAACAAATAGATTTATCCAGAAAGAACTCAAAATCAAAGAAAACTGGCTGATGCTACAAAAATAAGAATAAGAAAGTCAGAATAATTGTGGACATATAAAGAGACAAGAAGAGTTGGAGAAGACCATCATGAAAGGAGTCATCCCGGCAAAGAGGAGAAGAGAAAACCACAAAGAAGATGGATTCAGGATGTAAATGATGATTTGATCATTACGGCTGTAGAGTTGGTACATATGACCTATAGGAAAACAATTTGGAAGGACTGTTAGGGTGGCAAAGTCCGACTTGGGACAAGCTATTTGATGATGATTACACACAGAAAACTCATTATCATTATAAGAATATGCAAGCATCATTTTTGGGGAATTTGATGAGAAATGGAGGTTTAAAACATATAGTGACAACTGGTAAAATCAATGAGAGACAAGATAGAGGAGGACAGAAAGAAAAATTTCTGGACAGTCTGGCTTCATTGCATGATAGAGTGTCAACATCTGAGCTGATAGTCAGCACTAAGTGACAGAAGTTCTATGATATCCTACGTCAGCTGGCACAGCACATGATGATAATGACTGAAAGGAAGTTTTACATTCTGAATGAAATTTATAAATTTACTTCGGATAAATCTAAACTAAAACCAGAATGTATGTCTCTCTTTTTCTTTCTAGCAATAACAGAGTCCCAGCATCAGGAAATCGAGTATCAAGGACTCAGGTAGGGGCATATATTCTTGGTAGCCATGTTTAATGACTTTATTGCCATTTTTTGTTGGAAGTTTTTTAAAATTATATCACAGGATGCATGCTTAATCAAATGTGAATTTTGTTTTGTTGTATGGCTTGGAAATGTTGCGGGTCACCAAGTTAAATACAATAAGATTCAGACTTTAATCAAGAAATGTCTTCGGTGAGTTCTCGGTTAAGATAGTATAACAGAGTGGCAAACACAGACCTGTGGATAAGGACAGGGCAGGAACACATGATAACCCAGGTTAAGAGGAGAAAATGGCGGTGGGTTGGGCTGTGGCCTCCGATAACATATGGCCTGCGGGCTCAGGTAAAAATTCTAGGAAATAAGACCACAACTGTCATGTTATCCTCGCATTCAAGTGTTGCTTTACATAGACTAATTCATTTGAAAAACAACATAATATGCTAAATCAAGGTTATATTATGTTACAAATTAAGTTTAACACTAAGGAATATCAGTATTATTCACATTTTTCATCAATAAATAACAATGAATGCATAGAATTGAGTAAAATTGTAAAAAAGCGTAGTGTTCTATCAAACCTATACAAAAACCAGCCCCCACTAAACAGGAATTTTTACTAAGCTGCGATATTTTGCACCTTTAGATGGAGCATGTCCTATTTCAATGTGCTCTGTGATTGGTTATTGGCTGTTGGTTTTTTTTCCCGATCCAGAAGCACTTGAGCTTCAGCTCTTCGGCTCGGTGCCATGGACATCGTAACCCTTCGGTTCGGTGCCACGAACACCGTGAATCTGGGGAACCTGTGGCTTTACTGCCAGCCCGCGGAATTGAACCGCACTCACAGAGGGCTAGTCACCCTCAGTCCAGCGCTACGAACACGCTGGGTAGGCAGGCTTGGTTATTGGTTACTTACCATATGTTATAGTGTGCTTGATTGATAAAACCATCATCATTACACACCTGTGAGTAACCATATGTGCTCGGATCTTTCTTACACAGGAAGATCTCAGCAGCAGTGTACGAGCTCCATAGCACCGGAAAGAGTCGCCAAATTTAATTTTGAAGATGAAATATTTTGCAGGAATTTATATTTTAAATATTTCTAATGAACTTTGTCAAGGCAGTGGCTTTCCAGTCTGCTCTTATGAATATTGAACTGCCAAGGGTTCTTTTATGTGCTCAACTTGAACATGGGACCTACGTTTTATCGCCCATCTCCGATAGGATAAACCACATCAGAATGCCTTGTACACTATTTGGCTTGTTGCAAACAAATCACATTGTTCATTTGTGGAGAATTTTTATCACACTTCAGACATGCCAGTAATTGCTACGTTCTCCTCCTAAGTTTGTATTTTAGCATGTTTAGACTAACAACTCCCGTTCTTGTTGGTTTATGTATCTACTTGAGTTTGTCTCATGATTTTACCATCTTGTCACATCTATCGGTATGCATAACTTGCGCAACCAAGATAAGAATAGCCTTTATTTTCTTTGTTGAAATCTTCATAGCGTATGTTTTCTCTTAAATCATTGATATTGTCACTATTGTCCATAGAAAGCCCATTCTCGATCGCAGAAACAAATTGTCATTCTAGAAAAAACGGTAGCATTCAAAAACTTCCCAGAGCTATTCTGTACTCATTTATGACTAGGTTGACATTCAATAGCAACGACTAAAATCCAACTCCAACTGAGGATGAAACAGAGACCACCTATTTAAGAGATCAGTGCACTAGTTACTGTACTATCATCAACATCATCATGAACATCATCATTCATCATCATCACCAACCATTATCATCAAATATCTTGTCTTGAGCAGAACTTTACCACCTTAATAAATATTTAACATTTCTCATAGGCTAGATTCCAACCTCTGAAGCCATCATGCTGAAATCATCATTTACATTCTGAATCCATCTTCTCTGTGTTTATTCTCTTCTCTTTGCTGAGATGGCTCATTATATAATAGTCTTCTCCAACCCATCATGTCTCTTTGTCCAAAATACTTCAATTTTCTTATTATTATTTGTAGCATCAGCCAGTTTTCTTTGATTTGTAGTTCTTTTTGGATCTATCTATTTGTTCTCTTCTCTATCCATGATATACAGAGGACTCTTTTTGTAACACTTATATTCAAAAGCACATATATGTTTTTTCCACTGCCTTGTTAAATGTCCATGCTTCACACTTCACTATCAGATCTCACAAAATTAATATAAATATTATTATTAACTTCTAATCCATGTTTTGTGTGTGCTCTCTTTCAGTCATGTGAGACAATGACAACTAATGACCAGAGCAAGCACTTGGTTTGTACATACAGTTTTTGTTGTTTTGTTATACAACTAGCTAGCTCTTGTAATAATTGAACTAGTTTTATCAGTAACATATTTGTGTCAGCATAGTTTACTGTACAATTGCAATTACTGCAGTGCAAAATGTATTTAATTTGATAGGATATGACAGAAACACAGACTCCAGAGCACATCCTGCAGTCATGTCCATCATACATACACCATCGAAACGAAACATGGTCTCATGAACAAAGCTTGCAGAGCAAGCTGTGGGGAACTCTCAATGAACTCCAACTGACATGCAGCCTCATAGAGGCAACCCAGTTCATGGTTTAGACGAGCATACGAAATCGAACGCTAAGAAGAAGAAGAAGAAGTGATATCATATTTTAAAAATAGATTTGTCGGCATAGTTTTCATATTTCAGATGTTTCATTCAATTTATATAGCCGCAGCAAGTTATGTGGCCACAGTAAGTTATGTAGCCACAGTAAGTTATGTAGCCACAGTAAGTTATGTGGCCACAGTAAGTTATGTAGCCACAGTAAGACAAGAGACAAGTCCAATCTGAAGTGTCACAGTAAACACTGCCAGTTGACATCTGTAAAGACGATAAAGATCATATAATATAGATGATAAAATTGAATTGTTTATTTTCTTTTATATATTTGATATATATTATACTGAAACTGAACTTGTCCTTGTTACAGATGCGACAGTTAACTTTCTCGGAACCTCCCGCTATGCTGAACATAGAGATACCAACTTTCGTCTTAAGGGGCAGCGGAAGAGATCTACATTATGAGTATCTAGTCAAAATCACTATTGGTGATGAGTCGTGGTGTGTGTTTGCGTTATAGCCGCTTCGAGAAATGCATAATGCTTTGAAGAAGAAATATCCTGTGGTAAGTCTAACACACCAAAACACAAAGTAAGGATGATTTTGAAACATTTTTTTGCTTCTTAATACCTTCTCATGCTTTCAAATATATCTGTGTGTGTGTGAGAGGGTGCACATCTGTGTTATTGGTTATTGGTTACTAAACTGACGACATTTGCACTCTGAGCAGACCCAAAGGTGCTAGTCTCCCCCAACAGATATCACAGAGTATGCATACTGATGGTTCCTGTGGCTCGCTGGTTAAACACACTCCTCACTCTGCTCCTCGGGAAAAAGTTCACTTTGTTAAACATGCCCTCCAAGTCAATGATCACATCAACAGTCTCTTACTTGGATTGGAAGCCCTTGCAAACATCATAAGCAAACGTTTCAGAATTTTTCCAAGTCTCTTTCATTGACCGATAACGTCTAGGCTTTCATCACATGATCAGAGGTCATCTAGGCTTTCATATATGTATAACAAGTAAATGGTTAGTCTCAAACTTGAAAAGATTTCTTGTTGACTTAATGAGATTATATTTGCTGTGGAACATGTGGGCAGACATTGTTTTGTAACATGAAAGATGACAGAGTTGCAAGTCAAACAAACATATTAATAAGACAGAATAAATCATCCAGAGGCCTGGATTTCATCATCATAGTTATGACAGTACTCTAGTGCTATATTGAACCAATACTTGAGTATGGCAGCGAATCATGGACAATGAACAAACAATCAATAAGATCACTGGAGTCCACAGAGATGTGGTTTTATAGAAGAATGCTGAAAATTCCATGGACAGGGAAAACAAATGATGAGGTTTTAAATCAGGCTGCGACAAAGAAATCTTATCAAAAGAATAAGAATCAGACAATCAAGATTCTTCGTGCATACAATGCAAAGAGAAGGTTTAAAACATTTGGTGACAACAGGTAAAATTCAGGAGAGATCTTGGAAGACAGAGGGAAAAGATGTTGGATGGTCTGACATCATGGTTAGACAAAAGATCGAAATCATAACTGAATAACTGCAAGGAGAGAAAGTTGTGGAGAGACATGATCACCTACGTCAGCAGGCATGGCACTTGATTGATTCAGTTATGATTGAATTTTCATGCTGGTACTGTGATTGTATGATACCGTATATAGTTACTTTGTATGTGATTGTATGATACCTTATATAGTTACTTTATATGAACATTGCATTTGTTATTGACCTCAGATTAACCAGCTTGTGTTCCCACCAAGACGATTCTTCCACAAGAACAAAAAGGTAGCAGCTGAAAGGCGGACATTACTTGAGGTAAGTGATGTATGGTCAGTTCCCTAGACTGTCACTACTGCCTGTAGTACCATTTTTTAGGGCGGTTTAGGACAGGTGGAACGAGAGCCTGAAGAATTTAATGGCTGCATGGCTAGTGCTGTCACTGCGAAGCTGTTCAAGTTAGGATTTTTCATTTATGCCCACAACAGAAAGCACCTTGGCCTTACCGTGAATTGAACACGGGTCTTCCGCATGGGGTCCACGCTCCTCGTTCCCTAAGTAGTGCCTAGACTACCTAATTTAAAAGAGGTATGGAACCTTTGTATGTTCAGAGAATAT
Source organism: Arion vulgaris (assembly GCA_020796225.1). Lineage (NCBI taxonomy): Eukaryota > Metazoa > Mollusca > Gastropoda > Stylommatophora > Arionidae > Arion > Arion vulgaris. The sequence goes on from CM036754.1 coordinate 43,499,138, forward strand.
AAGAATTGTTGCCAGATCTGCTGTGTATGTATTTAGATGCTGACATTAACTGATTCACTACCGGGTTTTTTCGCTCTGGACGGAATTATTTTTTTAGTTTCCAAAATATTGCACAGATACTTTAGCTAAACTAAAATATTGTTTATAAATATGATTTCAATTTTAACTTATTATATATCAAATTAAAGATAAATGAATGTACTTTCATAAAATATTTATTGTGTCCAAAAATATAATGTTGTGTTGACTATGCATGAAAAATATTAGCATGCTTTAAAAAAATAATGGAAATTGTGAGAACGAAATCCAACTTTTCAAGGGCCTTGATGAACATTATGTGGAATAAATCAGTCTAACTTCTCTCTTTATATATGCAAGCCATTTATGAATACACAAACGTTAAGAAAATTTTGAAGGAGGGATGGTTTATTAACTGTTCACAAAATAGCATCATGAACATTCATAAAAATCGCTAGTTTTTACGGTAACAGGGTATCCTAAAATGATTGATAAACTCTGTTTCGAATTCTAGCATAAGCCATGCTGCTATGTATTCGTTATCGTTTATACATCACTTCTAAGTAGTTTCCGGTTAATATAAATCTTCAATCGGAACAAAAATAATAAAAACTCAACAAAATAGTAATCGTCTTTGAGCGCGACGTGGGCCAGGCAGATAAGAAATAGTTACACTTGAGTGTTCCACGGCACGGAATCAGTTAAGGTAGCTGGAAGAGACTGAGCACTTATAGGGTGTTTAAGTAGTAGATTTAAACCAGTTTGTAGACTCTAACCAGTTTGTAGATTCTAACCAGTTTTAAAAGATTAAATTTCAACTAGTTTTGAGATTTGTAGATTCTAACCAATTTTAAAAGATTAAATTTCAACTAGTTTTGAGATTTGTAGATTCTAACTCTCCATTTTTATCTTATATTAACTCTTAGTGGACCAGGGCAAAAGTCATGTTTTTACAAGTCATTTGGTTTTGAATAAAAAACGCCATTTAGTGTGGCTCCTGGTAAAAAGGCATCTAACCCAAAGCCACGTAGTGTGGCGTTTGGTCCACAAGGAGTTACACAATTTTGTCTTCTCATATTAAACAATTTTATCTTCTCATATTAAACAATTTTATTTTCTCATATAAAACAATTGTTATTTCTCATTTAAAACAATTTTATCTTCTCATATTAAACAATATTATCTTCTCATATTAAACAATATTATCTTCTCATATTAAACAATTTAATCTTCTCATATAAAACAATTTTATCTTCTCATATTAAACAATATTATCTTCTCATATTAAACATTATTTTCTTCTCATATTATACAGTTTTATCTTCTCATATTAAACAATTTTATCTTCTCATATTAAACAATTTAATCTTCTCATATTAAACAATATTATCTTCTCATATTAAACAATTTAATCTTCTCATATTAAATAATTTAATCTTCTCATATTAAACAATTTAATCTTCTCATATTAAACAATATTATCTTCTCATATTAAACAATTTAATCTTCTCATATTAAACAATTTTATTTTCTCATATTAAACAATTTAATCTTCTCATATTAAACAATTTAATCTTCTCATATTAAACAATATTATCTTCTCATATTAAACAATTTAATCTTCTCATATTAAACAATTTAATCTTCTCATATTAAACAATATTATCTTCTCATATTAAACAATTTAATCTTCTCATATTAAACAATTTAATCTTCTCATATTAAACAATTTTGTCTTCTCATATAAAACAATTGTTATTTCTCATATTAAACAATTGTTATTTCTGAACTTCTAACAGGAGTATGTCCGCCATGTTGTAGAGCTATGTATGAGGCTACCAGAGTGTCCACTCAATCCTTCAAAGAACAGACACATCACCAAACAAGTCCTTCTGGACTTTGAACCTTTTTTTCGAAGAGGCCTTTTTGAAGTTACTCGTAATTTGACCACATGAGTTTTTCTTTCGTATCATTTCTTGTTTTAGCTGTTCTAAGACTAGACATTGTGAGGACAATTTGACCACATGAAGTTTTCTTTCTTTTGAATCAGTTCTTGTTTTAGCTGTTCTCAGACTTGACATTGTGAGGACAAGTTGACCACTTCAAGTTTTCTTTTGTATCAGTTCTTGTTTTAACTGTTCTCAGACTTGACATTGTGCTCATAATTGACATTGTGATGGCAATTGACCACATGGGGTTTTCTTTCATATCAGTTCTTGTTTTAACTGTTCTCAGACTTGACATTGTGCTCAGACTTGACATTGTGCTCAGACTTGACATTCTGAGGACAATTTGACCACATGGAGTTTTCTTTCATATCAATTCTTGTTTTAGCTGTTCTTAGACTTGACAGTGTGAGGACAATTCAACCAAACAGTTGAGAACCTCTGGTTGTGTCATAGAGAGGTTGTGCTGGTTTGTTTGATATCATGTCTGCCAATTACTTTCTCGAGGTCACATGGTTTTTGAATATATGTAAGCTTTAAGTAGCATGTACCCATCTAGTGGTATTAGCTTGATGATTCTTTGACAGGTGGAGATAAATACGATTTGTGAAAGGGAGATAAATATGATGAGTGACCCAGTGATAAACATAATTCACAATTGCCTTTTGTTTCCTTGAAATTGGGTGGAAAGTACATTCCATGTAGAAGGCGAGGCTTTAAATCACACCAATTGGAGGTGTGTGTAAGACTGAGTTGAAGGTGCCAAATATTATCCAGTCTTGAAAGTGTGTGGCTTCAATTCGCTGAAAGCTGTGTTGTATCCGAAACAACAACTTAGACTGAGTGAAGAAAACTCTAGTAACAAGACCTAAAGAAAACATTTCAAAGAAAACCTTTGCTAGACACAGCCGAGACGATACACTCTACTAAGTATCATCCCTGAAAATTTTTTTTATATTGAGACTAATATATATATATATATATATATATTGTTAAGATTTGAAATCCATCCAAGCCAAATGTGCTATTCATGTCACTTGCATTCCAATTGTTCTCTGTCATTTAATCCTGTGAACCCTGGACACATGTACCTTACAAACCCATTACCCTGGGCTCCTGAGCAAAAAACAGCACAAATCAGAATGATATTAAAACTTAGATAATTGGGCACTACTAAGACTATAATTTGTTATTGTCTGATCCCATCATCTCCGTTATTCTTGCTTATTGTGCTAGAGTCCAACCTGATTCAAATTTCCTTGATAAATTGTTTATGTGCTACTTCCACCCCCACCGTACACTCCCAGGTAATTTAGTCTCATCTCCAGATGGAACAAACCTAGCTTGAACATCAATCAACTCAAACAATTTATCTTTGTCTAAATGATCATCTAATTATCTTTTTATATCCTTATCAAAGTAATCACAGTCTAAATCAATTTGTCTTCAGAATCATTCAGCACAAGTTGAATAGCTTGCTCTGTTGTTATTACTTTAGATTGTCTTTGCCTCGCGTTCCACAGGTCATGGATTTGAATCCGGACTATACTGTTCTGTTCACAAGTGCATTTTTTTTCAGAGACTCCTTGGATTGTTGTAGGAGCTATAGAGTTTGTGCTTCGTGTAGTACTTTCAGCAGGTGATGTGCAACTTCTGCGGAGAAGTACTGAGCAATATGGGTTCAAACCCGGTACAAGAAAGTCAATACATTTGACCCTTTAGTCCTTTAGAGTGGCAATTTCCAGAATTTTCCACTAATCTTTTCATCATTAAAACACTTTTGAAAAAATGTTAAAAGTACAAGTTTCACAAACATGTCTATGCTATCTTACTAAACCAAATAGCAACACTTGGGTTGTGCTTTACATCAAATTTGGACACAATTTATCTTCAGTTATAAAAAAAACGAGTTGGTTCTCAGACTTAACTAGTGGGAGGTCGGGCTGTGAGATGTTTCAATCGCAGACCCATATATCAGGATCCAGGGTTCATAGAGTTAATAACTCTTTCACAATAACAATATTATTCTGTGGCTTGGATGAAATTGATTTTTGAGCTGGGTTGTTTCACAACATTATGAAATAGCTAGAAGCTTCATGGGGATAAAAATGTTCACTATCAAATGACATATCATATTTTAATGAATCCTGTGAATGTTCTGGCCAAATACGATAGCAAATGCAGAGCTTTTAAAATGAACAAAGTATTTCTGTTAGCTAACATACGATTCTGTATCACCTCAGAGATTCTTACCATAAAATTCCCCTCCTTGACCTAAAATTAAATCCTGTATCCACTTTGACCACACGGAGAACCTGAAAACTTCATTCCGACATTCTTTCAAATTTTTGTTACTGAGATTTGCTCATTCATTGTTGTTAGTAAATGTGCCACATACCAGTGGTTCTGAAATTAGTTGCCACATACCAGTGGTTCTAAAATCCTTTAATACAATGACACACCAGTGGTTCTGAAATCCTTTAATGCGATGGCATACTTTGCCAAATGTGTATGAATTTGCTACACATTACTGTGTTCTAAAGTTGACTCCTGCTAGAATATTTTTCCATTAAGAGGTCACAAAGGTCATTGTAAAAATAAAGAACACTTGTTATTGTTGTAGAATGTGCAGGTCGACTTATTGTAATTTTTACAGCGACTGATGTCAATATTAAGAAATCCGTGACCTATTTTGTCTCAAGAGACAGTAGGTCTTGTATCATGTAGTGTGCTGCATGAGTGATTCAATTGGTTCAGACACCCATCAAGCTTACCACAAGACAAGACAGTCTACTACAAAGAGCACTAGCAGTCAGATACAATAGCAACAAACCCAGAGGACGACCACGTAAATGGTGGATTGATGGAATAACCGAGGCACTAAATTCCACATTGTACAAAGTGTATAAAGAGGCTCGCTCCAGGTGACTTTTTTCGACCTGATGCCGAAAGGCAAAACAGGGATAGAGAATAGATAGATAGATAGTGTGCTGGATAACATTGCCTGTTTTACCAATAGAGACCTATTCTGGAGTGACAGTCTTTGACACAGTTACTGCTGGAAAGTCTGGTTAGAGGTTACTGAACTGACGTCACCTCACTCCAGGCAGACCCATAGGTGCTCAGTGTGCCCCAACAGATGTCGAAGTGCATGCATACTGATGGTTCCTGTGGCTCACTGGTTAAACAAACTCTCTCTGCCCCTCAAGCATCCAGCTCTACTTGTACAACATGTAATTCCAAACTCCCAAAACCCAAAATCACTGGATTGATTCAACATCAATTTTAGTGTCCTCATAAAACAGTAGGTCACCAAGAGACTGAAAAACGTTCACCTTGTTCATCTTCAACTACCCAACAATTTATGCTTTTGATGCAAGCATGTCTGCTCTCTTGTCACCGCGAACACCCGCATGTCAAGGACAATAGATCCACAGATTATGTTTGGAACAGATGTAGAAGGATGTTTTTTCCTCGATATGAGCTGATTTTTCTCATATCCTGTCTTAGTGCCATCCCTCACTGCCACTCATTCTGCCTGAACGTTTCTTAGCAATATTACTAATATTCTACTTCCTAGTAAGGAGAGCTTCAAAATAATTTACAGTTTACTAGATACTGTGATCCTTTACAAAATACCTGTGTTGTGAGACGTTATTTAATAGCAGCAGCATCACCTGGTAGGTGCCGCCATGTGCCAGTTTGTATTTTGAATGCTAAATTTGAAGATAACAATATTTATATTATATTTTTAAAAGTGCCTTAATTTTACAGCGAGATTTTTTGTGAGTTTCTGTTGTCATTTTAAAATGTGAAATTACTTTCTTGAATTTGTCTTTGCTATTCCCTTTTGTTGAAGGTTTTGAACTTATGCCATTCAATAAATATTGATTATATGATGTTATGTTGATGAACGAATTTGATATTATGTGACATTTGATGAAAGAAATTGATATTACATTGATACATATATTTCATTATTTTGTCTTTGATGCAGATGTCTGTATTTTTTCCTAATTAGGTTGTTTATCTATCAGGGTAGCGTTGTTTTGAGAAAGTGAAGATTTATTTATCATGAGTGTAATGTTGAATTTTTAGGCATGAAATGCATACCATTGTTTTACGATGTTAAATTTTATGTATGCAAGTTGCGTCATAATAATAATTTCATACAAACTTTCATTTAATTTCATTTCATCTTGTTTATGTTTAAAGTTTGTTTTGCTTTTATTGTTACATTACAAGTTCTCTGTGGCTGAGTGGTTAAGCCATTTGCTTTGCGAGTCGAAGGTCGTGGGTTCGAATCCGGACTGCGCCGTTCTGCTCACGAGTGCAGTTTTTTCAAGAGACCTCTAGGATTGTTGCCGGAGCTATGGAGTTCGTACTTTGTGCAATACTCTCGGCAGAAGGCATGCCATTACTGCAGAGAGGGACCGAGCCATATGGGGTAAAACCCGGTGCAATGAAGTCAATCCTTCGGCTTTAAACCCTTTTTAATGTAAAACCTAGTTTGTTAAGTTCTTGTTTATTGGTTATTGGTTAATGAAAGGAGTGTCTGGTTGAATGGATGATAGCGTGGGCTCAAATTTAGGAGACCCGAGTTCAATCCCAGTACAGTCAAATAGTTTTTTCTGTCGGGAGCATAAACAAGAAATCCTAACTTGAATAGTTTTGCGGCGACTGCACTAACCATGCGACCATTAAATTCCTCAGGTTCATGTCCCCCTGTCCTACACCACTCTAACAAGCGGTAACACAGACAGTAAGGACAGTCTTTAAATATTTTTTGTTATTATTTAATTGTAATATTTAATGAACTGACGTCACACACTCTGGGCAGACAATAGGAGCTCAGTCTCCCCCAGGAGGTGTATAAGAGTATGCATACCGATAGTTCTTGTGGCTCACTGGTTAAACAAACATGTCATTCTGCTCCTCAGACATCCAGTTCTGCTTGTAGGTAAATATAAGTCAAGGAACCTTTTTATACCTCAAGGTATATAGGGTTATTCACGATGGAAGACTGTCAGAGGAGTTCCAGGTCACTACTGGTGTTAGACAGGGATGCCTGCTGTCCCCCTCCTCTTCTTGGTGCTACTTGATTGGGTCACACGCACAGCCTACGACAGGTCTGGAAAAGGCATACAGTGGACACTTATGTCAAAGCTAGAAGACCTGGATTTTGCGGACGATCTCGCTTTGCTTTCGCATAGACTACAAGACATGCAGGAAAAAGTGGATGCTCTGGCACAAACGGCACAACGAGTCGGCCTTAAAATCAGTCAAGAGAAGACTAAAGTAATGCGTAGCAACAACATACAGCAAGATCCAATACGGATTGAGGAAAGGGACATAGAAGATGTGGATGAATTTGTCTACTTTGGAAGTAAGTAGGAAGGCCCGACAGGCCTTTGCGATCCTGCACATGGTGTGGAAGTCCGCTGCCATCTCCACGAAAACAAAGCTCAGGATTTTCAGCTCAAATGTGAAGTCGGTGTTGCTGTATGGCTCGAAAACTTGGCGAGTCACTAGGGCAAATACAAATAAGATCCAGACCTTTGTCAACGGATGTTTGCGGCGGATTCTCAGATTGAGATGGTATGATAGAGTTACAAACACAGATCTGTGGATAAGAACAGGGCAGGAACCTATGATGACACAGGTCAAGAGGAGAAGATGGCGATGGATAGGCCATACCTTGCGGAAGACACAGTCGAGTGTCACTAGACAGGTGCTCGAGTGGAACCCGCAGGGAAAATGAAAAAGAGGACGCCCTAAGCAGACTTGGAGACGAGGTCTTACTGAGGAGCTGAAGAGTGCTCAATTGACCTGGGAGAACATAAAAAGAACAGCCAGAGACCGAGAAGAGTGACGAACAACTGTTGAGGCCCTATGCTCCACGAGGAGCGGAGAGGATTAATGATGATGATATATAGGGTAATAGTGACAACTGTTATAAGAAAGAGAAGATGGAGATATGTTGGGCACACCTTGAGGAGAAATGATCAAAGAATATCAAAGCAGGCATTGAAGTGGGATGCAAAGGGTTCAAGAAAGAGAGGTCGACCTAAGGAGACCCTGAGCGAACTTTGCTGAGAGAGGCAGGAAATATCGGCCTCAGTTCCATGGAAGAGATTAAGCGAGTTGCCCAGGATAGAGCGGTATGGAGAAATTACTTGCAGCCCCTATGTAACGTATAACGTCAGAGGAATTATTATTATATAGGGTAATACAGTGTTAGATGCTTATATTTCATTGACCGTCGTCAGCACAAGATGAGGGATGTTGTTAACATAACGTCGGCCGCCTTTACTTCACAGTGCTTTTCCTGGTAAGCAATTGAGGCTGGGTAGGTCTGAGAGCCGTTACCATTGGAAGAATATTTCAGGCCCACTGTGGAATTAAACTCGAACCACTAGCCTTAGAAGTGGGTTTACTAACAACTACGCTACTGCAGTTCTCAGTTCTGCTTGTACAATGTGTCATTCTAAACTCTTTTTCTGAAATCACTGAAAAGGTTCAATATCAGTTTTAGTGGCCATCATATCACAGATAGTTGCTCTGATACTGATGAACTTTAACCCTATCCATTTTCAACTCTCTGATGATCTGGGTTGTTGGTGCAAGTTTATGTCTGGGTCTATATGGCGAAGTGGTTGAGAAATTTGTCTTGCATTATGAAAGTTGTGGGTTTGAATCCAGACTTAGTCACTTGCACAATTTTTTCATGAGATCCCTAGGATTGTTGCTGGAGCTACAGAGTTTGTTCTTCGGGCAACAATTTCGGCAGGGAAATGCTATTTTTGCTGACAGGGACTGAGCGATATGGGAAAACCCAGTGCAATGAAGTCAATCCTCATTTAGATGCCCTTTTTATATCACATTTCTTCTAAAATCCAGTTTTTATTCTATTTACCACATTAAAAAAAACCCAGTTTGTGTTCTTATTGACCACATTTCTGAAACCTAGTTTATGTTGTATTTACCACTGAGTATACCACATTCTAAAACCCAGTTTATTTATCACTTCACTCTAAACCCAATTTACTAATTTATATTTGTAAAACTTGTTAAAATTATTGTCACTGCTCTCGTGGCACCCTTCGTAAGTGCACCATTCATGGAAAGCGTTAGTATAAGAGCACTAACACAGTAGCTCAGCAATGATTACAATTTTTTCCATAATTTTTAAAGACGGAAGAGACCTATTTTAAACTGGATGGGCAGGCAAATATCACCGTCGTACCAATATTGTAACCACTGTTATGTTTGCTGTTTGAATACAGAGCATCAGCTATTGTGCTGCGCCGGCTTATTTATTTATCACTAGAATACCACATTGTTTCTTTCAATTTAATGAGATATACAATCGGTGACACTGAATATTGTTTCCTTCAATTTAAGGACATATACAATCGGTGCCACTGAATATCGTATTTCTTAATCTTGATCTATGCATTCTGAATTTTTAAACTTGTCTTTCTTTTGATAAAGTGTTTATATGTAGCTGGGTATGAATACTATATGCTTTGTATGAATACTATATGCTTTGTATGAATATATATGCTTTATGAATATTTAAAGTTTGTATGAATACTTTAAAGTTTGATGAATACTGTAAAGGGTCTATATGAATACTTTAAAGAGTTTGTATGAATACTGTAAAAGGTCTGTATGAATACTATATGGTTTGTAGGAAGACTTGAAAGGTTTTGTATGAAAACTATATCATTATTACGAGGACTTGACATATGAAGACCACATGTATGGAAACTGAATATAGATTTATAATAATTGACATGTACTGTACAACAACTTTATGTGGCATGTTGGTACTGTACAACTCACTGTTTTTTTTAAAACTTTGCTCAGATCACCATTGTTTTCACATTATTCAATCTAATCTCCCTGTGTTTCATCATTGTAATATTTTATGTGCTTTTTTTTCATATGCTTTACAGTAGTAGGTTTTTTCTTATTTTGTCTGATAACAAGTCATTGCATCTAATATGATGCCTCCGACTGATTTTTACATGAGTGCTTGCTTTCTTATCACCGAGTGTCATCCATTCAGGCAACTTTCGACTTCAGAGGTAACAGTAGTAATTAAAGTAAAGTAAAAAAACAATTTTCGTACCATAATCGTACCATTTAGGAATATTGTTCTTCTTTTGTCATCACACTGTTACCAGGTTGTTGCCCAATGTCATGGTTGTTGTGTTTTTGACATGTGCTGCTCTAGTGGCTTGGGTGATAGTTATTTTTGCTAAAATCACATTGTTAACATAAGACATTAACAAACCTAGAAAGCATTTTTTCAGTAAATGGAAGACTAACTAATGAAATCTAACATAGATGCAATAAAGCAAATTAAATCATAGGCGAAATGGCGCAAATTTTGAAATGCAAACATGTCACCATGAACACAAAAGAGCAATGTTCAACACAATCTTTCTCCCCACATTATGCTATCAGTGCCAAACCTGGACATTGACATCAAACAATAGAAGAAAATTTAAGTCATCGACAGAATGAAGTATCTACACAGAATGTGGGAGTATCAAGAAGAGACCAGTTTAGAAATGAAGACATCAGGAAAGAAATGATTACAACATCAGTATTGAACTTTATCAAGAAACAACAAATTAAATGGTTTGGCCACATAAGCAGATTACACAACAGTGTACATCAAATAGCAATGTTACTCCGATACAATGGATACAAAGAAAAAGGCTAGCCATGCAAAAGGTGGACCTCAGAAGTAACAGAAATACACTGTTTATGAATCACACACAAAAGCATGTTCTATAAATTTATTTCTTTTTATCCTCTTTCTTTCTTTCGTCCTTCTCTGCTTTTTTGCCGCTAGGCGTAACAGGTTTAACTGATGATCGGTTTCCGAGATATCCTACTTTGAAAATAAGTAGATATTCATTTATCGTGATCCAATTTAGAAAAAAAATTATGAACTTACTGAGAATGTGCAAATGATCTATTTTTTTAGATATTGAATTCTAATAATTGATTAATCTTGCAGTATATAATTATGGTCACAAATGTCAAACATATGCCATGTAATTTCATTTGAATTTCATCTAATGCGATCAGTTACCCATGCTCAAATAAATAACAGAGAGATGAGTTGCCCCCATGAATGCAGTTTTCAACTGGAGGACATCATGGGTACCTCCTAATTTTTAATTCAATTTAGTCTACTTAAGCTAGGTTTCTCTTTCTCTCGATCGTTTTTTTTGCCATTTTTATTATTCTTATTGTTTATTTAAACAGCCTTTGTCAAGAAAGGAGTTTTACATCACAATCTTCAGTACTATTTATATGACCTATCCTCCTGCGTTGTTGAGTGTCAGCTGCCCAGGAAACTTGTCTTTTTTGTGGACTACTTGGTTTTCCTGCCATCCAGTTTTGTGTACGGTTTACTCTGCTAGGCTTTGATTGTCCCCAATCAAACTACAAGCCAGTAGTAGTTCCCTGCGAGTGGAAACGCGCATTGAATTCAACCTCTGCTGGGCTGTCCAGTTTTTTGCACATTTGGGTGGTCTGCACACCCTCACGCCTGCCACGCCCCATCAGCGCAGTGCACGTCCCGCCCACTGGTGGGCCCACTCGTGCATCGTCCCTTGCGTGCTCGCTTTGCCCTGGTGCCTGCCCCACCATCTCCATCAGCTCTCACCATGCTCACATTTACCATGACTCGAGGCTGACCGGACACTGGGCTCAACTTGGTCCCCCACCTCAGGGCTCAGAGTTTCGCCCTATATGGACCCACGTGAAACTCATCTTGTGCCCACATCTCTTCTCTGGATGCACCCCTCATCCCTTTATGATGTTCAGCTTTTCCCATCGGCTGGGAGAGACGTGCATTAATAGTCACTTTGGTCTATGTTGCAGCGGTCCCATCCAACGTGACTACGTCTGCATCTCTACTTATGCCACAGTAGCTCTCCCTCGATCCCTACCCGTTTAGCCAAACAGGGATCAATGTCTGTTACCAGGGTCACCACATGGAGGTGGGGTAGGATCTTGATTAGTGCCAGTTCATTAATACTGGCGCGACATCCCCATGCGCCTTTGGCCCCAGGCTAGGTTTAAGATCTCACGTCATTGAAGAGTGGATATGTTTGCAGAATGTGCTTAGGTGTCTACAGGCCAGTTTGGCCAGATTTAATTTGGCAGAGATGGTCTTGCAGTCTAAAGTTTACCCCATGGAGCCTCAAGATGGTGATTTGTTGGGTTATATCTAACTTTAGGGTGGGATCTTGTGGACAATTGTTGTCTGTTCTACAACTGATACGAGTCAGCTCTGATGGTCTCCTTATGATTAATCCTATCTGATACAGTATAACTATAGTATAACTACAGATGTGATACTTTAAAGTGAGGTTTTCTGTTTGTAAAATTTTACAGTTACTGTTTTGTACAAATTTGTGTCCTACTGGTTAACATGTATACACTTTGGCAGAAATTCAGATATGCCTGTTCTACATAAGGGCTCAGTATACTCACATTCTCAATTTTATTCTGTGTTATATGTTTTCACTTCAATAATTAGGAGGTCTTAATGACAAAGTGGTTAGAACGTTTGCCTGTAGTTATGAAAGTTGTCGTTTCAAATATGGACTGAGTCACATGTGAAATTTTATTCTGTGTTATATGTTTTCACTTCAATAATTAGGAGGTCTTAATGACAAAGTGGTTAGAACGTTTGCCTGTAGTTATGAAAGTTGTCGTTTCAAATATGGACTGAGTCACATGTGAAATTTTATTCTGTGTTATATGTTTTCACTTCAATAATTAGGAGGTCTTAATGACAAAGTGGTTAGAACATTTGCCTGTAGTTATGAAAGTTGTCGTTTCGAATATGGACTGAGTCACATGTGAAATTTTATTCTGTGTTATATGTTTTCACTTCAATAATTAGGAGGTCTTAATGACAAAGTGGTTAGAACGTTTGCCTGTAGTTATGAAAGTTGTCGTTTCAAATATGGACTGAGTCACATGTGAAATTTTTTCATGAGGTCCCTAGGATTGTTACTGGAGCTACGGAGCTTGTGTTTTACGCAATACTCTCGGCAGGTGGCATGCCATTTCTGCTGACAGTGACGGAGCCAAATGGGGAAACCCAGTGCAATGAAGACAATCCTTTATCATTAGACTTCAATAATAAAATATTTTCTCTGGTCTGTTTGAAAAATAAATTACCTTACAGTATCTCATGTCTGTTTGAAGAAACAAAAATGGCAAGATATAAGGAAGATTTGATTGTTGTTGATCACACTTGTCCTTGTTTTTATATACATTTATATACATGCCAACTTGTAACTGATTTTATATTGTTATTTTTTTTTTCATAACTAATACTTAATGAAATGTTATATTATGTGATCGACATCATCATGGCACATTGGACATTCCCTTGCGTGCTCTGTCCACCGCTTCACAAGCCATCCCAAAGTTCACTTGTTCACCATACTCATGAGAAGTTGATTAGTATATCTTCTCTCTCTACCACGAAGACGACACTGTCTAGCATGTCCAAACTCCTCATTCTTGTACTCGTTCCAGTGTCTGAGACTCGCATATATCACATAAATAAGAGCGTACCGCATTGATGACATCAGCTCTGTCCATACTTCTGCCTGCTTGATACTGAAATATTGTTTAGCATGTAAAATGTACATGAAATATCTGTGTTTAAATTACTTAAGACAGTTACCAGATTCTGACAATGTTGGGGATCACTGGAGAGAGAGAGATTCTGACAATTATATGACAAATGGAATTATTTGCTACAGAAAATCTCTTTCTCTCTCTGTCTCCCCCTCCCATATTATTTTCCATTCCCAATGAAAGAGAAGCATGTAACCTATCACTAACAATTATATTTTATTTTCAATTCAGTGTCTTTTATGAAACATAGAGCTGATTGATAGGACTATCATCATTGCACTTCGATGAGTAACCATGTGTGCTTCGATCTCTTTCTTACACAGGAATTTCTCAGCGACAGTGCACAAGCTCTGTAGCACTGGCGAGGGTCCCCAATGTAATTTAAAGATGTAAATATTTTTTTTAGAAATTCTTACTTTTAAAATTTTCTTTTCGAAAATCTAATGAATTATGCCCGGCAGTGGCTTTCTAGACCGCTCTTCTCGATTTTGAAATGCCAAGAGTTCTTTTACATGCTCAACTTGAATGTGAATCCTATGTTTTATCGTCCATCTCTGATAGAACTAGGAACTCGATCTCAGCTACACTGAGATCAGGGAGCTCTGGAAAAATATCCTGATGGCTCTATGAGGAAGCGAACCGAGCAGCTATGAAGCGAGATGCGAGCAACTAACCTCTATGCTACAGAGACCCCCCCGAAATTGTTCCTAATACTGTCACTTTTTTATTACAGTGTCCCTCTCTCTCGCGATCCCGCATTACAGTGTTTGTAACATAGTAAAGACTGCGGCCATTATTCCCCTAACTAAATCACCTGATAACTTGGGGGATGAAGTTGTAGAAAATATTGCTAAAATAATAATAAACTCTGTTATGGCTGTACATTTGCTACAATATCTAAACTTATGACTCTCAAATTATTTTACAATAAGTTATGTATAAACATAGATACCCGATCTGTTTGAGAATAGATTAATTTGTAAGCATAGAGAACTGCACTGTTTGAGAATAGGGTATGTGTAGGTATAGAGAACTGCGCCTTTGAGAATAGGCTATGTGTAGTTGGTATACAGAACTGATCTGTCTGAGAACTGCACTGTTTGAGAATAGGGTATGTGTAGGTATAGAGAACTCGCTGAAATAAGCTATGTGTGGTTGGTATACAGAACTGATCTGTCTGAGAACTGCACTGTTTGAGGAATAGGTATTGTGATGGTATAGAGAACTGCGCCTTGAGAATAGGCTATGTGTGGTTGGTATACAGAACTGATCTGTCTGAGAACTGTCCTGTTTGAGAACAACCGTATGTGTAGACATTAAGAACACAGATATAAAATCTTGTCCGTACACACATAAAAGTAATTCTACGTTCAGACTACACTTAAATCATTAGCATTTTTCTTTATTTGGGAATCTAAATTACAAGTACCTCTGAAGTTGGAGTAGGACTCGCCTGAATGATGAGTGACACCGGTGATATGAAAAGCAAACCTTCACGCAAAGAACAGTCTGAAGCACTATATTAGGCATCATAACTACACCTAAATTCGTAGCAGGAAAACAGGAAAAACAATTTGCAGTTTAATTAATAATCTGAAAATAATCACTTTATCTTACTGTTGGTTGGTAAAGCCCTCAAAATAAACTGTGTTCAACTCACTGAGAAAGTCACAATTATGATTAGTAGTTCTTTCTGTCTTTCTTTATTGAGGTTGAACATTTTTATTAATATGTATTATTGTCCTGAATGTATTATGTATATATTATTCCACCATTTTTTATTCATTGCTAATTTTGTATTATTTACTGTTCAGCTGTTTGTTACCAGATTTCTTTTGATGTAGTTAGTGCAATAGATTATTCAGTATTATGTTTTATGTCCAGTGTGATTGATTGATTGGACAATCATCATTGCACTTTGGCAAATAACCATGTGTCACAGACTTTTATCCATGCATGTTTTCTTTGACTCCATGATTATGCTTAGGAAGATTGAAACAGGCTAGGCTTGGAAACAATGGTTGGAGTCTCTGAGGAGGTCTATGCTGACAAAATTCAGTTTTATTTTTGTTCCAGGGCATGCAAGTATAAGCGGTAATGAACTCGCTGATAGGATTGCAGGTATGGCTGCTGTAAAAAAAGTGGACAAGCAATGGGCCAGGCTGATATTCTGAATTCCCTAAGGGAGAGAGCTTGTGTAAAT
Organism: Arion vulgaris; assembly: GCA_020796225.1. Taxonomy (NCBI): domain Eukaryota; kingdom Metazoa; phylum Mollusca; class Gastropoda; order Stylommatophora; family Arionidae; genus Arion; species Arion vulgaris. The sequence continues at coordinate 43,514,993 of CM036754.1, forward strand.
GATTCAAGTAATAATGGTGAACTCTACAACACTAACCAGACTGCAAGAATACCAAGTCAAATGTGAACACTATACTGATAGCTAAAGAAGAATAATAAACCGGTGTCATTAGTTCCCACATGCTAAGAGACATACTGAGGAGGAGATCGGAGCTTGATGTGCAGTGATGATGATCCGACGACTAAACTAAATAACCATGTGTGCTCTGACCTCTTTCTTACACAGAAGATCTCAACAGAAGTGTATGAACCTCGAAGCACCGGCAAGAGTTGCTGATGTAATTTTGAAGATGGTGAAGATTTTCACATGTTCGTAAATTAATCAACATAGTATAAACCTTGTCATTAAAGGGAGGTCAGAATGGTTTCTAGCTGAAAAGATAAAGAAAAGATAATTCTGTAAATACTAGCTAGAATACTGTCTTCTGCAGCTGTGTTTATTATTATTTATTTTATATTCCTCTCATACTGTTATATGTTACATAGGGCCTGTAAGCTATTTCTCCATACTGCTCTATCCTGGGCAACTCATTCAGTCTCCTTTATGGAATTGAGCCAGAAACTTCTCACATCTCTCAGTAAAGTTCATTTCAAGGCATGACCTAGGGCGTTGTTTCTTTACTGAACACTTTGTCTCCCACTTCAATGCCTGCATTCTTTGATTATTTTTGTTCGAGTATATTTTGAAACAAAACTATTGTTACTGTCTATAATATCACTGTCGTAGGTTGGTGTAGGACAGGGGAGAGCATGTGCCTGTGGAATTTAATGGCCACGTGGCTAGTGCAGTCGCCGCAAAACTGTTCAGGTTCGGATTTTTCTTCATGCTACAACAGTAAAAAAATCCTTGTCTTTACCGGGAATTGAACCCAGGTCTCCTGCTTGGGAGCCCACGCTCTAATTCATTTGGCCAGATGCTCCATCAAGAAGCTCCACGCTGTTTAAATAGTCATTCATAAACCACTTTTTTTGGTGCTTTTAGCCTTTTCTATGCAAGTATGTTGTGCTACTGGTTTATACTGAAGACGCCATTTTTGTATCTTTTGATGCAGCACATCCGACTTCAGCTAGCATTCAGTTCTTCTTCTTCTGTGATCTCACTGTGTCCAGAAATTAATGAAATCTTTATATTTTAGAGAATCGGTTGTGAAAACTAGTTTTACCAGGTGTCTCTCACCATTTGTAGAATATCTGGTTGAATGGATTAAAGCATGGTCAGGTACTCTTTTGTTGTGATCCAGCTCACTGCTGCTAAGCCACGAACGCCATATATTTATACAAATTTCTATCATTTTTCTTCTTTTGCGCTTGCCCGCTGTGAACTCGGGCATAAGCCATAGCGCCTGGTATTGCACTTCTCATTTTTGCATGATAGCCTACTTACTGTTTTATTGGTGTCCCTCGCCATGCAGGTTACCATTCATCTAATATAGCTAGCCTTGTTTTTGTTACAGCTATTGTGTTATATGAAGATGCAAATTGTACATTAAGAGTTAATAAACAGCTACTTCTGAAATGTGAACAAGTGAATACTGGAAACATCTGCAATATTGATTTCTTTAGCATTTCATGTGTTTTATTATTTTGGTGCTTTTTAAATCTTATATTTATTCATGGAGTGGTAAAAAGACTAAGGTGTACAGTAATCTATCTATATCTGCTTTTGAACAAATTAATGCCTAGAAAACTTAGAAATTTTTTGCTTCTTTAACACTTTCTGTGGTTTTTTTTAATCATCATCAATGTGCCTATTTTTATTGTGTATTTATGGTAGATTTTGTGAATATTGAATATTTTTTACATTCATCTCGGTCATTCAGAGCATTCATTTTTTTCAAAGAATTTTGCAAGTTTGTTTGTTTCTTCTAGATTTGAAGCAAAATGTTGAAATATATTTTTTGTGTGTAAATTATAGCTTTCACTGCTGCTAAATTTGTTTCTTGTTTGATGTATTACAATTTGTTACTGTTCTTGTGTCTCTTCCCCTCCATGTTTTAATGCCGACTTTTTCTTCTTCTTCAAATGTTCCATATCGAACACTTGTCAACCACTCTTTGTGATTTGTATGTGATCCGAGCCTAAGAGCGATTGTACATTGTCCCAGTTATGCGCCTTCAAGTAGGTCAGCACATCCAATTTCTGCGACACTTTTTATTTACTAGGTAGCTTCCCTAGGCCCCTACCTCAGCCACCTCTTATGACATGCCTTGTAGGTCGCAGTGTTACTATTCTTTGGTTCCCTCTTGGGTCCCAGCAACACACCGGTGACTTTTTCTTCTTATGTGCTATGTCATGTTTGCCAACCGGCTACCCTACCACCAAAAGGGGAAGAATAGATCCCGATAAGAGGAAGAATGGTCAATTCCCACAATGTTATCATTACTCTTCAGAGCCTCGATAGCGTAGTTATTGCCCTTACTTCTTAGACACTCGGTCTGGGTTCAATTCCAGTGAACGTGGAATTTTGTTTCCAACCGTAACAGCTGACAGGTTGACTCAGGCTAAACTGGGTACCAGAAAAGCAATGGAAAGTAAAGGTGGCCAGCATAATATTGACTATATAAATCACAGCTAAAAGTGAAGGATTGACTTCATTGCACCAGATTTCCCCAAATGGTTCTGTCCCTCTAGGCACACAATCTGCCGAGAGTGTTGCACAAAGCACAAACTCCATAGCTCCGGCAACAATCCTCAGGGATCCCCAAGAAAATATGCACTACAAACAGAGCGAGGTGGTCTGGATTCAAACCCACGACCTTCAGAACACAAGGTAAACGCTTAACTGCAACACATCCCTCCCCCCTTCGTGATAGGTAAATACCATTTGATTATTCCTTCTTTTTCTGTCTTTTCTATAATCCTATGGGGTCGCTGTGGCGCAGAGGTTAGGTGTTCACCTCTCATCCCAAAGGTACTTGGTTCGCTCCCTCATGGAGCCATCAGGATATTATTCCAGAGATCCATGATCTCAGTGTAGGTGAGACCGAGTTATTAGTCCTATCAGAGAAAGACGATAAAACAGAGGTCCTGTGTTTAAGTTGAACATGGAAAAAACCATTGGCAGTTCAAAATCGAAAAGAGCAAGCTGGAAAGCCGTTACCCAGGCAAATTTAATTTAAAAAAATTATATTTCTACAAAATATTTTCACCATCTGGAAAATTAAATCAGGGCCCTGCTCCGGAGCTACAGAGATAGTTTGTACACTGCCGCTGAGATCGGATCATACATGGTTACTCACCAAAGTGCAATGATAATGATCCTATCAATCAATTCTCTAATCCTGTTGTGCCTCACATTGTCACGATAAGAAGAGATTTCTAGATTACTACATGTATTACAAATGAGTTTACAATAGTCAGATTTTTTACAAACTTCAGTCCAAAATAAATATTAATATTACAATAGATTTTAATCTTTAGTGAAAAGCAAGATTAGTAACAGACTTTAGCTCATAAAATGAAAAATTTATATTGTAAAAAAATGTGACTCCAAATGGAGCAAACCTGCAGCTTTGACTTCTGTTACTTACTATATCACATCTTGTTTACCATGGGGTGTTGAGTGAGATGGAATAGATAATGTCACATAATTCTATCATTTGTCTTTTAATCTGAACTCTCTCTCTAGCCTGTGATGCTCTTTCGCGCTTAAGACAGCAATCGAAAAAGGGTGGAGACTGCAAGGGTGGAGACATTGTTTGATTGATAAAGGCCTTTTGGTCGAAACGTTGCTGTTTATCGTCACTGTTCATGTATTTTGTAAAACTGTAGTACTTTGTTTTTACGTGTTTACCTTAAGACAGCAACAAATACACACTATTCATCTTTGTTCTTGGTCATCCTCTGTATTTTGTTTTCCAGCTGTGATTCATTTTGTTCAGTTTCTGTTCTATTCTCCCCAGGGGTTTTGAGTCTTCCATGTTTTTCTTTACCTTCTGGTGTCCATCTCAGTACAGTTTTTGTGACAGAGATAGTCTTCATGCACAACACATATCTGATCGATCTCCAGTGTCTCTTTTGGAAGATGGTGTTCATATTCTCTTGTGAACATTGTGTAAGTAGTTCTTGGTTATAGGTAGTTCTTGACCAGAACATATGTAAGAACTTTCACAGACAAGTTGATTGGAAGATGGAAAGTTTATCTGGCATGGTTCCAGTATAGTCCTTGACCCTTAACTTACTTTGCTGCTTCCCCTACCGTCCCCATTTGAGGATGAACAGGGACAATATCCCACAATTCTATCTTTTCCTTTTCTTCTGACCTATTTTAAGTAAGTCTCCAGTTCCGTAGAGACTTCAATATTTTGTCCCCTTAGAGATCAACCAACATTGCCCCCTCGGATAACGTACATCATTCCACTTCCATCAAAGTTTGGCTTATTCTGAAGACCTAACTCTTATGCCCACCATTACATTCAATCCACATTCAGTCTACAAACATGGCAGAATCATCACAACTGAAACAGCTTCAACTGGGTCTGCTGGGTCCAGACCTCTAGGACATTGCATTTCTGGATTCCCAGCAATCCTGCTACAACAAATATTTTAATTTTAAAATATATTTTTATGATTAAAGTTCAACCTTTCTTGTAAAGTATTATGTTAAAAAGTACAGGAATGAATGTGACAACAAGAGGCAAAAGAAGAAACGAATGACATAAATATACAATGTTAACAATATAGAAAATAATTAAGTAATAATAAAGAGAACATTAAATAAATAATGTACGCTCATTAATACATAATGTAATCAGATCATACAGGCATAAAATTAGTGACATTAAAAGCGTATTGCATACATATAATTAGTTTTTTTGTTTAAAAGCCTTTCATAATATTTTTACAGTACGAGTAAATGATTGCAGTCATCCAAACATTCCTCTTGTAACTGACTAGTAGAGAAATGATTTACACATTTTTACCATATTTAAAAAAAAAAACATTCTACCTTGTACAAAGCGCATAAGGAGACTCGCTCCAGGTGCCTATTTGTTTGGTCTGATGCCGAAAGGCAAAACAGGGATAGAGAATAGATAGATAAAAACAGGCAAAGTAATTCATCATTAGTTCGAGTCAGTGATACTGGTCAACAAGATTTTAGTCTGTCAATGGATACAACAAATTTCTCTTTATTTTAAAAATCCAAAAGTTACAAAAAGTAAAGGAATCCTCTTTATACCTCAAGGTATATTGGGTAATACGGTTTTTGGCTAGTATTTTTTAATTGACTGTCGGCACACAATGGCTGATGTGGTCAACACCACGCTAGCCACCATTATTTCCCAGTGCTTTTCCTGGTACCATATTATGTCTGGGTTGACCTGAGAGCCGATAGGATCAGAAAAATATTTTACACCCACTGTGGAATTGAACCCAGACCCCTAGCCTAAGAAGCAGGTTCACTAATAACTACTCTACTGCGGCTCTCTTACAAACAATCTACCAACAAGATAATGTCTTAATCTGTGTTATTAATTACTAGATGCCTGGGAGGTATAGAAAAGGTGTGTGTGTGCTTCACCAACAAGCCATGGAAACCATCAGTATACATACCCTTCCACATCTCTTTGTGGAGACTGAGCACCTATGAGTCTGCTCAGAATGTAGTGATGTCAGTTCAGTAACCAATAACTAAATTACTGCAAATTATTTCTAGGTAGTTCCTATAATAATGAACTTATTGATGTCTATAATAGGAAGACTAATGTATAGGTTTTTATACTGTTGTTGACTGCAATATTCATGTTATCTTCACATTCTCCTGTCTTCATCATAAGATAACAATGGGAGTTAACATTTAAGAGGATCGTCGATAACAAAGTTGATAACACTCTGCGCTAGTGACCACATGCCTTAGAGATTCTGGGGTTCGAGGCAGATTAGTCTAAAAACATTCTTGGTGCATACACCAGTAATCCTTTACTTGAGAATCTAAATGACATGTACCTCTGAAGACAGTGCAAGGCTTGATTAAATGGCAATGGACACTGGTGATAAGGAAAGTGTACCATATTAGGCACCATTACTACACCTAAATTGATAGTGAGCAAATGAAAAAATAAAATTTAAGATATTTTATATTTTTATTTATTTGATCCATTTTGTGAAAAAATTTGTGATAAGAAAATGTCAAGGTTGTTGCTACATGTGACCTAGTTTCTAGCTGAAGAAGAACTTGTTAAACGTGACAAACATGACACACAAAACAGATCATCAAATTAAAATTGATATATCAAAATGTATTATAGATTGAAAGTTCTGCTTTTTCACGATTGATAGAGGAAAAAAACAGCAACTTGTTTGCATCTTGTTCAGCGTTAGATTTACAAAACCTCCCACTGCATGACTGCAGCATCCTTCCCACCAGTAGAGATCAGTCGGGAATCATCAAACAGGAAGTTAACTGAAGTCACATGACTACTGTGACCTTTGTAGGTATGGAAAGAACTCTGAAAAAACAAAAAACATTTCAGTCAAATTAATAAATCTATGTAGAGACAAGGTGTTACAGAAAAGTTCTTAGAACATTCTGGACATGGAAGAGAAAAAATAAAGACATCCTACAAGACCTGCATATCGAGGAGGCTTATAAATATCATGATTCGGTAGATGAAATATTTTGGCCATGTTAAATGGCACAGTAGTTTGGAGAAAATGATAATGAAGGTATGGTTCTGGAGCACAAGCCATGGGACGGCCAGCGAAAGCAGGACACCAAAGAAACTTTGAACATGATGCTGGAGGAGGTGGGAGAACTTACTCAAGACAGAGACTTGCTAGTATTCAGGTGAGTTGTGATGTTCTGTAAGAGACATGCTACTACATGATGTAGGTACAGTATATATGTTGATCTTTAGAGAAGATTAACGCCCGTCTGCCCAGCGTGTTCGTAGCGCGTTGGACTACGGTGACTATCCCTCTGTGTGTGCGAGTTCAATTCCGCGGATGGCAGAAAAAGCCACAGATTCCCCAGATTTACGGTGTTCGTGGCATTGAACCGAAGGGTTATGATGTCCATGGCACCGAGCTGAAGAGCTAAAAAGCTCAAGTACTTCTGGATCGGAAAAAAGATTAACCAGCCTCCCCCAAAAAATAGTAAATACAATGACTCATTGATTTGATTGACAGGACCATCATCATTGCACTTCCGTGAGTAACCATACATGCTCCGATCTCTTTCTTACACTGGAAGATCTCAGCTGCAGTGCACAGAATCTGTAGCACCAGCAAGGGTCCCCAATTTTATTTTCAAGATGGTGAAGATATTTTGTAGGAATTTTATTTGTAATCTATTTCTAATGAATTTTGCTCAGGCAGCGGCTTACCAGCCTGATCTCGAATTTGAACTGTCCTGAGTTCTTTTACATGCTCAACTTGAACACAAGACCTACATTTTATAGTCCGTCTCCGATAGAATTTGATTTTTTCAACAATTACAGCTCTCGGGTCACTCCAATCTGTATTGAGTACCGGAAAAACTGGGAAATAAAGGTGGGCAGCATGATGTTGACCGCATAAACCATCATGTGTTGATGGTCCCTGAAAATATGATATTCAACAATATACCTCATGGTATGAAAAAGGGTTCATTTTTTTTTCTTTAACTTATGAATGGATCATTTCTGGAGCTAAACAAAACGAATTCTGTCCAGAGGTTTAATATAACTACACAACAAATCAGTTCAGACTAATCACTAACAGTTTCATACTTCAGGGTCATCAATACACTGACTCATGGTATTTTGTAAGATGAAGCAAAGCCAGAATACAGGCTAATTCAGTTATACTTTGCAATAGAAATGCATCCATAGATAACAAATAATTACGGAGTGGATAAACTCAGTTATACTTTGCAATAGAAATGCATCCATAGATAACAAATAATTACGGAGTGGATAAACTCAGTTATACTTTTGCAATAGAACTGCATCCATAGATAACAAATATTACACATTGTGGATAAGATCTAGTTATACTTTGCCATAGAAATGCATCCATAGATAACAAATTATAGGAGTGGATAAACTCAGTTATACTTTGACACATGAAATGCATCCATAGATAACAAATAATTGGAGTGGATAAACTCAGTTATACTTTGCAATAGAAATGCATCCATAGATAACAAATAATTACGGAGTGGATAAACTCAGTTATACTTTGCAATAGAAATGCATCCATAGATAACAAATAATTACAGAGTGGATAAGTTCAAGACTACACTGATTTTATACTTCTTCGAACGCTCCATATCGACCACTTGTTAACCACTCTTTGTGATTTATATGTGATCTGAGCCTAAGAGTGAGTGTACATTGTGCCAGTTATTCACACACAAGTAGGCCAGCACATCCGATTTCTGCAACACTTTTATTTACTAGGGTAGCTTCCCCAGACTCCTACCTTAGTCGCCTCTTATGACATGCATTGTAGGTCACAGTGTTACTATTCTTTGCTCCTCTTGTGGGTCCTGGCAACACACCGGCTGATTTCATACAAAACTACCTTTTCTACATTGTATTACCTTTGGGTGATTGACTGGATAAGCAAAGAGGTTGACTTTACCAAAGTCATCACATGTTGCCACCATTCTCTCATTATGGGATTTACAACATCCATTGATGTCTGTACCATCAGCACCTTCTGGCCAGATACCTGCATGACAACAAGATATATATATACATATAATTTATTTTAGTGGAATAAATACTGGAATAAGTATAGTTGGTAGTTTTACTAATGACGAAACATGCAAAAACAAAGCACTGTAGTTTTACAAAGTACAAAAACAATTTACAGCAACGTTTTGACCAAAAGGATCAAGCAAAAGATACACCAGAAGGGAAGAAATTTTTATACGGCAGACATAACATGTACAGTCAGACAAGAAATCTCTAACGATTCTAAAATAAATGAATAAATAAATTTAGGGCTGTCGGGAAATGTCAGGAAATGTCATTGCAACAGAAAATATTGTTATCAACAAATAAGATACAAGACAACAAAGAGAGAAGAAATAAAACCGCTTAGCCTCACACCATGGAAGAATGATAACAACTGTGATAACCAGAACAACTGGCAAAGTGAGAGAGACAGTTGTAGCCATATTTTCCCAAGAGAACAGCAAAGATTTAAAAAATTTTTAACTCTACAACTGATTCCTTGAACAAAAATCTGGCACTGTCTGTGCACATCTGCTATTTATAACACAAACCTGCAGTATTAAAAGCCAGCACACAGTTCTGTGTTGCCCACTTAATGTCTCTAATCACTGTCTGGTTGGTCAACATTTTACAGCTGCTGGCTGTCCCTGAAGAAAGAAAAACAAACCAATGCTAAAGTCAAATGATATTTTACTTAATTCTAATCAGTTATGGCTAACAATGAAAGAAAAAAATGACAGACCATCAACTAAAATATGATTCACAATTTTATTTAGGCTTTTAAAAGATGTCGCCTGTGTGTTGCCGGAGCCCTCAAGGGGAGTAAATAATAGTAGCACTGCAACATACAAGGCACGTCGTAAGAGGCAACTGATGTAGGAACTAGGAAGCTACCTAGTAAATAAAAGCATCACAGAAATCGGATATGCTGGCCTACTTGTAGACGCATAACTGGAACAACATACAATCGCTCTTAGGCTCACATCATATACAAATCACAAAGAGTGGTTAACAAGTTGTCTATATGGAGCATTCGAAGAAGAAACGATGATGATGCGTTGACAATTTGTAGCATTTCTTTTTTTAGTATGTTCTGACCAGACAAAATGGACAGTGCAGATAGGCATATAGGTAAGATAAAAACGAAAAGAGTAAAAAAAAACTATTTTTCATACCATGTGGTATAATGGGGAATACTGTGTTAGGATCATAATTTTTCTTTGATCAACCTCACATGATAGAAGATGGGGTCAACATGATGTCAGCCATTTTTACATTCCAGAGCTGTTCTGGTACCCAGATGAGGTTGGGATAATATGAGAGTCATTTGCAGTAAAATAAATATCTCATGCTGGTGCTCGGGGGTGTCAAACCGAGACCACAAATCTAGGAAGTCATTGCACTAACTACTGAGCTAAAGAAAAGTATAAAAATGAAGGGACTTCATTTCACATGGTTTTACCCCATATGGCTCAGTCCCACTTCACAGCAATAGCATGCCACAAGTGTTACACACAGCATGAACTCTGTAACGTATGCAATAATCCTAGTGGTCTCTGGAATAAATGCACTTCTGAACAGAACGATGTGGTCTGGATTCAAATCCATCACCTTCGGAATACAAGGCAATGGCTTAACCACTTAGCTACAGAGACTCCCACTAACCACTGAGCTATCAAGGCTAGGGTTTCAAAATATGACAATGAGGAAGTTCTACAACAAAGCTTACAAAAATTTCAAATTATTATAGTACTTCATAGTATCAGGGAAAATAACAAGGGAGGTTAATATATATTTTTGTAGTAATTTCCCTTGGTTCAGTTCTATCTCAGAGTTTAATACAAAGTGAAGTCAACTTACAGTACAACACTTCGTAGTCTCCAGAGTTACTGGCCAGATATTGTCCATCTTCTGACCAATCAATGTGAGTGATGAAGCTGGAATGACCCTGGTAAGTATATTGTCACATAAGAAATTTTAAACCAAACAATTAACTTATATTATTCATGTTGGTGTGCAACATTGAAAATCTTGGATGAAAGTTACAATGTTTTAGCTGAAAATACAGAAACTTTAGTTTCTTCTTTAAAGTTTCTTCTTCAGCGATTTCTGGTCATGCGCTTAGTTTACAGTGGACCACAAACTAGGCAGTCAGCTTCAGGTTTCTCCAAAGCTTCATTTTTATGTCGACTGGGTGTGACCACATGTTGCTTCTCAGCTCACACAGGAGAGGACAATCTTGCAGGACATGCTTCGGTGTCTGTTCTGCCTGCTGATACTGGCAGAGAGCTGTTTGACCAACTCCATAAATCGCTGGATAGATTCAATATCCATTTTACTGTCTTCATCCAACATGCTGTTGCTGAGAAAGCAAAGGGTGTCCAGTTATCCATCTTCAATCCCCCAACGATCGCTACTGTTGATCCAAGTTTGTCCATTTTCTAAATACAATGAACACCTGCTTGTCCAGGACAGTAGATCCAGCTTATCACTGGAAGCTGGAAACCACCGATAGACAACATCCACTCATACAGTAACCTGCTGTTTTAGACCTTCCAAGGCATCAATTAAAGATAAGGCATCAATTAAAGATCAGACAACAACAATAGACCCCAGTTAACATATCAGAACATACACAATAATTTGAACAAGTGATAATTTAATCTTATGGCAGAGAACACACACACAAATACAGCATGTCAGTTTTTAATCTTTGATATTGAATGAACTGATATTACCAATTGCCTGAATATAGGCAAACAATAACTGACTTTTCAGAAACAAAATACTTACCGAACATCGACCAACCTTGGAGTACTTCTTTCCATCATCGGAGACTGTGTAAATGTAAATGTAATTGTCACGAGAACCAATAGCCAGCAAAGATCCATCTGAGAATAAACCAACAAACACATAAGCAAATGAAGATTGAAACTGATTGATTGATTTGATTAAATGGTTGATTGATTTATATGCCAGTAGGGGCATTGACTAGGACAGCTCTCTGATCTAGGACAGAAGATAGGAAAAGAAGGCATGGACATCCAAAGAAAACATGGAGAAGAACTGTGAAAAGAGGGTTGAAAGATTGTGACCTGACATGGGAAACGCCTAGTAGAAAGGCGACAGAGCGGCAAAAAATTTAAAATCTTTTATGGAAGTTTTATGTGTCAATGGGACATGAAGGGATATAGATAGATTATTCATGTGAAGAATACTGCATGAATCTATATTCAATTAAACAGCCACAAATTCAAACCCTCCATCTGTCAGTATAGGTGGTCGCACAGTACTCTCTCAGGGCATAACTCACACAAATGTCACACTGATTGTTCTTGAGAAATCGCAGAAGTAGCTCTTTGAACTATAATCAAATGCAGATTGTCCAGTGTGGTCAATGAGTGGTGTTCCTAGAGTGCCTGCTGAGCTAGAAGTGAGAGATACTGTAGTGGTCACCAATAGACTACCTGAGTAGAAGTTTCCGCAACACTAAGCATAGTACTGCACTACTGGAGTTGTTGGAGTCTTCTGGATCTTCAAGAAAGCCAGGTACTATCCCCTGCCCTTATATAGGAAAAAGGGTGAAAACCCATAATTCATTAGGGTTGGTAATCAGTTATATGATGACTATCATCATAGCACTCCGGACATGTCCATAGGTGCTCAGATCTTTGCCTCAATAAATCCAACAGCGTCCTTCGACCCAAAATGCCAGTTTGATGTTGATTAATCAATTTGCTCATTTGGGCTGTCGAACTTATTGGGCTGCACCAATATCAACACACAACTCTCTCAAATTGGTCAGCGACTGGGATTCACAACCTTTAACTCTTTCCGCGCTTTAAGCCGCACACTGCGCCACAGCGACTTCTGTTGCATGCTTTAAGCCGTACCCTGCGCCATTCAAGTTGTTTCGTTCGCCATTCGCCATTCGTTGTTCGAATTGTTCCGTTTATACGTCTTTCTAGTTTTACTTCTACTAATTTTATTTTTTAATAGTATTCTTCCGGTTCCTAACTTAAATAGCGTCACTTTCACTTTTGATTTCATCGTTCATTCACCCAAGTTTCAATTTGCTTCAAGTTTATTTTTACGTTGCTACAGCGCATTTTTGTAAACAAATCAATATGGAACCAGGCCCATCAGGTAACAAGCGTACTATGTGTTTCAGGCGAGCAGGCGCTTATTTTCTTAGAAAAATGTATGAATGATTCTGATAATAGTAGTATTAGTAGTATTAGTGATGATTCGGATCCCGAATATATCGAAGAGATTCAGGAAAATGTTAATCATTCAAACCATCAAAGCCCAACTGGAGCAGCTAGCTGCAGCCAGTATGATTCTGATGCTGAGCCGCCTGTGCCAAAACGTCCGAGATCTGCTGTAAATACTGGTACTGGAAACGGCAGAGGTAGAGGAAAATTTGCAGCTCGAACAACAGCTGCCCCAGTGCCAGTGGTAAGAGAGGAATGGCAGGAGATAAGAGAAGGCTCTACAAAAAAATGCTTTTAGATTCCACCCAAAGCAACAGCCAGGTGTGTCTCCTGAGTCAGGGCTTACCTCAGATTTGACAGCACTTGAATGTTTTTCATTGCTGTTTGATGATGAGTAAAGTCTTACTTATGAAGACAATAAACTCTTATGCCAGGAGTAAAATTATTGTCAACACTCCATCTCTCCAACGGTCAGTGTTCTCTTGTTGGGTTGACATTACGTCCCCAGGTTGATAAATTTCTGGCGTAATGATTATGATTGAATTGTGACGGCCAGAGATCCTGATTACTGATCTCTGGCACCTGAGTTTTATGCTCCATGGTTCCACGTAATGTTTACTCGTAAATGCTTCCAAGATATATACTTTACGATGCTCCATGCAGGCGAGGAACATTCTGAAGGAAAAGATAAAATTGAACCCTTCATGAATGTTCTCCTGAAAAAGTATCGAGCTGCGTTCTACCCGTATCAAGAACTCAGTATTGATGAGATGGTGATCGGGTATAAAGGGAGGTGGAAGTTCAAGCAGTACAATGCCAAGCAAGCCAAATGCAATATGAAAACCTTTGGCCTGTGCGATCGGCTCGGGATACGTCCAACATCTTACCATATTTTGAGTGCGGACACATCTTATAATCCTGAAATTGATTATACATCAAGTCACGCAGTGAAAATATTTGATACATTACTTGCTAATGTTGGAACGGGCATAAGATATATGCAGATCGTTTTACCGACCCGTGTCCTTGTTGATTACCTGCTTGAGCACAAGCAACATCAATCGCGTTGGCTTTCCTCTGCAACTGAAGTCCTTCAACCTTGCATACCATGAAATCGCTGGTTTCAAAATCAGGATGAAACCATGATGTGCGTTGGTTATAGGGATAAAAGCAAAGAAAGTGTCCTCATGGTAGCACAGACGCGGTTGTTGAGACAACACGATGCAAGGATGTTGACAAGCCATCCATGATACACAAATACAACAAATACATGAATGGGTGTGACAAGTTAGACCAAAAAGTCACCTATTATTGTTCTTTTGAAAGGAAAACAATAAAATGGTGGAAGAAGGTGTTTTATTGGCTACTTGAAGTCACCCAAGTCAACTCCTTCATTCTGTACACCTTAGCAGAAGCAGACACGACAGGATTGTCCTGAAGAAGTTCAAGCGAGAGCTTCTGACAAGCTAACACTAGCGTGCCGCTGTGACATTTCCTGAAGAAGGTCTTGCTCCTCGAAGGCGCGGTCGACAACCAGCTGCAAACCCCATGGCACCCTCCAAGATAAAAACACATCATTTCTTATATCAAGCGGGATAGAAGTTGTGTTGTCGTCTACTCCACGGCATAAGCGCACCACTTTGTTTGCCTAGGATGCCCGAATCAGCACATTTACATCCTAAGGATTGTTTTGAGGCCTTCCACAAAGTGTAGTCAGTTATTCACTAACTGCATGGTCACAGTGTACAGTGTACAGTTTATTTTGTCATTTTTGTGTTTTCCTAACATTTTCATCATCATAATTGTGTGTCAACTTTTCATCATATCTTCATTTCTGTTGGATATATTGTTATAAAATTTTGCCTGGACTTCACAAATTGGATTACAAAATAATTTCTAGAAGCACATAGGGATACATTCTGAAGATGCTGTTATAATGTCAAGTAAGTGTTGCATATGTCACTAACAATTTATAATTTTTCTATTTATGTTGTCATATTTGTCCCAGTTTCTTCTAAAATATTCCATGTATTGCTATTTAACTTTGTTATTCTAATAGGTTGTCCAGTTTTCTTCAAATTAGTATATGATAAGATATATATATGTTTATTTATTGATGAGTAGTTATGATTTGAAAAAATAACCCATTGCATTTTTTACCTCCCTTAAAATAAATGTGTAAAACTGAGGAAATAAATGGGCGTGGAAAGAGTTAAGGTTTGAAGAAGAATATATTCAATTGATTACTTCATTACTTACCTGGAGAATACTGCAAGGAGGAAGCAGAATATATTCAATTGATTACTTCATTACTTACCTGGAGAATACTGCAAGGAGGAAGAAGAATATATTCAATTGATTACTTCATTACTTACCTGGAGAATACTGCAAGGAAGAAGAAGAATATATTCAATTGATTACTTCATTACTTACCTGGAGAATACTGCAAGGAAGAAGAAGAATATATTCAATTGATTACTTCATTACTTACCTGGAGAATACTGCAAGGAAGAAGTAGAATATATTCAATTGATTACTTCATTACTTACCTGGAGAATACTGCAAGGAAGAAGTAGAATATATTCAATTGATTACTTCATTACTTACCTGGAGAATACTGCAAGGAGGAAGCAGAATATATTCAATTGATTACTTCATTACTTACCTGGAGAATACTGCAAGGAGGAAGAAGAATATATCCAATTGATTACTTCATTACTTACCTGGAGAATACTGCAAGGAAGAAGAAGAATATATTCAATTGATTACTTCATTACTTACCTGGAGAATACTGCAAGGAGGAAGAAGAATATATTCAATTGATTACTTCATTACTTACCTGGAGAATACTGCAAGGAAGAAGAATATATTCAATTGATTACTTCATTACTTACCTGGAGAATACTGCAAGGAAGAAGAAGAATATATTCAATTGATTACTTCATTACTTACCTGGAGAATACTGCAAGGAAGAAGAAGAATATATTCAATTGATTACTTCATTACTTACCTGGAGAATACTGCAAGGAGGAAGAAGAATATATCCAATTGATTACTTCATTACTTACCTGGAGAATACTGCAAGGAGGAAGAAGAATATATTCAATTGATTACTTCATTACTTACCTGGAGAATACTGCAAGGAGGAAGAAGAATATATTCAATTGATTACTTCATTACTTACCTGGAGAATACTGCAAGGAAGAAGAAGAATATATTCAATTGATTACTTCATTACTTACCTGGAGAATACTGCAAGGAAGAAGAAGAATATATCCAATTGATTACTTCATTACTTACCTGGAGAATACTGCAAGGAGGAAGAAGAATATATTCAATTGATTACTTCATTACTTACCTGGAGAATACTGCAAGGAGGAAGAAGAATATATTCAATTGATTACTTCATTACTTACCTGGAGAATACTGCAAGGAGGAAGAAGAATATATTCAATTGATTACTTCATTACTTACTTGGAGAATACTGCAAGGAGGAAGAAGAATATATTCAATTGATTACTTCATTACTTACCTGGAGAATACTGCAAGGAGGAAGAAGAATATATTCAATTGATTACTTCATTACTTACCTGGAGAATACTGCAAGGAAGAAGAAGAATATATTCAATTGATTACTTCATTACTTACCTGGAGAATACTGCAAGGAAGAAGTAGAATATATTCAATTGATTACTTCATTACTTACCTGGAGAATACTGCAAGGAGGAAGAAGAATATATCCAATTGATTACTTCATTACTTACCTGGAGAATACTGCAAGGAGGAAGAAGAATATATTCAATTGATTACTTCATTACTTACCTGGAGAATACTGCAAGGAAGAAGAAGAATATATTCAATTGATTACTTCATTACTTACCTGGAGAATACTGCAAGGAAGAAGAATATATTCAATTGATTACTTCATTACTTACCTGGAAAATACTGCAAGGAGGAAGAAGAATATATTCAATTGATTACTTCATTACTTACCTGGAGAATACTGCAAGGAAGAAGAAGAATAAATCCAATTGATTACTTCATTACTTACCTGGAGAATACTGCAAGGAGGAAGAAGAATATATCAATTGATTCTTCATTACTTACCTGGAGAATACTGCAAGGAAGAAGAAGAATATATTCAATTGATTACTTCATTACTTACCTGGAGAATACTGCAAGGAAGAAGAAGAATATATCCAATTGATTACTTCATTACTTACCTGGAGAATACTGCAAGGAAGAAGAAGAATATATTCAATTGATTACTTCATTACTTACCTGGAGAATACTGCAAGGAAGAAGAAGAATATATTCAATTGATTACTTCATTACTTACCTGGAGAATACTGCAAGGAGGAAGAAGAATATATTCAATTGATTACTTCATTACTTACCTGGAGAATACTGCAAGGAAGAAGAAGAATATATTCAATTGATTACTCATTACTTACCTGGAGAATACTGCAAGGAAGAAGAAGAATATATCCAATTGATTACTTCATTACTTACCTGGAGAATACTGCAAGGAAGAAGAAGAATATATTCAATTGATTACTTCATTACTTACCTGGAGAATACTGCAAGGAAGAAGAAGAATATATTCAATTGATTACTTCATTACTTACCTGGAGAATACTGCAAGGAAGAAGAATATATTCAATTGATTACTTCATTACTTACCTGGAAAATACTGCAAGGAGGAAGAAGAATATATTCAATTGATTACTTCATTACTTACCTGGAGAATACTGCAAGGAAGAAGAAGAATATATTCAATTGATTACTTCATTACTTACCTGGAGAATACTGCAAGGAAGAAGAAGAATATATTCAATTGATTACTTCATTACTTACCTGGAGAATACTGCAAGGAAGAAGAAGAATATATCCAATTGATTACTTCATTACTTACCTGGAGAATACTGCAAGGAGGAAGAAGAATATATTCAATTGATTACTTCATTACTTACCTGGAGAATACTGCAAGGAAGAAGAAGAATATATTCAATTGATTACTTCATTACTTACCTGGAGAATACTGCAAGGAGGAAGAAGAATATATTCAATTGATTACTTCATTACTTACCTGGAGAATACTGCAAGGAAGAAGAAGAATATATTCAATTGATTACTTCATTACTTACCTGGAGAATACTGCAAGGAAGAAGAAGAATATATCCAATTGATTACTTCATTACTTACCTGGAGAATA
Source organism: Arion vulgaris (assembly GCA_020796225.1). Classification (NCBI taxonomy): domain Eukaryota; kingdom Metazoa; phylum Mollusca; class Gastropoda; order Stylommatophora; family Arionidae; genus Arion; species Arion vulgaris. The sequence continues at coordinate 43,533,084 of CM036754.1, forward strand.
CTGCAAGGAAGAAGAAGAATATATTCAATTGATTACTTCATTACTTACCTGGAGAATACTGCAAGGAAGAAGAATATATTCAATTGATTACTTCATTACTTACCTGGAGAATACTGCAAGGAAGAAGAATATATTCAATTGATTACTTCATTACTTACCTGGAAAATACTGCAAGGAGGAAGAAGAATATATTCAATTGATTACTTCATTACTTACCTGGAGAATACTGCAAGGAAGAAGAATATATTCAATTGATTACTTCATTACTTACCTGGAGAATACTGCAAGGAAGAAGAAGAATATATTCAATTGATTACTTCATTACTTACCTGGAGAATACTGCAAGGAAGAAGAATATATTCAATTGATTACTTCATTACTTACCTGGAGAATACTGCAAGGAGGAAGAAGAATATATTCAATTGATTACTTCATTACTTACCTGGAGAATACTGCAAGGAAGAAGAAGAATATATTCAATTGATTACTTCATTACTTACCTGAGAATACTGCAAGGAAGAAGAATATATTCAATTGATTACTTCATTACTTACCTGGAGAATACTGCAAGGAAGAAGAATATATTCAGTTGTTTATTTGGTTATTTACCTGGAGAATACTGCAAGCACTCAATCTGCTCACTTCCATCAGTATGTACTGAGACAATTTCACGAGTATCCAGATCCAAGACTAACCAACGAGCAACATTTGTACCAACAGCTATGATACCTCCTCCAGGATAAAAGCTACAGCTATGTACAGCATCCTATACAGATAGAACAGAATATTTATTACTTAGGTATGGTATCAAAACAAGGGGTAAAAACAACGGAAAAAGAAGGAAAAACTGTTCCAGAACTCTAGGTATATTGGGTAATACAGTGGTAGGCATGTATTTTCATTGACCTGCACATGCCATGTGATCAACATTATGACCACCATATTTACTTCCCAGTGTGCTTTTCCTGGTACCAAATTAATCCTGAGAGCTGTTACAATCAGAGAAATATTCCATTGCCGCTGTGGAATTGAACCCAGACCACTTGTCTAAGAAGTAAGTTCATGAACAACTATACTACTACTGCTCTTATGTATGGAATAAACTTCATCTTTAAAAGAAATAAATGATAGAATACATTCTGCTGTCATCTTATTATGCCATTACCTTGTAGTGGTAGGGAGGAATGCGTTCTCCAATGAAATAGTGGGCTAAGATGGTGGGAATTTATGTTCTTGACAGGGTCACCCATTTAAGTCAGGCCACTGAGAATGGGCCAGACTAAATATGGCTTCCTGGTCTGCAGCCTTCAGTAAAATCTGTTTAAAAACACAAAAATAACAACAGAAGAGAATCATCATCAGGTGCCGTGTCGGCTGGCGTAGGCGACAAATGGATCTCCACAAATCTCTGTCTTTGGTGTTTGCTATCATCTCAGATGTTAACGCTCTACCGTGTCATGAAGTCAGGCTATCCAAAATTTTCTCATTTTGTCTTCCTCTGTCTTATCTACCCTCGATTTTACAGGTTGTCACAATGTGTTCTAAACCTCCCTTCCTCATCACATGTCTGAAAAATGATGACTGCCTCAGAAGAGAAAAAACTGAACAAATAAAAAAAACAATACAGAAAATGTGACCTACATTCATTTCTTTGTTCCAAACAACAGTTCTAGATTGTGCGTCCCAGAGATAAAGTTGTTTGTCGAGCCTCGTAAGAAACTGGTGTTGAAGGTGTGTGCCAGGCCCACAGCTCATCTATGTGTCCCTACAGAAAAAACATTTCTTATTGTAGAGACAGTGTTGATAACTAGAAAATTTACTATGACCGGATACAAGTAGGAAAAGTTTAAAATGATGCAAATATTTTAAATGCACTTCTGTATCCTACAGAGAACTTGCCATCTGTATATTTTCGTCCATGACTGATTACCATATGTCAGGACTGACTCTATGTAGCACTGAATAACTCTCTTTCTTACATTCATATGTCAGGACTGGCTCTATGAATAACTCTCTTTCTTACATTCATATGTCAGGACTGGCTCTATGAATAACTCTCTTTCTTACATTCATATGTCAGGACTGGCTCTATGAATAACTCTCTTTCTTACATTCATATGTCAGGACTGGCTCTATGAATAACTCTCTTTCTTACATTCATATGTCAGGACTGGCTCTATGTATAACTCTCTTTCTTACATTCAAATGTCAGGACTGGCTCTATGAATAACTCTCTTTCTTACATTCATATGTCAGGACTGGCTCTATGAATAACTCTCTTTCTTACATTCATATGTCAGGACTGGCTCTATGAATAACTCTCTTTCTTACATTCATATGTCAGGACTGGCTCTATGAATAACTCTCTTTCTTACATTCATATGTCAGGACTAGCTCTATGAATAACTCTCTTTCTTACATTCATATGTCAGGACTGGCTCTATGAATAACTCTCTTTCTTACATTCATATGTCAGGACTGGCTCTATGAATAACTCTCTTTCTTACATTCATATGTCAGGACTGGCTCTATGTAGCACTGAATAACTCTCTTTCTTACATTCATATGTCAGGACTGGCTCTATGAATAACTCTCTTTCTTACATTCATATGTCAGGACTGGCTCTATGTATAACTCTCTTTCTTACATTCATATGTCAGGACTGGCTCTATGTATAACTCTCTTTCTTACATTCATATGTCAGGACTGGCTCTATGTAGCACTGAATAACTCTCTTTCTTACATTCATATGTCAGGACTAGCTCTATGAATAACTCTCTTTCTTACATTCATATGTCAGGACTGGCTCTATGAATAACTCTCTTTCTTACATTCATATGTCAGGACTGGCTCTATGAATAACTCTCTTTCTTACATTCATATGTCAGGACTGGCTCTATGAATAACTCTCTTTCTTACATTCATATGTCAGGACTGGCTCTATGTATAACTCTCTTTCTTACATTCATATGTCAGGACTGGCTCTATGTATAACTCTCTTTCTTACATTCATATGTCAGGACTGGCTCTATGAATAACTCTCTTTCTTACATTCATATGTCAGGACTGGCTCTATGAATAACTCTCTTTCTTACATTCATATGTCAGGACTGGCTCTATGAATAACTCTCTTTCTTACATTCATATGTCAGGACTGGCTCTATGAATAACTCTCTTTCTTACATTCATATGTCAGGACTGGCTCTATGAATAACTCTCTTTCTTACATTCATATGTCAGGACTGGCTCTATGTATAACTCTCTTTCTTACATTCATATGTCAGGACTGGCTCTATGAATAACTCTCTTTCTTACATTCATATGTCAGGACTGGCTCTATGAATAACTCTCTTTCTTACATTCATATGTCAGGACTGGCTCTATGAATAACTCTCTTTCTTACATTCATATGTCAGGACTGGCTCTATGAATAACTCTCTTTCTTACATTCATATGTTAGGACTGGCTCTATGAATAACTCTCTTTCTTACATTCATATGTCAGGACTGGCTCTATGAATAACTCTCTTTCTTACATTCATATGTCAGGACTGGCTCTATGAATAACTCTCTTTCTTACATTCATATGTCAGGACTGGCTCTATGAATAACTCTCTTTCTTACATTCATATGTCAGGACTGGCTCTATGAATAACTCTCTTTCTTACATTCATATGTCAGGACTGGCTCTATGAATAACTCTCTTTCTTACATTCATATGTCAGGACTGGCTCTATGAATAACTCTCTTTCTTACATTCATATGTCAGGACTGGCTCTATGTATAACTCTCTTTCTTACATTCATATGTCAGGACTGGCTCTATGAATAACTCTCTTTCTTACATTCATATGTCAGGACTGGCTCTATGAATAACTCTCTTTCTTACATTCATATGTCAGGACTGGCTCTATGAATAACTCTCTTTCTTACATTCATATGTCAGGACTGGCTCTATGAATAACTCTCTTTCTTACATTCATATGTCAGGACTGGCTCTATGAATAACTCTCTTTCTTACATTCATATGTCAGGACTGGCTCTATGAATAACTCTCTTTCTTACATTCATATGTCAGGACTGGCTCTATGAATAACTCTCTTTCTTACATTCATATGTCAGGACTGGCTCTATGAATAACTCTCTTTCTTACATTCATATGTCAGGACTGGCTCTATGAATAACTCTCTTTCTTACATTCATATGTCAGGACTGGCTCTATGAATAACTCTCTTTCTTACATTCATATGTCAGGACTGGCTCTATGAATAACTCTCTTTCTTACATTCATATGTCAGGACTGGCTCTATGAATAACTCTCTTTCTTACATTCATATGTCAGGACTGGCTCTATGAATAACTCTCTTTCTTACATTCATATGTCAGGACTGGCTCTATGAATAACTCTCTTACGTTCAAATGTCAGGAATGTCATAACTGGTTTTATGTAGCTCTGAAGTACTCTCTTTCTTGTGATCATACGTTAGTACTGACTTTACATAGCAGTGGAAAAACTCCCTTTCTGACTTCCATAGACTTGTTGCACATAATAAGATCAAATATAATGGAAACCAAAAGTTTGGGACTAAAAAATACACTTGATGTTGAAAACTGTATTCCAAAGAAACAATGGAAGCAAATGGAATAGAGAAATAGAATGAAATATGTATGAATGAAACAACAAGAGGTGGACAAATAGTAGTTAGTCAGTGTGACAATAAAACGAGAAAGACCATTTTAGAGATACCTTACATTTAACATACATGAAGATATAAAGGCGTGATCTAATTTCTTAACTTATATTAAATATTCTATATGAAGATGGTACCTGATTAGATTTGAATTGTTATTGTTCAAGCAAAATATTCAAACATGAAGCTAGGCATTTTTGCAAAGTACAAAAACAAAACATGGCCAATAACAACAGCTAATGAGCGGGAAATCATAATGAAAGAGATGAGGTGTCTTAGAAGAGCTGCAGGTGTGACAATATGAGAAAAATTAGAAATGAAGAAATCAGAAGAAGACTGGATGTGAAACCAGTCATGCAATTCATAAAAGAACAACAGATTAAATGGTTTGGACACCTGACAAGAATGTCCTGGTATGCCTACCACAGAGAGCCACACAGAAAAAATATAAATAGTACAGAGCAAGAGGAAGACCACAAAGATTGCGACGGCATCAAGAACGCCTTAGGAAAATGAATAACAAGCTTACAAAGTGCGTTATAAGAAGCACACACAAGATCCTACATTTCCCAATTATTTCTATAAAGAAGTAAATGGTGGAAGAGAAGAAGAGCAGAAACAAACTAAATCTAGATTTATCCAAAAGATCCTAGCTAAGTTAAAAAATACAAGATATGTTGATTGGCAAAAATGAAGTTATTGCAGGAAAAATGACACACAGACAGCTTTGAAGATATCTATCTAAGTACTATTGCTACATAGTATGACTGTACTCTTCCTAACTATTACTATTATATTCATCATCTTGATGAAGATCCACACCTGAACAACGACCGTGAACTCCAGGTCAAGTGAACCAGTTAGGATGCAGTTTCGAGTTGTTCCAACCAGTACAAGACCACCTTTGCCCTGGCTAAGAGTTCTTACTGGTCCATAAGTTTCAGGTATCTAGTTCAAACAGAAGGAAACAATAGAACAACAATTATATAAAACAAACATATAGAACAATAATTAGCTCTTAGTCGAATACGGCAAAATCATGTTTCTACAATTTTTCAAAATCATACATTTTTATACAAACAGCTGTTATTAGTTTTTGGAAAACTTGTGATTTTTTAGTTATGGAACATGTAGCATATATTAAAATGTTTAGAATTGAATGCTTTGTTTACTTAAATTAGTGAACAATTTATGAATAAGATAAGGTAAATACAAAATAATATTTAGCAACCAGAAAAAAAATAGTAAAATAAGAACAAAATTGTCATTTACCACTCAATTTAAATATATCCTATACATCTGCAAGTCATAAAACATGTTTCTGTTCATATTGCATCCTTATTTACACAATCCATTAAATTTTAATCAGTTTTTGTGAATAAATAAGCTTTTTTTAACGGTGTTGATGTCAGAAGATGAAGCCCTTATTTAGAGTCAAAATTACAAGTAAACAAAAACTAGCTGTTGACTTTTTTGCAAATTTTATCACACATTACTTAAACTAAAATCGAAAACGGCTATGTCTACATATGAAGCTGGAAAAAAATCAATGAAATGTTAAATAACAAAAAAGTGAACTGGAATATCAATTTACTACAACTGCTTAGCCCTAAGATTACCATTTTGAATCAACATTTCTGTTTATCCAATATACCTCAAGGTATGAAAAATGGTTCCTTAACTTTACCTGACCTTTGGGGCTCTCTATGGCAAAGTGGTCGAGACATTTGCCGTGCGATCTGAAGGTTGTGGGTTATAATCTGGACCGGTTCACATGCACAATTTTTTCTGGAGATCCCTAGGATTTTTGTTGGAGTTATGGAGTTTGTGCTTTGTGCAACACTCTCGACAGGTGGCTTAGCATTTTTTGGCAAGAGGGACAGAGCCATATGGGGAAACCCGGTGCAATGAAGTCAATCCTTTGCTTTTAGACCCTTTTAGGCCTGACCTTACCATACTATTATCCTACCTTCACAGACATCTCTCAACACTAAACCAGCACCTACTTGTGTCTTCTATCTAGTTTTTGCTGTAGGTGTTGTTCCCACCTGACCTTACCGTAACATTATCCTACCTTCACAGACATCTCTCAACACTAAACCAGCACCTACTTGTGTCTTCTATCTAGTTTTTGCTGTAGGTGTTGTTCCCACCTGACCTTATCATACCATTATCCTACCTTCACAGACATCTCTCAACACTAAACCAGCACCTACTTGTGTCTTCTATCTAGTTTTTGCTGTAGGTGTTGTTCCCACCTGACCTTACCATACCATTATCCTACCTTCACAGACATCTCTCAACACTAAACCAGCACCTACTTGTGTCTTCTATCTAGTTTTTGCTGTAGGTGTTGTTCCCACCTGACCTTACCATACCATTATCCTACCTTCACAGACATCTCTCAACACTAAACCAGCACCTACTTGTGTCTTCTATCTAGTTTTTGCTGTAGGTGTTGTTCCCACCTGACCTTACCATACCATTATCCTACCTTCACAGACATCTCTCAACACTAAACCAGCACCTACTTGTGTCTTCTATCTAGTTTTTGCTGTAGGTGTTGTTCCCACCTGACCTTATCATAACATTATCCTACCTTCACTGACAACTCTCAACACTAAACCAGTACCCACCTGTGTCTCCTGTCCAGTTTTGCTGTAGGTGTTGTCCCACTGTATGATCTTCCTATCCTTTCCTCCCCCAGAAAGGAGTGTTCCATCTTTCAGAAAACAAAGAGAGAAAATGCCTCCCTCATGGGCAGAAGTCACTGCATTAACAATTCTGTTGCTACCTAGAAAGTAGAAAATGTGATAAAATAATGAGTGCTGTCTATAGAGAAACAAAATTTGTTGTAAAGATAGATCAATGACATAATTAAATGGCAATTCCTTTCAATCAAGCAAAATTTTTCTCTGTCCATTTGTTTAACTTCGTAATAAATTTACTTATTAGCAACACAAGAATCAGCATTCCAAGCATTCCAGTCCTGAAAACTGCTATGTCTAGAAACCCTACTGTCTGTGCAATCAGCACAAGGTCATCTTGCAGTGGATATCGTCTCATTGTGGAATACCAGGAAATGAAACAGCAGACCAGCTGGCCAAGGAAGGTGCTGCAAGAGAGCAACCGGATGTACCAGTTAATAATTATAATAATTCCTCTCGTACCATTATACATTACATAGGGCCTGCAAGTAATTTCTCCATTCCGCTCTATCCTGGGCAACTCGCTCAATCTCCTCCATGGAACTGAGACCGACATTTCCTGCCTCTCTCAGCAAAGTTTGTTTCAGAGTCTCTTTAGGTCGACCTCCTTTCTTGAACCCTTTGCATCCCACTTCAATGCCTGCTTTGATATTCGTTGATCATTTCTCCTCAAGGTGTGCCCAACATATCTCCATCTTCTCTTTCTTATAACAGTTGTCACTAGTGGTACCAGTTACCTACCACCAAAATAAAAGGATGATTAAATCAATGAGAAAGCCACAAATACCAAGACGACTACTATAATATGAGAAGATTAAAAAAAGTTGTCATTCTGCACATTAGAACAGGACACAATCGACTCCACAGCCATGTGTACATGTGGACAGGCACATCAGACTGCAGAGCACATACTTCAAGACTGCCCGAATATAATATACTGAAGCAAACTCACTAGTCTAATGAAACAATACTGGACATAAAACTACATGAACAATGAAGCTTATACAAGAGACAATGTTGAATATTTCAAGCGAACAAAAGAAAAGAAGGAAACAACACAAGAGAATTTTAGTGACTTGCTTTGCTCAATGGCTGGCCATAAGATCACTTATTTAAAAGCATCCTTTGTTTTTATGTTCATATGGAGTCATATCGTATTTGATATTAACTGAATAATACGCAGATTACTTCTTTTTCTTCGAACGCTCCATATCGACCACTTGTTAAATCACTCTTTGTGATTTGTATGTGATCCAAGTCCAAGAGAGATTGTACCAGCACATCCGATTTCTGCATTGCTTTTTATTTACTAGGGTAGCTTCCTAGGCCCCTACCTCAGTTGTCTCTTACAACATGCCGTGTAGGTCACAGTGTTACTATTCTTTGTTCCCTTGTGAGCCTGGCGATACATGGGTGGTACCCCAATTGGAAAGTAAAGATCACTATAACAAGAGACCACAAAGACAAGACATTGTGTTGTACGTGAAATGATGTAAAATATGAATTATTGCAAATCATCTTGTTTGTTTTTATGTAACACCGCAATATCATCTGAAAAATCAAAATCTTCTAGTCTGTTATCTACCCAAATGATGTCAGTTTCACCCTGTAATATTTTTCAGTACCCAGTCAAGGACCATTCCGAGCAAACAGTGGAGATGAAATTTACCTACCTTTACCCCACACAAAAATATTTCCATTAGAATCTCCAGACAGGATGTCCCCACTCTCAGAGAAAGCCAAGGACAGAACATACTTGGGTTTTTCATATTTCTGGAAGATGGAGAAAATATATCATTGGTCAACATTGGGTGAAAAAAAAAATATTGGTAAACATCGGGTGACTGGCATAATAGGTGCCACGACTATGAAATGAAAATCGTCGCATATCCTTTACAGGACGTAGCCATCAACTACAGTAAGCGCTGATTTTCAAGGCACCACTTATATGTTCAGTAGTTTGCTATTGCTTTCTGAACGGTGAGGTTTATTTTTACCTTTTATAAAATCCCACGTAGAATTTGCTTCCAAACTTGCCCACCATGGGTTTGAACCAGTACGCTTGGTTTGTGATCACGCTCACTACCGCTGAGCTACAGACACTCACTACAGACGCTTGAGCCATGACTATACATGAATTAATAGCAGACAAACATATAAATAAAATATATTCCCAAATAAATGATGGGAGTAAAATTTGTAATATGTTCAATCAGTAAGTCAAGAGAGATCACTCATAGAACCTGCATTGCAAAACTAGAGTGATGTGCACTTACTTCAAAGACTCCATTTTTCTTAGCCAGTGATCCCCCTTCCAGTGTATAAAATGTGATCTGGTTTTTGCCACAGCTGATGATCTGATTGTTGTCCAATGGATGATACTCTACTGCCAGAACAGGCTCGGTAGAACTCTGCGAACAATTATATAGGCTTAGACAACTTATAAAACATTAAAAGAGCATTGTTCAACACAATATTTCTCCCAACATTATGCTATCAGTGACAAACCTGGACGCTGACATCAAATGATAGAAGAAATCTAGTCATGACAGAGATGAAATAAGCAGATTACCAACAAACAGTGCACCTCAAAGAGCAGTGTTACTCCGGTAGACTGGATACATAGCAGAAAAAGGGGATCATCCGAAATAGAAGGTAGATCTCAGAAATAACAGAGATGGTGAAAAACACTATTTATTAAGCGCACACAAAAGCCTGTTCTATAAATCTCTTTTTATCCTGACGTTGTGAAGCAATACAGGATTATCTTCTTCTTCAAACGCTCCATATCGACCACTTGTTAACCACTCTGTGCAATTTGTATGCGAACCGAGTCTAAGAGCGATTGTACGTTGTGCAGTTATGCGCCTACAAGTAGGCCAGCACATTCAATTTCTGCGATGCTTTTTTTACCAGGATAGCTTCCTAGGCCCTACATCAGTCGCCTCTTTTGACGTGCCTTGTAGGTCGCTGTAGTACTATTCTTTGCTTCCCTTGTGTGCCCCGGCACCACACAGGCAAAAGAGGATTAGATAAATTAAAGAAGAAACATACTCTGCACTCATCCGAGTGTTCTCACGGAGCGCACTCACACACCGTACAGTGTCTTTTAAACATCTGTCTTTAGATTCTTGTTTCTTTCTCAAGTCACATTATTTTTTCATTCTCTCTCTCTCTCAATCCCCATCATTTCATTCAGGAAATTTCTTTCTGTCCATCAATGACTTATTCTGTACTCAATATTTCTAAAAGGTTTGGTCAGCTGACAAGAATACCCTGATATATCGTCTACCACAGAGAGCCACATTGAAAAAGTATAATGAATATAGAGCAAGAGAAAGATTTGGCTAAAGATGGAATGAAAGCATCAAGAACAACTTCAGAGAAATGAATACCAGCTTACAACAAAGTACATTAAAGAAGACACACATTATTTTCTTACTTCACTCCCCAAAATCTCACTGTGGTATTTAAAAAACAAAAGTAAAGAAACGCTTTTTATATACATGTGGTATATAGCTGAATTCATAACAGGCAAGCGGAGATAAAATAACAACGTATTTCACATAGAACCCTTCTATATGGTGGTTATTATGTTTGACGTTCACAAACTGTCAAATACATAACAATAAACATATCTCCTCACCTTGGTCTCAGATATTTTGTGAGGCTTTTCCTTACCAAGATCCCACACAGAAATGATGTGTTCATTAGCTTCATCTACAACCACCAGATGTTGACCACCATCCTACACAAGTCAGATAAAAGAAACATCATATATTTACTTTTATCTGCAAAAAATTAATCATATAAACTAGTTTTATGACATTTTGACCAGAATTTGTATTCGCTTCTAAATTCATCAAATAACTTATCCCGAGCAGGACTTTGCCATGCTAAAACACCTTTGGAATTTCTCTCTCTCATAGACCAGATGTTCCACCTCTGCAGTCGTTATGCTCAAATCATCAGTTATATCCTGAATCCATCTTTGCTAAGGTCTTCCTCATTTCCTCTTTGCTGGGATGCCTCCTTCCATAATGGTCTTCTCTAATCCCTCATGTCTCTTAATATGTCCAAAATACTTCAATTTTCCTATTCTTATTTGTAGCATCAGCAATTTTTCTTTGATTTTGAGTTCTTTCTGAATAGATCTATTTGTTCTCTTCTCTATCTATGATATATATATAAGACTTAATTATGATGCTTAAAACTGGAACATTTGTGTTGATGTAAAAATAATAGCTATTTTGTTTGGTTTATAAACTAGATATATCAAGTACTGTAGCTTCCTGTGTGAATGAGACAGCAGAGCAAGAAAAAGATCATTATGTGTTGAAACAGTGACTTTGAAACAGTGAGTAAAATGTGAAATGAAAACCATCAGTAGATAACAAGTGGAGTAACAAGAAGAGACTGGTTTAGAAATGAAGACATCAAAGTGGGTACAACATCAGTACTGAACATCATCAAGAAATAACAAATTAAGTGGTTTGGCCACAAAAGCAGATTACCAACAGACAGTGCACCTCAAAGAGCAATGTTGCTGCGATACAGCAGACACAAAGCAAAAGGCTGGCCGCGCAAATGGTGGACCTCAGAGATAACAGAGGCGATGAAAGACTATTTATGAAGTGCACACAAGAGCTTGTTCTAGAAATCTCTTATTATCCTGACACGGTGATGCAATACAGGATTAAGAAAAGAAAAAAGGTACATGAGTATTTTTCTTCTCTCTAAATATTTACTGGGTGATCTTTTTGTATTTGTTTCAACAAATCTTATTGTCATGTTCATTTTTATATAGAATTTCATTTTTGTACTGCCTTTTTCTAGGATAAGAATATTCTTACATTTCATTAGAGCTCTGAGGCCATAGGAGCAATGAAATAAGGGGAAAAGGCAGTACAAGGATCAGTGAGCTGGCACTAACCAAGACCTTACTCCACCATTTCCGTGGGGGCCTGGGAAGCAGATTGCTTCACTATAGTCTGACAAAGTGAGAAATGATAAAAAAAGGTAGCTACCCAATAGATTAGAAACATACTCTTCTGGTGTTTTCAACTACTTACCAGTTTAGAGAAAGATAGACAGGCAACAGATCTGTTGAAAATGCCCAGTCCTAGAACTTGAAGAGTGTTGAGGCTAACAGAGTCCCATACTCTAACATGAGGCTGAGGAAATATAAACATGAGGCTGAGAAAATGTTAATATAAGGCTAATAAAACATTTACATCTATATATATAAATATATATATCCCTTTAGCTGCTATGGACATATATATATATTTTTCCCAATAACTTCTAAAGACGCATTAACACGTCTGTTATTATCTCTTCTCTTTGGGCTAAAGACGTGTTAACACGTTATACATTGCTACTGCCACTGCCATAGGCGTACATTCACGTTTGTGACCTAGAAACAAAGAGTAGCTATTTTTAGCTCAGCCTTCAGAAAGTATATAGCAACGAAAGGGATATATATATATATATATATATCTTCCTCTCATTCTGTTAGACGTTACATTGGGTCTGCAAGTAATTTCTCCACACCGCTCTGTCCTGGGTAACTCACTCAATCTCTTCCATGGAATTGAGTCTTATATTTCTTGCCCCTCTCAGCAAAGTTCGTTTCAGAGTTTCCACAGGGCATCCTCTCCTCCTTGAACTCTTTTCCTACCACTTCAATGCTGGCTTTGATATTCTTTAATCACTTCGTTTAAGGTATGCCCAACATATCTCCAGCTTATCTTTCCTGTAACAGTTGTTACTAGTGGCTGACCAGAATTTATCTGATTTCATCAATTCCCCTGAATTTGTCCCCTTTTATATTCATTATTTTTTATATGCATTCAACTTATTTAAATAATAGATTTGAGAAATTTAAATATAACAAAAATAAAATAAAAATGTCTAGTAGAGACTAGATAGAATAAAATAAATATTTATTCAAATACAAATGCACAGAATAGACACAATCAGATCAAGACAAATGAATATATTTTGGTTGCAAATTGTTTTGCGTGGATTTTTACAAAAGGACGATGGCACCACCCATTCAGAAAGCAATGGCAAACTACTGAACGCAATAATGCCTAGAAAATCACAAACAGCGTTAAAAGCTGGGGTTGATTCGCAAAGTCCTGCAAAGCATATTTAATTACCTTTTTTTTTTTTTTGTGTAGATTATTTAAGTCTTCAATATTTATATATTGAAATATTCAAGTTTAGATTAGTATTATTGATAAAAGGGAAGACTGCAGTAAAACTATGTAGCAATGGTTAAACATGTAAAATCAAAGTACTGTAGTTTTACAAAGTACAAAAACAATATACAGCAACGTTTTGACCAAAAAAGCTTTTATCAAGTAAAGGATACACAAGAAGTGAAAAAATTCAGACTTGCTATACGGCAAACATAACATATACAGTCAGACAATAAATCCCTAACGTCAGAGATTAGCGTATCGGTGCTCCATCCTCCCAACAGATGGTGAAGAGTATACATATTGATGATTCCTGTGACTCGCTAGTTAAACAAACTCATAACTCGGTCTCTCATGCATTCAGGCTTATATAACGTGTCATTCGAAACTCCTTATATAGATGAAAGGATTCAACAGAAATTTTCATGTCATCCAACAGGCAGCTGTTAAGAGACTGAAGAACATCATCTTATCCATCCTAAACTCTCCAACAATCAATGCTGTTGATGCAAACCAGTCTGCTATCTCATTGCCGCAAAAACCTGCATGCCCAGGACAGTAGATCCACATACACCTCAGGAGGTTGGAAACCTCAATATGCCAGTTTCTCATTGCAGTTTTTTTTTTTTTAAAGTCATTTTTTCCTAGATTTGGGTTATTAACCTGAACCAAATGCCAAAAAAAACTTGAAAGTAATATTGTCCAATAAGATACAAATTTGTACAAATGGGTTACTAACATAATTTTTGAAACACAAAACCCAACTTTATACCTGTAACGAAGAATGGTGTAAAATCTGATTGGTCATAAGAGAGCCTGTCAAAACCAACATGCCCACATGTAAATATGCAAGCAAATTTGTGTAAATGTAAAAGCGTGGTTATATGTATGCAAATCACAAGGAACATGACATAAGAACTAGGAAGAGATTTTAAACAAAGAACTCATGGAAGTAATGCAATAATAATTCCTCTCGTACCATTATACATTACATAGGGCCTGCAAGCAATTTCTTTATACCGCTCTATCCTGGGCAACTCGCTCAATCTCCTCCATGGAAATGAACCAATATTTCTTGCCTCTCTCAGCAAAGTTCGTTTCAGGGTTTCCTTAGGTCGTCCTCTCTTTCTTGAACCCTTTGCATCCCACTTCAATGCCTGCTTTGATATTCTTTGATCATTTCTTCTCAAGGCATGCCCAACATATTTCCATCTTCTCTTTCTTACAACAGTTGTCACTAGTGGTTGACCCGACATTTCTGTGATTTCATCACCTGAATTTGTCCCATTTTATGTTCATTATTTTTCAGACATCTGTTTTCAAATGCACAACTCACTTTCTATATCTTTAGTTATTTTGCAACTTTTGCTGGCATATGTTAGGATTTATACCACATTAAAATTGAAAATTTGTAATTTAAAGAAGTGATGCAAGGGGTGATCGAAATAAAGCAAAATAAGAGGCAGACGGTTTAGTAAAGTAGTAGTGCCATGTTGTTATTTGCATTTTTTCTCATCAACCATATTTATCGCTATTTGTGATCTGTGTGGTTTGTGTCTAGAGCATGGGTACATTGCGCCCAAGTTAGCTTCTACGGCATGTAGGAAAGGCACATAAAAATGTTACTTATGTGGCAGTGTGATGAATTCAATCACAATTGTATCGAGATTTAATTATCAGAACAATCAATTCCTTAAACTACCCAGCCGACAATGGGTGCTCCTCCTTCTGAGCTGTGAAAAGCGCCAATGTGTTATCGGGCTTACAAGGGGAGCAAAGAATAGTAACACTGCAACCTACAAGGTATTTCATAAGAGGCAAGTGAGGTAGGGGCCTAGGGCAGCTGCCTTAGTAAATAAAAGCATGGCAGAAATCAACTGTGCTGGCCTACATGTAAGCGCATAGCTGGCACAATATAAATTGACCTTAGGCTCAGATCACATACAAATCACAAATAGTGGTTTAAGAAGTGGTCTGATATGGAGTGTTCAAAGAAGAAGAGCTGAGAAAAAATTAGAATTGTTGCCAGGTCTACTGTGCAAGTGAAATGACTTAGCAAATATGACAAAATGTGACCATCTTCTGGGATGTCATGAATTCAGTGCAATCAAATCTAACCAGTTCACAAGAAGAATGGAGGACTGACCAACAAAAAATAAATGTTATTACTGCCTTTAATACCGCTTTTGTAGGTGGTGTAGGACAGCTGAACATGTGTCTATGGAATTTAATGGCCGCATGGCTAGTGCAGTCACCACAAGACTGTTCAGCTTAGGACTTTTCATTATGCCCACGACATAAAAATACTTCTTGGAATTACCATGGATTGAACCCGGGTCTCCACATGGAGCCCACTCTAATCCATTCGGCCAGATGCTCCACCACATTAGTCCAATGGAGGACTAATCTAGAAAAAGGTTGAACTAATATATAGATATGCAACCAAAATGTAATAATTGTCTCTGAAGATTGGTTATTTATAGAACGATTAGTAGACTAGATTATATAGTATTATAACTGGAGCAAGACAATACAAGTAGAAAGTCCCACAATTATTTCTGTAAATATACAGTAAAACACCACTATAATGTAACACTTTTGAGTTTAAAAAAATAATAATTACGGGATATGATTGATTGAAATATTTATAATTTCTGATGTAAGAAGAAGAGTTTATGAATGACTAAAAGGATCTAAAGTCCAAGAATTGACTTCATTGTACAAGGAATTATCCCAAATGGCTTGGTCCATAGCTTACCACAACAGATAATAAAGGTTGTGTACACTGATGAATTATGGAACAAGTTGATTAAACACACTCCCTATTCTGCCACTGAGATGTTCGGTTTTTCTTATACAATGTATCATCCCAAATTTATTGTACAATTTTTCATGTCAGCAGTGGTGACTCGTTGCTAAAATTAGTGGGTGTTGGTAAAAAAAAAAAGAAGTAAATGAACCCTTTTCATACCTCGAGGTATATTTCGTAATGCAGTGTTAGGCCCGTATTTTTCATTGACTGTTGGCACACGATGGGTGATGTGGTCAAAATCATACCAGCCACATTTACTTCCCAGTGTTATTCCTGGTACCCAATTGAGGCAGGGTTGACAAGAGCCGTTACGGTCTGAAAAATATTCCACACCCACTGCAGAATTTAACTCAGATCAGTAGCCTAAGAAACAAGTTCACTAACAACTACGCTACTACGGCTCTCAGTGGTGGTGGGGGAATGCTTGAGAAAATGTTTAGCCATTGTTTTCATATTATATAAAACAAAACAAACATAAAAAAAGAAAATTTATAAGTAAACTTGATAAAATCCTAAACACAAAGAATATTTGTTACTTACTAATAGCCTAAATTGTTATAGTTCAAGTTTGATTAATTCGTTCAACTCTTTCCACACGCAGTTATTTCCTCAATTCTTTAGTAGTTAATTCAAGGAGGCAAAAAAGAGCAACTTTTAAAAAAATCAATTACTCGTGAATAGATAAACATATATATATATATTTTATTATATACTAATTTTAAAAAAACTGGACAATCTAATAGAATAACAAGGTTAAAATATAGTAGAAGTAAAATAGTAGAAGTGGAACTAGAAAGACTTCTAATAAGGGAAGCAACTCTAATGGTGCAGTGTACGGCGAATGGCATTCAACGGAATTCTGCTGTGGCGCAGTGTGCGGCAAAAATCGTGGAAAGAGTTAAAAACATTTTAAAATTTTAATTGCAAAAAATAATTATATAAAAACCTACTATAATTATAGGGTCCCATTATGACAGTTTTACTGTATTTAAACAAAAATTATATAATAATTCATAAGAGAATTTGTCCCAAAGCTTTTTATAGAAGACTGCAAGAAAAAACTGGATTTGAAAATTGACCTACTTACAAGGCCTACATCAATCATGCCAACTGGAGGGCCAGATTTTTTCTTCTTTTGTTGCTTCAAGCAGAAATAAATATTGAGGATGATACTGTTACCAGATTAGGCAGACAAAACAGAACAAAATAACTGTCTAAATGAGTAAAAACACAGACAAGAGGGTGTCTAGCAAGTAGGATTCTATGATATGAGAAAGAAACTCTCAAAAACATAGACAAAACAAATATCCAAGCACAACAAATAAAGCAAACATGAAAACAAAACAACGGGTCTAATCAACTAATATGTACATATTTGTCAACATGATTGGTTTTCATATAATACATATAACAGCCATGTCCAACATATTTGTATGTTGAGGCGCATCTGACTGGTGGCTCTGCATGAGTGGGCGTAGTGTAGCGATTGCAATAATAGTACTAATAATACAAATAGTATTAATAGTAAAGTAGTATTAAAAGTAATATTAATTTTTTTATAAATAGCATGCGAACTGATGAAAACTTAATCGTGACTGAAAGTTTAATTAACAAAAAATAGTGTACATGCCAAAAAAACTTAAACGTAATGCTATTTTAAAAAAAAATTGTCCTTTAAATTCTGATTAGCGTTAAAGCAGGCATATTACATTAGGGCGACAAGAATGTACAACACAGCGTCATGGAGCCCCTGGTTGTCAGGTTGGACAGCGGTAGCATATAAGGTATTTAGCTGGTTTCAAAGATGTACATCATGACTGCACTCTTTTCTTAGAAGTTTATAACACAGTTTTTGTAACAAAATAACGATTCTAAATAAAAATGTGTATTCATTTAAAAATTGTTGCCCAGACATTGTAACTATCAGGATAAGTTCTACTAGCACCTGATGTAGAATGTTTATGCATAAGTATTTTTTTTAAATGACAATAAAATAATATAATTCTTAGTATACATACACTGGTTGGACAGATTAGCGTAATGCATAAGCGTTCGTCTATTGACTCGGACACAAGAGGGTTGTGGGTTCAAACTCCCACTGGTTGTTCCACGCTCGAGGAAAGGAACTGGCACTCCAACCTCCTGCACACTAGGTTCTGGAAATATGAAGTGACAGGCACTTCATACCATAAGATCTGAAAATGCTTCGGGAAATTATACTTTTTACGCAAATCAGAGGTGCCGTTTTAGGCGTTATGAGTACACCTGAATTCATAGCGGGCGGAAAAAAAAATGTCTAAGAGTTTGCTGTTCTTCCTATAATTTTTTCTGATCAACCTTTTTAATTATCTAGTTACTGACTAAAAAAAATGTTTGTTCATCGCTATGACGCAGTTATGGTACCTAATATGACGCCTTGACTTTTGTGTGAAGGATTCCTTTCTTTACTAACCAGTGTTCCTCTCCATTCTGTTAAATCTTACTCCAACTTCAGAGGTACTAGTAATTTAGACTACAAGTAAAGGATAAGTGTCTGTCATAGTCCATGAACCATGTGCACGCCCAAGTGGTTACCGGGGCCCAAATTTGGGGTGTAAAGAATAGAACCACTGTTACCTGCCACGCATGTCGTAAGAGGCGACTATGGAGGTTTGGCTGAAATCGGATGCATGTGTCCTAAGTGTGTAGAAGTCTATGCGTTTATGGGCCTATCAAACCAATATGCAACGTATACAGCTTCTTGGCAAAGATCAAACAGATCACAAAGAGTGATTAAAATTGGTCATAAAGAACGAACGCAAAGAAGAAAAAGAACCATGCACACCAAGATTTTTTTGGGGGGCCAAGCTGGCCTTGAACCCAGAAATTCCATGGTTCATGGACACTAGCAGAAAGTTTTATAAACTTCCCTATTGGCGATTGCAAACAAAATGAATCAAGTTGCTGATACCTTCCCTTCCTTAGTTTCTTGACCAGCCGTCTGTCCTGTTGCAATCTTGATCCTGTCTGGATGGATAGCAATGCTGAAATGAAATATAGGAATAGTATAGTTGCTGTTCTGTAAATCAGCATAGTCATTCCTTTTAACAAGGGGTCATTTTAATCAACGGTTTATTGATTTATTGGACCACTATCATTGCATTTCAGTGAATAACCATATGTGCTCTAATCTCTTTCTTACACAGGATTATCTCAGCGACAGCGCACGGACTCTGCAGCACCGGCAAGGGTCCCGATATGTTAACTAGAAGATAGTGAAAATATTTTGTAAGAATTTTATTTTTTTTAACCTTTCTATAGAATTTTGCCTGGGCAGCGACTTTTCAGCTTTCTCTTCCTGATCTTGAACTAACATGGGTTATTTTTACGTGCTCAACTTGAACAAAGGTCATTCGTTTTATCGTCCATGTCCGATAAGACTAGGAACTCAATCTTATCTACACTGAGATCAGGTATTGCTGAAAAAATATCAAGAGGGAGCAAAACAAGTACCATTAGAATGAGAGGCGGCACTTAACCTCTTCGCTACAGACTCCCAGGGCTATGTATTCAAGCACACATGTTACCTCTAATAGAAATGACCTAATTTATATCCACCTTCATTCTTACCATTTAATATCATCGGTGTGCCCAAGATAATGTCTCTGTGACTGCTCCTCCACATTATGCAACACTACAACCGCCGCTGTGAAGTAAACCACCTCACCGGTTGGGAGAAAGTACAAGTTGGACCGGCAATCTCGACCACGATAACCATATCTGGAAGAATCTTGGTTAAGAAATGTGCCATGAGAATAAGAGACATAGTTTTAGGATAAGAAACATGAAGAAGAACGTTGAAAATGAGACATTATAATAATGAAAATTACAGGTGATATTAGAATAATGATAATTACGGGTGATATTAGAATAATGATAATTACAGGTGATATTAGAATAATGATAATTACAGGCGATATTAAAATTACGGGTGATATTATAATAATGAAAATGACGGGTGATATTAGAATAATGAAAATGACAGGTGATATTAGAATAATGAAATTGACAGGTGATATTAGAATAATGAAAATTACGGGTGATATTAGAATAATGAAAATGACGGTTTATATTAGAATAATGAAAATGACAGGTGATATTAGAATAATGCAAACGACATGTTACAAAAATGAAAATGACAGATGTTATGAAAATGACAGAATAATGAACATGACAACTAATAATATGACAGCTAACACATGACAGCAAACGATCTCAACAAATGACACATTTCATCAAATGACAACAAACAATATTCAGTAAATGAGTAGCTGACATGACACTGTTTCTGAGGATACACCCACTCTAGCTGCAGTTTCTCGGAGGGAGCATCTTCTTGCTTGCTGATGTCATAGTCTGTCAGATCGGACGGAGTAGAGAGGTTAACCCCACGTCCACGGATAGACAACCTGATATGTCCCTCATCTGAAAAAAAAGTAACGTACAGAACCTGTTTTTAAACCATGTGATATTTGGGGGGTTAATACTGCTTTCTTCTTTATTTTCTCTTCAACTCCCCCTAAAGTATGTCTATCAGGATGGGGCAACTAACAACATCAGTTCCTTGTTGGTTTACTATTCTACTTTGACTTCTTCTTATATAAAGTGAGATAAATGGAGCATATTGTAGAGAACAAAGCAACACTAACAAACACATACAGATACCACGATAATGCAATGGGGCAATGGGTAAGAGCACATGAACTGTTGGATCATTGAAGAAGAAAGTAATAAAGTTACAGATTTCATTGCACTGAGTTTCCTTATATGGCTGCTCATTCTTTGCAGAAATGGTCTGCCAACTGCTGGGAGTATTGAACAAAGTAGAACTCTGTAGCTCCAGCAACGAACCAAGGGATCTTTAGAAAAATGTACTGTGAAATTAACAATGCTGTTTGAATTCAAACTCACACCCTATAGAATAAAAGGCAAATGACTTGACAACTTCATGTCAGTCGATTCTCTTCTGACCAGTATATCAATCAATCCTCCATGGATCAGTATGTTATTTAGCCCCCCAAAAAAAACAGTATGTCAAATGGTCCTCCACTAATCAATATGTCAGCAGGTCCTATACTAACATAACTCACAAAACTAGAACGTAATAGCAATCCATACATACCAATTCAGCATAACCTATTCAAAACAAATGACTCACCTGCATCCTGAATAACTTCTCATATCTATCCTGATCAATAACTTTACTTAACGCTCCAGATGTGACAGGCATTATCAATAACGTACATAATATGCCTGGCAACACAGCCAATGTATTACATTCAATTGGTAATAAAAGTAACTATATGTGAAATGTGATGTCTACAAAATGTTACCAACAACACCAGAAAAGACAGTCACCAACATCAGCATAAGAAAGAAAGTTGGGGCATAACCTTGTTTGAATTACATTGCGAAACAAAGAATGGAATGTTTCAGCCACTTAGCAAGAATGCAATCAAACTCCACTGTATACAGAGTCTTCTACAACAGACATCAAGAAAGAAGGCGAGAAGAAATCTAAAAAAAGATGGTTAGATGGCGTAACAGAATCCTGTCAAAAAAGCAATAATAACTGTCATAGAAGAAACTAGAGCAGTGCAAGACAAAACCAGAAAACCACAACACTGGTCAACAACCCGGTAACAGTGTGGCGACAAAAAAAGAAGAAGAAAAAAGAAGAATAAAAGTAATATGCTAGTTTAGAATTGTACAAGCAAGCGTTAAACTCATATTTGAAAGTTCTAGAATGAGCTGCTCAAAAAAGTCATTAACAAAACTAATTAAGATGTACAAACAGAATAAACAAAATTGCATCCTTTTATTTTTCTTTCTACACTCCACACTCTCTCTCTGTCTGAGAGCCGTGATAGTGTAGTGGTTAGTGCATTTGTTTTATATACGCACGATCTTGAGTTTAATTCCACAGAGAGCGTGTAATATTTTCAGACCGTAACAGAAATAAACTGAGTCCCTTAGGAACAAGAGGCAAGTACCTTACCTCTATGCCACACGAGACACCTGATGCGTAGAATTATGAAACTATAAATGAAACATAGACATAAATTAAGAGACTATAAAGAAGACAACAGAAAAAACATAAGTATTCAAACATATTTACATAAAGTGTAACAAATAGAACAGGTCATTACCTTGGTTCCAATGAGGTTCTTTAGATCTGAAATTAGAAAAAACCAAAACGACTAACTCAACTATACAACATAAGTATAAAATTGACTAACTCAACCACACAACATAAGTATAAAACTGACTAATCCAGTCACTTAGCTTAACTTTTTCCATACCTTGAATGTTACTGAATTTGGACCACAATTATTTTATGATACTATAACTTTATAGCACAAAGTTGTGTTTATGTTGCTTGCTGTTGGTATTAGATTAATTATACATATTTATTATTCACTGTACCATTTCTATATAATTTATTTGTCTATTATTACTTATATTACAGACAAAGATTCAAATATATCGAGCTTGTGTATTTAGTTCTTTACTATATGGCTCAGAAACATGGACAATCTACTCAAGGCACGAGAGGAGACGACATCTTTCACCTTTGATGTCTCTGAAAGATTATGAATATCCCTTGGTATTACACGATAACCAACTCTAAAGTACTGCAACATGCAAACTTGCCTTCCATCATGGGCATGCTCAGCAGTAGACAACTAAGATGGTTGGGGCATGTGAGAAGAATAGAAAATAATCGCATACCAAAACAAATGTTGTTCTGTGAACTTTCGGAGAAGAGGCACCAGGGCAGACCCCTGCTCAGGTATAAAGATGTCTGCAAGGTATCAATGAAGAACTTTTCTATAGGTCCCAGCACTTGGGAAAAACTAGCTGATGACAGAGTTGTGTGGAAAGTAATATTGCGCAAGGGTGCAGTCTTTTGAAAAGAGACATGTATGAGCTGAAAGACGAGAGAAGCTAAAACTCAGAGGTTGTCATAGTAAAACAATTGCCAATTGACCCTCTGTAAAGACGAGAAATGCCATATACATATATTAGCTACAGTTAAAACTTCTTCTTCTTTGCATTCGTTCTTTGCGACCAATTTTAATCACTCTTTGTGATATGTTTAATCTTTGCCAAGATCGTGTATACTTTGCACATTAGTTTGGTAGGCCCTAAACGCATAGACTTCTACACGTTTAGGACACATGCATCCGATTTCAGCCAAACATCCTTAGTCCTTACGACATGCGTGGCAGGTAACAGTGGTTCTATTCTTTACACACCAAATTTGGGCCCGGTAACCACTCGGCGAGTTAAAACTTAAAAGGTTTAGTACAAAGCAAAAGAAAGTACTCTATGTGAGAAGTTACTATTGTGGCTAATGGTGTGTTTGGCGCAAACTTGTACACCGCTATAGTAGTTAATTTCACCCTTAAAATCTAGGTTTTGCTGATGACATCGCACTTCTAACTCATACACATAAAAAGATCCAGGAGATATCCTGCAACCGTAACCAGTACAGCCAGATAGTTGGGCTGAAAATCAATCAGAAGCAAACAGAAATAGTGACTGAATATGTCCACCCCAGCACCAGTCAAACTTGAAGATCAAATTCTTCAAAATATAACTGCTTTCATAGAAGTGTTAATATAACTACTTTCATAGAAGTGTTATCTGCCACGAAGGAGAAGCTGGATCTGACATTTAAAGCAGACTGAGTAAGGTATGAAGACCAGATGTTTTGGAAATCAGCCAAATACAGCATCAGAACCAAAATTAATATATACTGCAGCTGTGTACAATCAACTTTACTATACAGATCAGAATGCTGGAGAATGACAGAATAATATTTGTGTGTTCGCATACCAGCTGAACAGTGTCTGCAGCACAGCTAATCCATAATTTGCCCAGCTTTAACCTATTACCACTTCTGATGCTGAGCACCTTGTGCAGTGTATGATCCTTTTTAGCATTTATTTTGAGTTATGCATGAGGTTACAGCAGTATTCCTTAAATGAAACCCTTAGGGATTTGACCATCTTCCATGCACAAGACGTGAACCAGCCTCCAGAGACATTTCTGTGTGAGAAGAGTGTAAATTTCTACCTCACTCAACCACCTATTTGTTAGTTACATGGTCATTACATGATATGCCAAGAATCCACACAAGACATTGCATATGATAAGCATTGAGCTTTTTTCCTGTTGAGAGTAAAGAGATCAGACACTGAGGAAAAATAATCCTCCTGATATCATCCAGCACTTTGCACCTGAAGAGATGGTGGTCAATGGTTTGATGACAATATGCATTTTGAGACCAAAAAAATTGTGCTTTAACTCCAAATTGCAATGATGTTGACACTGTTGCAGTCACATGATACCATGGTATGCGTGAGTATAAGGCAACGAATAATTACTACAAGCATCAACAATTTGCAGAATTACATTCATCTTCATTCCAGGGCACACAAGTGTCTATGGTAATGAGAGAGCAGACAGGCTGGCTGGTTTTGCCACCATATCAGAGGATCAGATAATGGATAGAGCCGACATTCTGAGCGCCCTCATAGAGTGTGACCGCAAAGAGGATTTTTATTTAATCCATTCCACATCAACTGCTAGATTGCAAGAGCTTGGATTAATGATTTGAGTGGCCAGAAAAGAACAGCCCAACTGGTATATGAGTAGGCTCATCAATCAACATTGAACTGGTATGGTTAGTTGCTGGATGCTGTTGGAGATATTGTGAAGGAGATCGGAGCACCTATAGACAAGTCCAGAGTGCAATGATGATATTCCAAACTGAAAGCAATGAGGGTGTAGATGGTCTGGCTGATACAGCAATGGTCGAGGAAGGACAGTCAATGCATAGTGCAGATATCATTATCAATGCCATAAGAGAAGCAGATTGTAAAGATGACTGAAAACATTTATAAATCTGCATCCCTATGCAGAGTGAAGAAGATAGAATCTAAATTGGGAACTGACAATTTGTAATACACAAGACATTTGATTAGTCAACACTGAACGGGTGTGGTTAGTAGTTATACAACACTTTTAACGATATTGATTCATTGAGAATATTGATATTGTGGAAGGGATTGGAAATTGGAGCATCTATGCGGAGTGCTGTGACGATGTTCACTTTGCAGTTCTAATGTCTATAGACCTCTCTCCTTGTGTTCTCCGCGGCACATCTGTTTACCAAATTTCGGCTCTATCAGTTTCGTGACCATTCTAACTAATATTTATAACTACTGGATTCTCCGAAAGGAGTTAATTCTTATTTTTCATGTTTGTTGGCCTACACGCTCTGATATAACCAATAAAAGGTTCGCCTTAGGTTGAAAGAGGCGTGCCTCGGCTTAAAGAGGCTTTAATCCTCTACTAAACAAACAAACAATAACTTACTTCCGGTTTCATTGCATATATCGTCTGCTATGTTCAGCTATCGATGCGGATATCTCACTAATCTTGTTTTGTTTTAGTAAAATGTACCAATATTAGAGTTTAGTTTCTACTATTTATCTTTACTAATCATATCGACTGAGTCTAAAATCCCTGTACGAACGCCATCAAACTGGTAAAACGATGTCGAAAATTGCTGTGTTGGTGTTTTATTTTTGGCTGGGCATATGTGAGATACGAGTACTACATTCAATACGATAACGGCATAAAGATTTTGTGCTAGATAACATATTTTTAATAACGATTATGATTAAATGAATAGTAGCTACAATAAACAAATGTATTCTAAATCTTATAATAAAGGGATATTTCATTTTGTAAACTATATTTAATGTAGTTAATTCACAACTTACGCCATGTTTGTGTTGACTGAAGCCGGTTGAACTAAAGTTGTGGAGTTAAATGTTTGCAGCAGATCGGACTGAGGATGTTTTGCTTCTTGCTAGCGTATCGCTAGTTTGAGCCAGGTGGCGTATTCAGCGGCATTTTTATGAACGGGTCCTGTGGTAACTAACGCTCGTGCGTCAGTGATTAAACTCGCAGTGTAGCTTGCTAAATATTATGTGTGAATTTTACACACGTCCTACATATGACAACACGGTGCGAGTTGTGCATTTTATAAATTCGTGTATACGATTTCTTCATGGCGTGACTTGTTAAACCGCTCAGGCTGTCTTTTGTTCTCTCTTATATCAGGCTGAAGTAGTACAGTCACAGCCATCCCCCTCTCTCCATTAATATATATGTATATAGAATGCATGATAATCATAAAAAAAACTCAAACGGGCAGTTTAACTAAGGTAAGGATACGAGAAAATCAACAAAACAACGTTTCAACCAACAGATCATCATGGTAACGAGACACACCAAGTAACAATCCAAACTAAATCATGACGGGAAATAAAAATAAAAAAACATTCATCATTATTTCCTATGATAATCATTCCAGATTATCCTCGCACTTTGTCAGGAACTTCTGTTGATTTTTTTAAAAACTAACAGAAAGAAGAAAAAAAGGAATTTTTTGGGAGTATGGGAGGAGTTGTCCATAGCATGCGCAACATTCTTTTGTAGATATACATCTAAAAGACTTTCAAAGTTGTCCTAACTCCTACTCAATCTCAAGTCACGCCAATCTCGCTTTGTTTTCCTCGCCTCTATGACTCATAGACATTTTTGTCTGTTTTTTTAAAAATGTGCCCACTTTTATTTAAACATTTCTTTGATCACAGTGACAAGCATATAGTCCATGTTCGTTTTTTTGGGGGGTACTTTTCTTTAACAATTACTGTTCCACCTCTTCCCCGGCTCCTCCCCGCAGACTGAAGCGAAGATGTTAGTGCGTGTAGATTGTATTGTTGCAAATGCGGATTGGTTCTAACATTTTAGAAAGCTGTCGCGTCATGCCAGCTGTTACACCCAACTTACGGTAAACCTGAAAATATTTCAATGTGACGTGAGTAGAACTGCTTGAAAACGTCGTTCATATGACTAATACCAATGTTATTTTGTAATAATGTAGGGTGAGGAGAGAAATATGCCCTCCTACCTCCTGCACACATTGGTCTAGAAGTATGAAATGACAAGCACTTCTTACCCTAAGGTCTGAAAAGGCTATGGGACATTTTATTTCTTACTAGAATGTCCAGCAACTTGTCAATGTTGTAGAACTTTCAGCATCGAGAGGCAGTAGAGTTTGTGCTGCTGTAAAGGTTATTCGCAGCCCCGTTGCTGTACAGTCCGATGCTGGGGTGGCAGTCTTTGTGTAACAGAGAAGGACAGACCAGAGCCAGCTATAAACTTATGGGCCTTCGAACCCAGGTAAGAATTATGGGAAATCAGACCACAACCACACCACGTGACTTCGCATTCCAGTATTGTTGTATATAAACGAATTCATTTTAAAATCAACACAAAATGCTAAATCGAAGTTATATTATGCAACAAGTTAAGTTTAACAATAAGGAATATCAATATTATGAATATTTTTCACCAATAAATAACCAGAGACTCACAGAATTGAGTAAAATTACAAACAAACGTGCAGTATTCTATCAAACATCTATATTTTCCGGCCACCTTCTCTGATCTGGGTCAGTGATTCCCCAGTCAGTTGCCTGGCCGAGTTATCTAGAGTTGACTGTGGACAGACCAGCTGTATTTTACAATGACGCAGTATTGGAGACCAATCTACTAGTAAACAAGGTTACCCGCCCCTATTTTGAGCACTAGATTTTGGGGAAAAATGACCGTTATAATTTTTATTTTCGCAAAACAACTTGTTTTGCACTGAAGAGAGTAAACACTACGTAATTGTTTGCACAACACAGATTAGTTGGTGGAAGTTTTCGCTCAACAATTAACAATTTGAGACGTTCGAAAATTTTCTAGAAGCCGGAAGTACATGAGAACATCTAGTTAGACCAATGAAATTCGTAGATTAGTGTTTGGCATAGTATTTTGAGAAAAACAACCCCGATCTAGATCTTTCGGGAGGATGATAGATCGCATAACATCAGCCTGATATAAATACGGTGGGACGGAATTCGAGGACAGATGCCAGTACAGCTCAAGCAGAGCAGACCTGGTACATCTCTGTTAAGAGATTTGGATGAAGGCAGAGGCTATGAAGCTGCTCAAGCAGAGCAGACGTGGTACATCTCTGTGGAGGGAGCTCAAGCAGAGCAGACCCGGTGTTATTTGTAGAGAGATCCAGTAGACATGGAAGCAGATCTGATATACCAAGACGGTTTTGGTAGGCATATCTAGATATTCTATAGTCAGTTATTGTGGCGGATAAGAATCTCGATCCCGAGAAAAATGGTCGGAGTAGCGGAGACCATGGAATTGTGAGGTCGGAGTAGCGGAGACCATGGAATTGTGAGGTCGGAGTAGCGGAGACCATGGAATTGTGAGGTCGGAGTAGCAGAGACCATGGAATTGTGAGGTCTGAGTAGCGGAGACCATGGAATTGTGAGGTCGGAGTAGCGGAGACCATGGAATTGTGAGGTCGGAGTAGCGGAGACCATGGAATTGTGCGTTGGATTGTTTGATTTTCGTCTTCATATGACAGTGTATTTTTCTGTCAAGCCCTGAGATCTCTCGAGAACAATTGATTTCTGTATGATTGTTGTATTTGTATCAATTCATGTTAATGATGAAGTTCTCAGTAAGAATAGCTGAGAGAAGAATTAAAGTTTGATTGAAATTTATCAGTTATTTGGTGAATTTATGATTGATTTGGAGAGAGAGAGATTCTCTTGTTCTATAGAAGTAGAAATAAGTAAAAAAACATCTTCCAAGACATCTGTAGAGAATCTTATTCTAGTATAGATACCAGTGGTGCCGTAGTCAACTAGATAACGAAGATCTAGTACAGAGATAATAATAGTTATAGATAGACAAGGATGGAGGCTGTGTACATGTCCAGGTCAGTATAATAATAGGCCGGCTACAGTCATAGTTTTAATGTGCCGTACCCAGGATAGGGCAGGATGACAGCCACACGGCTACAGTCTCATGATCATTTCGGTGCCATGCCCAGTATTAGAGGAATTAGGAATAATAATAACATCACGCCTGCTACGTTTGTCACAGTTCTCACACCCAAACGTCATGAAGACCTTTCGAGATGGTGCATTCTGGAGTAAATCCTCTTTTCCTTTGTTTGTTTGATCAGAATGTGCTCAAAATCTGGAGACAAGGAATGGACTTTATTGCACTGGGTTTTCCAATTTGACTCGGTCCCTCTCCTCGGAAATAGCACGCCACCTGTCGAGAGTTTTTCACAAAGTACAAACTTCGTAGCTCTGGCAACAATCCTAGAGATCTCTAGGGAATATGCACAAGTAAGCCGAATGGCATAGTCTGGATTCCAACTGACGACCTTCAGAATGCAAGACAAACGGCGTAACAACAGTTGTACTCAGAATACAACGGCCCAACTCTCACTACCTTCTTGCTCCAGGTACATCTGTCTTTAGTGAATGTGTTCTACGTGCGTGTATTATGTCAACAGTCTTCAAATCTTAGACTGCAGACATTGTTGCATTTGGTTTCTTTCATTTGGTTTATTTCCAGAGATCAGTTGCCCTTCAAGGTCATGTCATTGAATGGTTGTAGAATGTAGTCATAATGTTTTTCAAAAGCGACCACTTGTTAAACCACTCTTTGTGACTTGTATGTGATCTGATCCTAAGAGCGATTGTATGTTGTGCCAGATATGCGCCTGCCTATAAGTAGGCCATCCTGACCCACTTCTGCGACGTACATCCCATTTTTGCGACGATTTTTATTTACTATGGTAGCTTCCCTAGACCCCTACCTCAGTTGCCTCTTACAACATGTCTTGTAGGTCACAGTGTCAATATTCCTTGCTTCCCTTGCGGGTCTCGGCAACACACGGGCGAGTCATAATATTTAGTTTCTACACTTCAATGGAGTGTACGCGACAACTACTTTCAAATTGAGGATGAAGGTCGATGCAGTTACTGATGTCCTCCAATTTCTCCCTGAAACTCTCTTTATTGGGGCCATTACTGTGTCCGACTCTCAGTTCATGATTCGGACGGAAGGCCCAAAACGACATATAACGGCGTGAGTGGATGTATATCGATATTTTGAACCTCCTGCAGATTCCGTGGATGTACTGTGCTGGACATACTAGTGTATGGGGTAATGAAAATAATGGGATACAGGTTTGTCTCATTTTTGAAATGAGAGCTACTCGGAGCTTGTTTAAGTGCATGTTAGTGCACCATTTGGTTTTTTATGAAGGCTCCCACTTTCTAGCCGCGATAAAGCGCAAAGTTTCACTACACTTTGATCTTAGCCAAAACGCTTTTGATCTTAGACAAAAGAATTTTGATCTAGCCAATAGGCCAAGGACACACTGAGAAGAATCCCTGACAGTATCATGAGACAGGCCCTCTGATGGAACCCACGGGGTAATAGAGGTACGAAAAGACACAGGAAAACATGGAGGCGGAAGTTGGTGACGGAATGCAAGAAAATGTGGAGAGAGCGGAGAGATCTGGAAAAGATGGGCTTGGATAGGATGGGCTTGGAAGACCTTGGTTGCGGACCTAAGCCTCCATAAGGGTGAAGTGCGAAGAAGAAGAAGAAAAGGATGAGAAGCGAAGCTTACTCTGACTTCAAACGTATTTAGAAAGTTAGTATGGTTTCTTTTAATATAGTCATTCTCCAGGTCAAAGGTGAAGAAATTATTATGAGTATTTTGCTATTATCCAAAACCACAATGGAAAACAAAATGTATATGCACAAAAAAAACTCAGTTATTATCAACACACATAACGAAACAAAACTAAGAACTTTTTTGTTGCGAAATAAAAAGGTGATAATATAATGTTGAAAAGAGAAACCCACTATTGTAAATATAATATGAAATGATAATAATGCTAGATAATAATGCTTGTATGATAATAATGCTTGTATGATAATAATGCTTGTATGATAATAATGCTTGTATGATGCGGTGCTGCATGTGTACATTTGTTCAACAATCTAGAAATAAATGTTCTCCAGGGAGATGAAATCAATTAAATGTAGACATTAAAAAATGTATCATGAATATATGTTTGAAGTATCTGTTTTTTTTGTGTGTGTTTTTTATATCTGGTTTGGTTATTGGTTACTGAACCGACATCATATCACTTCAAGCAGACTCATAGGTGCTCAGTCTACCCCAACAGATGTCGAAGGGTATGCAAGTGATGGTTCCTGTGCCTCTCGGGTTAAATATACTCTTCATTCTGCACCTCAGGCATCCAGTTCTACTTGTACAACTGGTAACTTCAAACCCCTTAAATCACTGGATACATTCAACATCAAATTAGTGTACTCAGACGGTCGGCAAGAGATCGAAGAATATCTTTCTTATATATCATCAACTCTCCAACAATCGTTCAGTTATGGTCTCAAATTTGCGGTTGAAGTCAGTACCCGATCTCTTTAGTGGAGACAATGGCTGCTGCGGTCATGGACCATGGGTATGGTGACTAACTAGAATGGTCTGTAGCATTTGTAGACCGTGCGGTATAAAGTGCTTGTCACATCACATTTCTAGGCCAAAGTAAGCAGGAGGTAGAAGGATCAATTCCAGTACTCACTTATAGAACGTCGGGTATAGAAAATAAACCCACATCCAATTTTGTCCGATCAAAGAAACGAGCACTCAATGTATTGTGCCAGTCCGTCCCACAGCAATAGCAAACTACTTTCGTTACTGTCACCTAGAAAACTATTGCAGCCATGATCATCATCATTGGCCTCCTTGTCTCAGGAGACGAACAGGTTTTGGGTCACGTAGTTTGTTCTGTGCTGTATCAAATCTGTTCTGGCTGTAATGTTCTATTCTAGAGTGGCAATCCTTGTCACAGTTTCTGCAGGTGAAACTGGAGACGAACTGATACATAGGATGGTCTCTCTGCGCTCTCCTTTCCCTCCAAATGTGATGTTTTTCTTCTTTCCTGTTTCCTGTCTTTCCTTCTTTTCTGAGTGCCGGCTGCTAGTCATGCTTATCTGTCTTTGGCCAACCGATCCCAATTTTCCTTTGTCTATGCTGCATAAAATTAGATCCTGCTTGTAGGAGTCAATGAAGCGTAGTAAATTGCGTAATTCTGTCTAGTGCCAATTACGAATTGACCATATAGACGCCGCTGAGTTGGCCGCTATAGTAGCCATTATAGAGTACTGAAAACATCAAAATCAAATTAAGGGGAGTAATAATAGTGAGTGATGGGGTTTGAATGAATAAAAACACCTGTACCGACCACAACCACCAATAAGTTACTAAAGTAGTGACTTCACAGCTGCCCACCTAGTGATGGTGATCCTGGGCAACAGATGACTAAAGGCTAGGTAACCATATGACCTACATCGACTGGAGTCCAGCGTGTAGGGCATGGAATTGAAATATATATGCATTTAATCAACATCATATGCCAGTATACAGCTGGTCGAGGTAATGTGTGCATACAAACATGGCGGTATAAGTTGTCATAGTTGGTAAAGAATAAAACATTCAGAAAATGTGGAAACAGTGAGATAGTGAGTGGGCAAGCAAGTTAGTCAGTAAGTCAGCTAGTGAATCAGTGAGTGGGTTCATGATTGAGCCACTGAGTGGGTCAGTTAGTTGGTCAATATATCAGTAAGTGAGTCAGTGAGTTAGTCAATGGATCAGTGAGGGAGCCAGTGAGTGAATCAGGAAGTGAGTAACAAAAATTAGCAGTAGAATTTAAAAGATAGCTTTAGAGCCGTCAACAGTAGCTTTAGAGCCGTCAGCAGTTAGAGCAAATACATCTCAAATGTGAGAGCACGAATTCGATTCCAATGTTCAACAATTTTTTTAAGTTATCGAAATATAATACCGATCACATGTCAAGTCCAAGTATTGTGAGGTCTTTAGCACTTCACACTACTAAAACACTATATACTAGGGCTACCGTTACATTTTATAGCTAACAGAGAAATGATCACCTTCAAATGTTTAAACGTGTTTAAAAGTGAATAATTGACTTAATTGCACCGGGTTTCCCATATATCTCGGCCTCTCTCTGTAGAAATGGTGTGCCACCTGTCGAGAGTAGCTCCGGCAACAATCTTATGGATCTATTATTATTTTTTAAATCTTTCTTTTTTAACCGAACGGAGCGGTCCCAGATTCGAAACCACGATCATCGTTAACAAAATGTCTTCATTGCCTGCGATACCGGTTCTTAAGTATATGTAGGACAGTGGGTACATAAACCTGCGGAATTTAATGGTCGCATGTCTAGTGCAGTCACCGCGAAACTGTTCAGGTTACGATTTTTCTTTATGCCCCGACTGAAAAAACCTTCTTGATCTTACAGGGATCGAACCTGCGTCTCCCGAATAGGTGACCGCATTCTAATCCAATCTGTCAGATGCTCCTCACGACCGTTATAAAGCAAGGGAAACAATTGACAACTTTACTACAGAGGTTCCCTCAGTTGTATTGTTACATACAATTCAATGATGACAAAAGAGAATTGCTGGACAATTTACAAACAGGCAACAACAACAACAACAACAGAACTCCGGAACACACAATCATGGTTATTGGTTTTCTAAACTATCTTACGTGTGTTACCGGGGCCCATAAGGGAAGCAAAGAATAATAGCAATACGACCTACAAGGCATGTCGTAAGAGGCGACTGAGGTAGGGCCTAGCGAAGCTACCCTAGTAAATAAAAACGTCGCAGAAATCGGATGTGCTGACCTACATGTAGGCGCATAATGGGCCAACGTACAATCGCTCAGGCTCGGATCACATACAAATCACAAAGAGTGGTTAACGAGTGGTCGATATGGAGCGTTGAAAGAAGAAGAGGATTACTAAACTGACGTCATTGCACTCTGGATAGACCAAAAGGTACTCAGTCTCCCCCAACTGATATCGAAGAGTATGCATACTGATGGTTCCCGTGGCTTGCTGGTTCTTCTCACTTTGTCCCTCAGGCAAATTATGTAGTTCGTGCACCGTTGACTGGTCCTCCAGCAGATCAGGCAAGAAAATATATGCATACAAAAGAAGAGGTAGAGGAGAGGAGAGAAATGGACGTAAGAGACGAGCGGAACAGAGACGGTTTAGAAGAAAGACGGTTTAGAAGAAAGACAGATCGACTTGTCCTCAAGTATCTATTTACGCATTGGCTACTGGAATTGTCGAAGTGCAACACAGCGAGGCACAATGATGGAGTTTTCTAGAAGAATGCTAAGGATACAATTGAACTGTTAAATGAACTAATGTAGATGTCATGAGAGAGGTCAGTGAAAAGAGACTTCTAGCAAAAATGTGAAGAACAAAAGTTGTTGTTTTTGTTATGGTCATGTATTACGAAGACTAGAAGAAATGCTTCTGTTCTGCAACAGCTTGATAT
Organism: Arion vulgaris; assembly: GCA_020796225.1. NCBI lineage: Eukaryota > Metazoa > Mollusca > Gastropoda > Stylommatophora > Arionidae > Arion > Arion vulgaris. Next base: position 43,567,904 of record CM036754.1, read on the forward strand.
TAAAGAGAGTTGGTTATTAAAGAACATAAAAACAAGGAAAATTAAATATTTCGGACACATCAAATGACACGAATGCCTAGATTAAATAATTTTGGAGGGAATGATGCCTGGAAGAAGAATGAGAGGAAGGCCTAGAAGACGATGGGTGCAAGATGTCATTGCCGATCTGAGAATGGCTGCTGCTGGCGCCGGTCAACTTGCACAGAACAGAGTTTTTCAGAACTGCTGCCATGGGAGCCAAGTTCCGGAAGGGACAAGCTACTTGATGATGATGATGATGTTACGAAGACAAGCATTAGAATTTGTGGTAATGGAGAAGACAATTTGAAGGCAAGAGAGGTAGAGGATGACAGAGAAAAAGAAGATAGTGAATAGTCTGATAGCATGGTATGGAGGAAGAAAGTGAGAAATTGAGTTGATTGTCAACTCATATACAGTTTGGGAAATTTATGATCTCCATGTCTACAGGCATAGCACATGATGATGAGGATATTAATGATGATAAGTATGATCATGATTCTAATGATGATAACGATGATAATAATGAGGATAATAATGATAATGATTATAATACTGAGAATGATGATGATAATGATATTAATGATGATAAAGATGATGATGATTATAACGATGATAATAATGAGGATAATAATGGTAATGTTTATAATACTGAGAATGATGAGGATAATGACGAGGATGAGGATAATGACGAGGATAATGATGATGCTGACGATAATAATGATGATGATGCTGACGATAATAATGATGATGATGAGAAACTGAATGACGTTTCCTATATTCTTTTACACATCTTGCATTGGAACTAAAGTTATTTCTCATGATTTTAGAGTTTGTGGCTTCAAATACCCGTGCCATGTTCCTGAACAATTCAGTTCGAGATTATGTCACATGTTTACTCGCTAAATACATTTCGTGCTTGAATTTGGTGGAGTTAACGGTTTCCTTTGCTACTAATCTTCAATTGTATGGTGCAACATAAATTTGATACTATAATTCCGAACCAGTTCGGCTAAGATATGTGGTATAGTATTGTTTCGAATATACTGTTCTAATGACTGCGATGTTTTAACTTAAATATTACAGCAACAGAAAGTGACAAATTATAGCTATTGAGGATGAAGAATTTATCATTTGTCATGGGGCAGTTAACCATGAACTAACTGCACAGTGTCAACAAGCGAATATGAACACGATCATCCAAAAGAGACGCTAGAGATGGATCGGACATGTGATACTCATGGAGACTAACCCTGTCAAGAAAACTGCACTGAGATGGACACCAGAGTGTAAACGAAAACGTGGAAGACCCAAAACGACCTGGAGGAGAACAGTAGAACAGGAACTGAAAGAAATGAATAATAGCTGGAACACAATACAGAGGACGACCAAGAATAGACAAGAATGGTGAGCATTTGTTGCTGCCCTTAGAGCCAAAGCGTCACAGGCTAGAGAGAGAAATGGGGCAATTAATGCTTTCCAATCTAGTGACATTTTCCATTGAAGTTAGTTGAGTTTGTGAACTGTATTGATTTCGATAAAGTGGTTCACGGGCTCTGAAAGTCAGGAAATGAAAGATCTGTCGCTTGTTATGGTAGAAAGATCTGTCGCTTGTTATGGTACCAACTCTAATTACTACCCTGCTGGAAGGAAATATTGATTGAAAATTTGATGAAAGCGACGTTGCCACAAGACATGCTACTACTTGAACCGTAACCGACTTGTACATGAAGTATGGAACGAAATATAATTTTATAGTGCCTATCAGTAATATAACTAAAATACGCTGTCCTCAAATCGTAATTTTAGATACAGTTTTCAAAAATATGACACTAATAAACTTACTTATTTTCTAGAAAATAGTAAACACATACAAACAAATGACGAAGGACACCAGTCAAATGATAAAGCAGGCTTTCACGCACACATCAGTTAGAAGCGCAATACCAGGCGTTATGACTAACGCCCGAATTCACAGAGGGAAAACGCAGAAGAAGAAGTAAAAACAAAATACTGTAGTTTTACAAAGTACAAAAACAATATACAGTGACGTTTCGACCAAAAGGCTTTTATCAAGAACAGGATACAAAATATGTGAAGAAATTTAAATTTTTACTATACGGTAGATATTTGGTCGAAATGTTACTGTGTACTGTTTTTGTATTTTGTAAAACTACAGTACTTTGTCTTTATATATTTCCTATATGGCAGATATAGTTTTAATGTAATCGTCCCTTATATAGAAATAAGTAGCCAGCGAAAGAAATAAAAAGAAATAATCTTAATGTATTCCAAAACAACAAAGCTCTCAGCAATGGTTGTCGTTCCCGGCCAGAGGGAGTTTGTAAATATGTGTGTGCACGTCCACCTATGCATAATTACAATCTTTCTTTGATACTGTTTATATTTTTTAAGGAGCAGCGTTTTTCCACACAATTAAGCATTAAAAACGTCAAATCTGCAGACGACAATGTCACTAACTATATATTTGTTGCTTGCAAATGACAACGCAATTACCTTTTTATATGTATGTGTTGTTTGCAACTATTACCACAATGTTATGTTTGTAGCTCTTTCCAAACGTTTCTGATATCTTCATTTAGTTAGATTTTAATTAACCACACAAGTGCCTACTTACTGTTCATCAGTTGCCATTATTTGAGTCAAACGCACTTGATACAGAGCTCGGTTAAGGATGCTAGACAGCGAGCGAGCTTGAATGACCAGAACTACTAATACAAGGACAAATGAGATAAGTTATTATGAATGTCGGGCTCGATTGATCTAAGTCGCTTTATGTTGGCATGGAAACTGAATCGATAGTCTAGGAACTATAAATAGTATCAGTGCGAGGAATTATGGGTATGATGCCAACAAAAGTGGACATATTTCATGCGGTAATAGTTGAAAGGGAAAATTTAATAACAAGTGAGAAGATAATAAGGGTTTAATTAATCTAGGGTGATGGTATGAGAGTGTGAATGAAGTGAAGGTATGCAAGAGTGAAAGGCGGAATGAAAGAAGGAGAACTGCCTTTTTTGTGGTCGTTCCGTGCCCAAGGAAAATTATAAAAATTCCTTTAACCAAATTTAACCAAAAATAAGGTGCACTCATATATCATTTTGAAATTAAAGGAAAGCAAGAGAGAGAGATAGAGAAAGAGAGCGAGAGAGGAAGGGAGGGGAGGGAGGGAGAGGAAGAGAGAGAGAGAGTGGGAGGGGGAGGGAGGGAGGGAAGGAGGGAGGAAGAGAGAGAGAAAGAGAGCTGTGTCTAACGATACACGTTAAGTTAGTAATCTCATATCAGATAGCTAACATTTGAACTCTATGGTTTACGGTCGTGGTAGATACAAGTGTACATTGTTCAGAATATTTTTTTTTTAATGTGTTAGTACAAATGTGTTAGGACAAACAAAGACATGCATGGGACTAGGTTTACGATAGAAAGAACGGCACAAGATCGAATTGAGTGGACATTGTCTGTCTTTGCATTATGTGCTCTTGGACGCGAGGATAATTGAGGATGACAAAGTTATAAATGTCACTTCCCTCCCATCCATTCTCTCAGTTGCTGTCATATCCTAGGCCCTTCACATTCCCTCAGTTGCTGTCATATCCTAGGCCCTTCACATTCCCTCAGTTGCTGTCATATCCTAGACCCTTCACATCCCCTCAGTTGCTGTCATATCTTAGACCCTTCACATCCCCTCAGTTGCTGTCATATCCTAGACCCTTCACATCCCCTCAGTTGCTGTCATATCCTAGACCCTTCACATTCCCTCAGTTGCTGTCATATCTTAGACCCTTCACATTCCCTCAGTTGCTGTCATATCCTAGACCCTTCACATCCCCTCAGTTGCTGTCATATCCTAGACCCTTCACATCCCCTCAGTTGCTGTCATATCCTAGACCCTTCACATTCCCTCAGTTGCTGTCATATCTTAGACCCTTCACATTCCCTCAGTTGCTGTCATATACTAGACCTTCTCCACATTCCCTCAGTTGCTGTCATATCCTAGCCCTTCACATTCCTCAGTTGCTCATATCAGCCTCACATTCTCAGTTGCTGTCATATCCTAGACCCTTCACATTCCTCAGTTGCTGTCATATCTAGACCCTTCACATTCCCTCAGTTGCTGTCATATCCTAGACCCTTCACATCCCCTCAGTTGCTGTCATATCCTAGACCCTTCACATTCCCTCAGTTGCTGTCATATCCTAGACCCTTCACATTCCCTCAGTTGCTGTCATATCCTAGACCCTTCACATCCCCTCAGTTGCTGTCATATCCTAGACCCTTCACATCCCCTCAGTTGCTGTCATATCCTAGACCCTTCACATTCCCTCAGTTGCTGTCATATCCTAGACCCTTCACATTCCCTCAGTTGCTGTCATATCTTAGACCCTTCACATTCCCTCAGTGCTGTATATCTAGACCCTTCACATCCTCAGTTGCTGTTATCCTGACCCTTCACATTCCCTCAGTTGCTGTCATATCCTAGACCCTTCACATTCCCTCAGTTGCTGTCATATCCTAGACCCTTCACATTCCCTCAGTTGCTGTCATATCCTAGACCCTTCACATTCCCTCAGTTGCTGTCATATCCTAGACCCTTCACATTCCCTCAGTTGCTGTCATATCTTAGACCCTTCACATCCCCTCTGGTGCTGTCATATCCTAGACCCTTCACATCCCCTCAGTTGCTGTCATATCTTAGACCCTTCACATCCCTCTTGCTGTCATATCCTAGACCCTTCACATCCTCAGTTGCTGTCATATCCTAGACCCTTCACATTCCCTCAGTTGCTGTCATATCCTAGACCCTTCACATCCCCTCAGTTGCTGTCATATCCTAGACCCTTCACATCCCCTCAGTTGCTGTCATATCCTAGACCCTTCACATCCCCTCAGTTGCTGTCATATCTTAGACCCTTCACATCCCCTCTGGTGCTGTCATATCCTAGACCCTTCACATCCCCTCAGTTGCTGTCATATCCTAGACCCTTACATCCCTCGTTGCTGTCTATCTAGACCTTCACATCCCTCATTCGCATCCTAGACCCTTCACATCCTCTGTCTGTCTATCCTGACCTACATCCTAGTTGCTGTCATATCAGACCTCATCCTCTGTGCTGTCATCCTAGACCCTTCACATCCCTCAGTTGCTGTCATATCTGCCTCATCCTCTGTCTCATATCCTAGACCCTTCACATCCTCAGCTGTCATCCCAGACCTTCACACCTCTTGCTGTCATATCCTAGACCCTTCACATTCCTCGTGCTGCATCTGACCCTTCATCCCTCTGCTGTCATATCCTAGACCCTTCACATCCCCTCAGTTGCTGTCATATCCTAGACCTCATCCCCTGCTTCAAACCGACCTTCTCCCCAGTTCTGTCTTCTAGACCTACATCCCTGTTGCTGTCTATCCTAGACCCTTCACATCCCATCTGGTGCTGTTATGTCCTAATAAAGTCATCTTAACAATTAGATCAATATAAAAATTTAAAAAAAATATACGCCACATATCTTAGTTAAACTGGTTTGGACTTTAGTTCTGGTATATCAAAGTTATGAAGTAGATAACAAACATGACCGGTACATCCACCTTTTGATCTGAAAGATTTACCGACGGGGTTCATGTCACTGTTAGCTGTCACCTGTAGGTAATGAATTCTATTGTTTACGTAGACTAGAGGGACTGAGAGATGGTATGATAAGATTACAAACGAGAAACTCAGAGAAATAATTAAGCAGATACTAGTGGAGAAAGAGCCCAGGAAGATATGCTGGCGATGGATAAGACACATATTGAGAAGACCGGGCCGGAAGCATTGCAAGAAATGCACTGTTTTGGAACGAGCTGGGAAAGTGGAGCAGGAGAATGTCTAGACATACCTGGAGGAGAGAGCTGGAGACAGCTATTAAAAAGGATAGGTAAAACATGAAAATAATTCAAGGGAAAGGCAAGAGAGAGGAAGAGCTGGAAGAAGTTAAGACCTGTGCCCCATTGGGAGTTGAAAGGTGAAGAGAAATGAATTCTATGTAGATCACAAAGTCATCTGACATTTTGTTTTTACAATGTACAGTAAACATGTGACATAATCTTGAACTGGTCAGAATTTGAGACCATTAGGTCACAGTCTATTTTTAGAGTTTCTAGATGTGTAGACAACAGAAATAGCGCGACACACACACCCTTAACAGAAATATGTGAGATTGATAACCGTGTGGCGCAGACTTGAACGATTTCATATTCTGGGTAAAGTAGGTTGATGACATTCGTCCTTGGTGACTTCGTGATGAACTTGAACAGTTTCACCTTTAGATTCGTATAATCCGAAGGATTGACCTCATTGCACCGAGTTTTACCTCATATGGCTCAGCCCCTCTCTGCAGAAATCGCACGTCACCTGCAGAGAGTATTTCACAAAGCACGAACTCTAAAATTCAGTCAACAATCCTAGGGATCTCTGGATAAATACAATCGTGAACAGAACGGCGTTAGTCCGGACTCGAACCCACTACTTTCGGAACGCAAGTCATGGCTTAACCACAGATAGTATAATATAGCGATACAGTAGCAGAACCCTTTTAGATACTTCACAATACTAGCTCTTAACATTTGAAGGTGAGATGACCAGTTCTCTTTCTTGCTAACTTACATTGTCTATATTTGTGAGATGACCAGTTCTCTTCTTGCTAACTTAAATTGTCTATATTTGTGAGATGACCAGATTCTCTTTTTTGCTAACTTACATTGTCTATATTTGTGAGATGACCAGTTCTCTTCTTGCTAACTTAAATTGTCTATCTTTGTGCGATGACCAGTTCTCTTCTTGCTAACTTACATTGTCTATCTTTGTGCGATGACCAGTTCTCTTCTTGCTAACTTAAATTGTCTATCTTTGTGAGATGACCAGTTCTCTTCTTGCTAACTTACATTGTCTATCTTTGTGAGATGACCAGTTCTCTTCTTGCTAACACATTTCATATTTGTGAGATGACCAGTCTCTTTCTTGCTAACTTAAATTGTCTATCTTTGTGAGATGACCAGTTCTCTTTCTTGCTAACTTACATTGTCTATATTTGTGAGATGACCAGTTCTCTTTCTTGCTAACTTAAATTGTCTATCTTTGTGAGATGACCAGTTCTCTTTCTTGCTAACTTACATTGTCTATCTTTGTGCGATAACCAGTTCTCTTTCTTGCTAACTTACATTGTCTATATTTGTGCGATGACCAGTTCTCTTCTTGCTAACTTAAATTGTCTATCTTTGTGAGATGACCAGTTCTCTTCTTGCTAACTTAAATTGTCTATCTTTGTGAGATGACCAGTTCTCTTCTTGCTAACTTACATTGTCTATATTTGTGAGATGACCAGTTCTCTTTCTTGCTAACTTAAATTGTCTATCTTTGTGAGATGACCAGTTCTCTTTCTTGCTAACTTACATTGTCTATATTTGTGCGATGACCAGTTCTCTTCTTGCTAACTTAAATTGTCTATCTTTGTGAGATGACCAGTTCTCTTTCTTGCTAACTTAAATTGTCTATCTTTGTGAGATGACCAGTTCTCTTCTTGCTAACTTACATTGTCTATATTTGTGCGATGACCAGTTCTCTTCTTGCTAACTTAAATTGTCTATCTTTGTGAGATGACCAGTTCTCTTTCTTGCTAACTTAAATTGTCTATCTTATCAAGCAACGTTATACAGTTTAGTTATGTCAATATGGTGTTTGGTTATTGGTTATTGGTTACTAAACAGACGTCATTGCACCCCGGGCAGACCCATAGGTGCTCAGTCTCCCCAACAGATATCGAAGAGTATGCATACTGATGGTTCCCGTGGCTCGCTGATTAAACACACATCTCACTATGCCTCCCAGGCATCTAGTTCGACTTGTACAACGTAGAAACTCCAAACTGCCTAAATCGCTTGATCGTTTCAACATCGATTTTAGTGTCCTCATTCCACAGACAGTCTCGAAGAGACCGAAGAATATCCCCTTTATCCATCTTCAACTCCCAACTATCGACGCTGTTTATGCAAGCCTGTCCGCTCTCTCTCATTACCATAAACACCCGCATGTCCAGGACAGTATATCCACGTAAGCCTCCGGAGGTTAGAATCTGGAGGTTAATATGACGTTTATAAACCAGGAAACGACCAGTCTAGTTCAGTTGGTAAGCCACAGTTCTAACCACTAATAATAGAACATTTAGTAACTCTGACTATATATCATTTTTTTTTAATATTTAAAAAATAAATTTCCGATAGCTTCTTCACACCTTGTGGTATGAAGTGCCTGTAACTTCATATTTCTATGCTCTAGTGTGCAGGAGGTAGGAGGATCAACTCCTTTCCTGGCGTGTGGAAGGTCAAGTGTCAGATTGTGAAGCCCACAACCCTCTTGAGTCCCGAGTCGCTAGGCAAACGCTTACGCATAGCGCTAATCCGTCTCACAACTATTACTATATGAACATTAAATTGCACGTTTTTACGAGCTGTATCTTGAAAAAAACACATTTAATAGATGGTGCTCTTACACAATCTAATATAAGTTTCTTATATTAAGCCCTAGAGCACTATTTTGTATATCACAATGTGCATAGTTAAACGCTTTGATAAATGATATATTATATTCTACAACATTTTACACACAAATAACATCAAATGGAAGTTGTGAATACTTTTGTTTCTATTTAATGTTTTGGTTTGTGAAGTTACTTACTGAAAAATTGATGCTGCCTGAATGTTTAGTCAAGTAGTCTGTCGTATTGTAAAAGTTAACTACCAGCTTTATATTAAACACAGAAAAAAATTAAAGCATGCAAAGACAGAAAGTAATAAAGAGTTAAATGAAAGATAAAGAAATCAAGATAATTTGACATGTTAAAACACACAACAAAATATTTGTATATGAACTTACGAGGTAGGGGTCAGTGCAGAATTAGCCATTTCTGCGGAAGTACCCAGTGAAGACCATTTGCTTAAACTGAGAGCTGAAGAATGGCGGGAGTTTTTAGACGTAGCGCGGGAAGAAGATGGCGCGTTACGTCTAGACATAACGTTTACATTATCCAATGCGTTGAGATGGCTCTTGTGTTTAGAGCTCGGTAGTGCTGCCATAGAACGAGGCCTGGCCAAGGGAGTTCTCGTGAGGGAGGTTCTGCTGTGTGCACGGGATACAAGGACGTTGTTATGTGTGGCTGAAAATGAAAAAGTAGACGTTATCCTAATTGTATTGCTGTTATATATCATATATTGTGTTTTACACACCCCCACCCCAACACATTTCATCGATATTCATAGCACATATATTTTCCTTTTCTGCGTTTAACTGTCAATCATCAGATCACAGCTTCAATAGCGTCCTTCAATAAACGGTGTGATTCGCTTCATGTCGTATATATGACTTCCGGTTACAAGCGGCTGTGTTTAGACAGTGATGGCGGTGAACTTGGACTATCCCGTCATATTCTCGTGTTTTGTGCAGGTTGACGTATTCACTTTTTTTCGCTAAAATATTTTTTTCATAAAAACTTTTTTTAAAATAACCAAGAACATCATTTATTTGATCTATTGTTGAAATATTTCTCAAATTTGTCAACATTAACGCTTTTTGTTTTAATGTTTACATTTTCACTGCCAATGTTACTGTGTTCATGGGACAGTACTGTTATAAAGCTCAGAGTGAAAACACTTTTTTCGCTAGCTCTTTGGAAACTACGGTTAATTCGACGGGGAAATTATGATTAAAAAAAGGGGGAGGGTGTTTTAACACCGCAATTTTTTTTTCATTCAGACACATTTATATTGCATTGTATGCTGAATTAGCTAGTATAATAGCTTTGAGCGCCTGTAGCTTAAGTGGTAGTGAGCTTGATCACATTCCAAGCGTACCAGGTTCAAACTCCGCCGCGGACAAGTTTGGAAGCAAATTAGTTCCCTTGGATTTTTACGAACGATAAAAATAGACATCACCGTTCAGAAAGCAATGGCAAACTACTGAACGTATAAGTGGTGCCTAGAAAATCGATGACTCGTTTACTGTTGTTGATGGCTAAGTCCTGTAAAAAGGATATGCAATAACGTTATTTGCAGTGGCGGCTCGTGATCATTTTTGTTGGTGGGGCCAGATATACATTTTTCGGAAAATCATGGTTTTGGGTTATTTTTAATTTATAAAATAAATACACATTACACATTATTGTTGGTGGGGCCCGGCCCCAGTGGCCCTTAATGACGAGCCGCCACTGGTTATTTGTATTAATAGCTTTGCCTCATCTTAACAAATACTATACTAGGAGCCGATATATCAGTTCAGAATGGCGAAGGGGTTAAAAGGTAAAATGTTACAGGTGTGATTGCTACACTTTGATGAGCAAGTAAACAGTTACCTACCTGCCTCCATGGAACCCAATCTTCTGATAATGTCTGCCACAGCAGACTTGAGACATACGATCTCATCCTCTTGTTGGTGGACTTTATTCTCCAAGTATGCAACTCTCTCCACCAGATCCTCTTTATCATGACTGAGAAGTCCATCTGTAAGAGGACAAATACGATAATAAGATATGGGTTCAGATAATAACGACATTTACATAATTGTATACACATCTGTTACTTAAGTTGTCATGTACACATAAACTTGTTACTTTAGTTGTTCTGTACACATAAATGTGTTACTTAAGTTGTCATGTACACATAAACTTGTTACTTTAGTTGTTCTGTACACATAAATGTGTCCTTAAGTTGTTCATGTACACATAAACTTGTTACTTTAGTTGTTCTGTACACATAAATGTGTTACTTAGTGTCATGTACACATAAACTTGTTACTTTAGTTATTCTGTACACATAAAGTGTCTTAAGTTGTCATGTACACATAAACTTGTACTTTAGTTTTTTGTACACATAAATGATGGATATGGATGCATGTAACAAAATACTTTAGTGTCGTAACATAAAGATAAGTGTTTAACACATCAACTTGCTACTTGAGGCTGACACATAAAACAGTACATGACCTAGCAACTTTACAGTTGTTGACAACATAAAGATTTAAAACTTAAGTTTCATGTCACATCTCCATTTTCTGTACAATAGTTCTACTTAATTTGTCTGCCAAAATTTCACTTCTGTCTGTCACATCATTTTCCATTTGTATAAAAAAAGTTAGCTTAGTTGTTCTGTAAATTCAATGTTCTGTACATCCCCATTGTAAAATATACTAGCTATATTTGTTCTGCAAATTTCATCTTAAGTTGTCATTGTACATAAACATTTTTTTATTTTCACTTCCAGAAAGTTTTTAATGTCATACAAAAACAAAATTTGTTTCTTTGTTTCGTTGCACGGTCAATAACCTGGTTCAACATTTTAGTCGATTTGTGCACGTGATAAATTATAGACATGCACAAGTTCATTCACGCGGATTTTAAAAATCCGTTTCTGTGAATCAATTATTTGTCTCAGGTGTACTGTCGGGGTAATACAGGATAGAAATGAGACAAAGAAATTTGCAACTTGAGAAAAAACAATTGCTAATTGTTTCGTGTATAATCTGATAAATTTACTTCAGTTTTTTCACTAATTGGATTCGCAGCAAGGAGTTAATCTTATTTTTGGTTATGTTTGTTGGCCTACACTCTCTGATATAATCGAAATGACATGTCTTTAGGTTGAAGTGTACGTGCTACGGCTTAAAGCGGATTTAATCCTCTACATAACAGAGAAATAACAAACTATCATCATCATCAGGTGCTGTCTCCACATCGAAGGTTGGCTGCAATGAATCTCCAGCATTCTCTGTCTTTCGCCTTGGTGTTGCACACTGCCAGACTGTAACCTGTCCATTTCTTAAAGTTTCCCTCACACTTATCTCTCGGTCCTCCTCTTGCTCTTCCCCTCTCAACTTTCGCCTCTAGTAAAGATTTTATCATGGTGTCATGTCTTTTTATGTGCCCAAAATACTTTATTTATCTGAATTTTATTTCTCTTAATAGTTGTTTCTTCATGCCTAGTTTTTCTAAAACTTGTTTATTTGTCTGTTTTTCTGTCCATGAAACTCTGCGTATTCTTCTATATATCCACATCTCAAATGCATCAATTCTGTCTTCTGCTTGTTCATTGTCCATGTTTCTGAGCCATACATTAATATAGGATATATATAGCATTTGATCATTCTCATTTTAGCCTGTTTGTGATTTGTTTGGATGTCAGTAACTTCCTCATACTATTGAAATTATCCTTGGCCATTCCTATTCTCTTTTTCTTCTTCTTTACGTTCGTTCTTTACGACCAATTTTAATTACTCTTTGTTTATATGTTTGGTAGGCCCCTAAACGCATAGACTTCTACATGTTTAGGACACGTGCATCCGACTTTAACCAAACCTCCTTAGTCGCCTCTTACGATATGCGTGGCAGGTAACAGTGGTTCTATTCTTTACAACCAAAATTTGGGCCCCTGTAACCACTCGGGCGATTCTCTTTTTAATTTCTGTTATATATCTGCCATCATCTGTTATCATCTGACCAAGATATAAGAAACTTTTACTTGATGTAGTAATTCTCCATGTATTTTTATATTGATTTTATGTTTCTCCATTTCCTTGTTGATTACCATAGTATTTGCTTTCTGTATGTTAATGTCTAATCCATATTCCTTTGCTAGTTCTGTCCAATTGGTTCACTAGTTCTTGTAATTCTTGTTCAATTTCTGCTACCAATACTGTGTCATCTGCATATCTTAAGTTGTTTATTATTATCCCATTGATCTTGAGTCCTGCGGCATTCCCTCTAGTTGTTTGAAGATTTTCTATGTGTAGATGTTAAATAGACTTGGTGACAGAATGCATCCTTGTCTCACCCCTCTATATACAACAAACCATATGCACACAATCTATATACAACAAACTATATACAACAAACTATATGCACACAAACTATCTGTTAGATTTGTATTTCTTCTTCTTCTTTTGTCATCACACTGTTACCGGATTGTTGTCCAGTTTCGTGGTTTTCCTCTCGCCTTCATTCCTGATATTCTGTTATAAAAGACTATACAGTGGAGTTTAGTTGTATTCTTATTATATGGTTGAAACACTTCGGAATGGCTGCAGATCTATCTATCTATCTATCTATATCTTCGTCGTGTGCCGTTTGACACATAAATCTGCCACAAGAAATTTCCATTGTTGCCATTTTGCCGCCTTTCTACTAATTGTTTCCACCACAACGCACCGATTTTTCAATTATATTTCCAGTTTTTCTCCATCTTTCATTTGGACGTCCCCATGCCTTCTGTTCCCATCCGCTGTCGATGCATCAAATGTGTTTCTTCCGTTTTCGTAACACAACATTTTTTTTTACAGGAATGAGTTGTACAACCCAAACACCACCCCCGCGCCTGGAAACCAGGAGGTCACATGCTGCCTATCCTCTGTCCTTCAACTTGTCTGACATGGGTGTCAATACCAGGAGATAAGTTACCGGACATGCACATTAAATATCCTATTTTAATGACATGTTAGAAAACTGTATGATTTATGTTTCTTATATTGATAAAGAGCTCTCTCTCTCTCTCTCTCTCTGCTTCTCTCTCTCTTTCTGCTTCTCTCTCTCTTTCTGCTTCTCTCTCTTTCTCTCTCTCTCTGCTTCTCTCTCTCTCTGCTTCTCTCTCTCTCTCTCTCTCTCTCTCTCTGCTTCTCTCTCTTTCTGCTTCCTCTTTCTCTTCTCTCTCTGCTTCTCTCTCTCTTTCTGCTTCTCTCTCTTTCTCTCTTTCTCTCTCTCTCTCTGCTTCTCTCTCTCTCTCTCTCTCTCTTTCTCTCTCTCTCTCTCTCTGCTTCTGTCTCTCTTCTGCTTTCTCTTCTCTCTCTCTCTCTCTCTGCTTCTCTCTTTCTGCTTCCTCTCTTCTCTCTCTCTCTCTGCTTTCTCTCTCTCTCTCTGCTTCTCTTTTCTTCTTCTCTCTCTCTCTCTTTGCTGTCTATCTCTC